>CM059327.1:2136400-2536730 GCA_030340685.1 Protosalanx chinensis | reverse complement strand
TCTTCGTATCAAATAAAATCGTATCTTGTAAAAACGTGCTTGTGGTAGTAAAGAAATCTGTTGATCCCTTTTACCACTCATCCTTGGTGATTCCTGTGAACTGCTTGACAAACGATCACTTGGAATCATTTAGAAACCAAACTCAACACTGCCGATTAACTACCGAGCCCTGCGTTAGCACGCCAAGTGAATCAAGCCGTCAACACTCCAGTTGCGTTTTATCATCGGCCAACTCCTTCATCAGGGAGTTTGCTTTCATGGAAAAGCGAGCAAGGAGTGTGGTTGACTTGACTAGACAAGAACGGACGCCGGCGTCACATCAGGTACACTTTCCGTTTGTTGACGCAGCAGGATATTGTGTCTGTAATAAGACTCCAAACTTCTCGACTTCAAGTATAGATGCGCACTTCCAGAATCTTCCAACATGCCCCGTCTCCGTCAGCCACACGTGTCCACAGACACTTTCATCACTCGCTGCCATTTTTCACCGGCTTGTGCAGGGTGTCATCTGTGGCCTTGCTTCTACAAAACAAATATCCCGGTTAGGCTGGTTAGACTAGTGTTTGTCATTGACTACCTCAGGTTTCCATAGTCATTTTCGGTCATTCACTTAAAATGACTTTAATTCACGTTTTAATCTTCTGAGCTTGACTAATGTATTCAGGTGGGGGGAAAGGGGTGAAACTGACGTGTTCACCGGGGCAACGTGGCCCAGTTTCAGTGCGCCTGAAAAGGTTATTTTTCCTAGTTTGTGTATTAATTGACGGTCAGTCGGTTTTGTTTGTCTTCAACCATTTGTTTAGCTCTCTACGATGACCCTGTGACATGCCTCTTGGCGGCACTGAGCACAACTCCCGCCACACTTTGGAGCCAAAAGACGCAGACCAAATGACCTGAAAGCAAACATGACCCGTGTGGCCTCACTGGCCATGCTTTGCTTGCTCTGGCTGTATGCAAACTCACTCTCCGTGCTCTAATTTTACACCTAAACTTGGGGTTAATGACGCATAGAGACCATTATGCTAGCTTCACTTCTTATTAACCAATCAAACCTTTTTATGCGGATGACCAGGACCTGTCTGGTCATGCTAATGTTCTTTTTTTCTCTTTCTAAGGTCGGAGATGCATTTCGGACATTTGAAAGCTTTGTCGTTTGGCTCAACGAGCAGCTTGGTGATCCTTGTCTCTTGTGTCTGTCGGCAGTTTGATGCACATCACACTGTGATTACCTAATGACTAAACCATTCCAATCAACTGGCCTCACTGTTAGTTAGCTGGCATGCATGTAGGGAAATAGTGAAGCCATTTGCTTGATAGATTTCTGAAGGAACGGTGTTGGCAAGTCAGTTTTAATGTTTTGACCTAAATGGTGGCTTGAGGATTGATTTACTACACAACAATCAAAAATAGCTGTTAGTTACCAGTATTACTTATAGTACCATGAAGTAACTGTACATAATTTGCATCTGACCCATAGTACTAAGCATTGTAAAATAGATGCCTGTAAACAGTTGATAGCATGAGCTACATCATGTATGATTCCAACCATTTAAAACTTTAAAGCAGAATCACAGGGATGTAGTGTAGTTATTGTTATGTCTGATTAATCTGGATTAATCCTTGTGGATTATTTTGATTCAAACCTGATTGACCTGTGAACTCATGCAAAATGTGATTTACTATCTAAGCTTGTCAACTTCTGCATAAACCATTCACTGGCTATGCTTGGATTTAAGAAAATAGTCAAATTCTGTGTAAATCTTGTTGAATCGAAATTGTACCAGATTACCAACACATTATTCTCACTGATTTATTAATGACCGGTGAGGTGATATCAGAATTCCACAGAAATTCTGTGTCCCAATTTAGTACCACAGTGTCATCCTGCATTGGAACAAAAGGCCTAATTTATTACTAAAGCATCTCCTCTCACTATTAGTTCATAATGTGTGAAGACCAAACTGCAGGAAGTTAGCCATAATGGTGCACAGAAGCACTGGGGTTCAGTCTTGGTCTGGATGTGACAGGAAGTCTCAACTTAACTTTGAAGGTAGGGATGGAGAGGACTTCATTCAAATGTCTTTTTCATGCCATGACCTTTTCTGAAGTAAAATAATATTGATCATGTTGAAATGTTACTGTCTTTGTACTTAACTTGCCACACCAAAATCTGGTTGTTCCAAAATGAAATGCCCCATGTACGTCAAAGATGGATGAAAATGAATTTGACTAATTTTAGATTTGTTTGTGTTTTATTTTCTCTGACAGAATGGGACAAAGAAATCCTGGGACTTCATGCGGACCCATGACAGGTAAGAACTAAGAAAACAATTAGAAATGTTAAGACAGGATGTTTTAACTTGTTGTTACTGCCTCATTTATCGAATGCTGCCAACTTTGTTACGTCCTTTGACTAAAGGTATATTTTGGGGTGAATTAGTGGATGAATGGCAGCACATGGGGACACTGTATGAGAAATATGACACCTTTGTGGAAAAGCTCATCGTTTACTTCCTACCTGTCGTTAAGGGAGGGGTAACATTGTGCCCCTGGGTAAGTTTGGGGTCATTTGAAACCTCTTTTCCTCCTTACCCAACTGCGAATATAGGTAATTTATTGGACTGGGAAAGGATGGTGTGATAAAGTAAAGAACAAAAAAAACAAACCTGTACTTTCCTGCCAAAACAGACTTGCAAGGGAGCCTCCAAAAGTGTCCATTTGAGACCATTCTAACTTCCAAGTTTCCTCCAAATGACTCCCTAGACATTTGTGCCACAGATGAAATGAGGGTCCTTGTGTCTTAATTAGAATTCAAGGTTTGAGTCTTAAGGATTTGGCTCCCATCATCATGCTCTTGATAAAGGGTGTGTAGACATGCAGCCCTCTGTGGAATTTTTTTAGGAGGACTAGCGAATGGGCATTTTCACTCAAAGTGCTTTGCAAGTAGGGATGCAATATCAAATATGAAAAATCTCAGGTGGGCTTTCAAATCATCTATTTTTTATTGTTTTATGAGTTCGATGATTTGTCCTGGGAATGGAAAACATTACGATTGTCAAACGGAGGTGAACATCATACATGTAGTCTTGTATAATTCTGCCTGGCTTGGTATGACGCACTAGTGTACTAAAATGTACATGTTATTAGGGATAGATCACTGCACTCATAAACTATTAGAATATGCTTGAACAAGCATTGGTTTTAAGTGGTCTCATGTTAATAATAGGATGGTCTATCCCATATGGTATGTGTACAGTACACCCAGCAACCTTCCTTTGTCTAGAGTGAATGGAAAGGATAAGCACTATTTAATCACATGGTTTGCCTATTCTTCCAGCCATAGAGACACATTCTGGTTCTAAAAACGATTGCTCTGCCATGCAGCCCTTCAATTGGCTTTATAATGGACTTAAATGGCGACAAACATTTTAGCGCAAACTATCGCAATTGTCTGATTGTAAAGTCTCTATCTGTACACTTGTTATTGATGCATGCATAGCTCTTATCGTAAACTTTAGGCCTTGTAAGTATCGAGTCGTGCAAGTTTGCATTGCATCACAAATGCACCAACTGAGATGCCTGTGAGCCTGCATTTACAGGCTGTCTACAGTGGCAGTGTTGTGTTAGTGCATGTGTTTAATGGAGTGCTAGCGAAAGCGTATGTGTTTATTGCAGAGAGTGTTTGTGAGTGTTTTTCTGTGAGCGTGTGTGTTTTAAATGGGGTTGGGGGGGGGGAAGGGGTTGAAAGGTAAAGCCATTAAAAGCAGCATCTGTTAAGGTCATTAGTGGTACCAGGGTAGCCCTGCTGCGACCAGCCTTTGTGACGTTCTGTCCCCGGACTCACCATGGGTCTCTGGGAAGGAGAGGAGGAGAGGGCCACAGAGAACAGTAGGTGTCAGTTTGGATGGGAACGGGGCGGGGGTGTGGGTGGGGGGGGGGGGGGGGGGGGGGGGGGGGGGCGGGGATTGTGCAGTATGGTGGAGAATGTACTTTAGTCCCGCTGCAATACACAGTCAAGCAGCATTCTTTTGTGTTCTGACCCATCCAACACAAGCCCTTTCCTTGTGTAGACAGCAGGCTGTATTTGTGTCAGACATCAGGATGGATGCATCCATGTCGACTGTTCTTTTTCCTTCGCTCTTCGTATCAAGGAGTTTCTGGTGACTCTCTAATCATGTATCCATCTAGCTGGCTGGGTTTCTTTTATCGCATTTCAAAAATTATTTATCATTAACCAAACGAGGAACATCTCACTTATCTTATCCTTTTATTACCAGACATATGAAACGTACTTAAAAAGCTCCTTTCATTCTGCCTACTGTGGAAATCTGTGGCTGGCACACAGGCTAGAGCTGCATCCATTCCCTGCAGGATGACCGGAAACCCCGCGGAGAGACGACTTCAAGCTTAACGGCGCGTGAAATGTCCAGCGCGCCCGTTTAGCCGCTCTTCGGTTTAACCATTAGCACTGATTTTCTTTTTTTCTTTTTTGGGGGGAGGGAAGTGAGGGAAATGGTATGGAACAGCGGTACAAGCCCAGGCCTGTCCAGAGGGAGACGCTTCCAGGCCGCAGGCTGGCCTGTTCCACTTGGATCCTGCGCTGGTCTGGGTTGTGCTTTCACTGGTCAAACTGGTCAAGCCTAGATAATCAGTCTCCTCTGCACAGGACTATGTCTTTCACTCCCTGTGGAAGAGCCAAGGCCCTGATAAGCTTCGGTTGCACCTAATTCTGTTCTGCTTCATCAATCTTTCCGAATATAGTCCTAATCATGCCGATTAAAACTTCAAACAGCATGTTTCAATTGTCAGTATTGGACATAGGCACCTGAATTGGCTATGAAGTCGCTTTGTCGCTTTCAATTGTCACTGTACCACATTGAGACTAGATTGTCATGTGTACCTGCTACAGTTTCAAAGACATTAATGTGTTTATTTGACCAGGCCAATGCACAACAGCAAAGGCAAATGTGAAAGAAGGTTGCTGAGTGCGCTGAAAGCACATCAGCATAAAAGTTACTTTGCAAAACTGTTTTCTTTTGTTTTTGTGGTTGCAATATGCTACAAATCAACACGATGGGGGTATAGCTGACTTCCCTTTCCCGACAAATAATGAAAGGAGGAAGGGAGGCGTGGAGAAGGGATGGAGTGTTGAGAACCAGCGGGGCTTTCCATAGATGGCCGTTCCCAGATAAATGGCCTCAAATGGAACGGGGACTTTTTAATTAGGGGCTGAAACGCCACTAAGGAATAATGATGTCTGAAGATAAAAGATGTGGAGGCTGTGTTTATGCGTCTGTGTGTGTGTTTGTGTGTTTGTTTGTGTGTGTCATTGTTTTACCTTGCAAGACAAGACTGCGTCATCACCAAGTGCGCACAGTATGTTCAAGCACATGTCAATATTGATGATTCATACGTGGTGCCTGTGTGCTGTCAGTGACCAGGCTTTAACTGGAGTCTCCTGCTGGTCTCTCTCTTGCCATGGGAAAGACTGGGCCGGGCTTCCTGCCGACAGGCACATCCGCTTTCCCAACACAGACGTCTCCACCGGCAACAAAACAATCGCACAGTCGCAAACCGTCAACATATAGCAATCCCTCCCTTTCTCACACTCGTGTGCGTGCACACACACGCACACACTCTCATATACTGACACGTTTACCTATACTTTTTAAAGACTCGCGTAGACTGACTGGTAGCTAGTCTGACTGTTAAGTGGCCCTGTTGTCAGTGACCGAAGGAGGCTTGCGACATAATTGCAAAGGGAATCCTTAGCCTATTGTATGTGATGACCATGACATATGGCTGCCACTGTCTGACAGTGACCCTCAGTTCTGCCTTCTCATGAGAAATAATGGTTTCCTCCTTCTTTTTCCTCCTCCTCTCTTCCCAGTGTGTCAGTGCTGATCTTCAACACCTCATCGCACTGCTTCGTTCTGGTCAAGCAGTTCCGCCCTGGTAATGTCTCCTCTCTACACTCTTGTAGCATGTCAGAGATTTACAGCTTCACGAGGTCAATCCATATACAGTACGTGGATCGGTTAAAAAGGCAAAAGACAAAATTGAAACAAATGTACAAATCTACCGCTCCCCCCCTCAATACAAGGTCTGTCCAAGAGAACCTTTCTTTGCCAGCACCTGTGCATTTGATGTAATTGAATTTCACTCGAGCATGCCCACCGCAACAATATGCCCCCTACCACACGGCGAAGGGTTTGCCTGGCATTTGCTGAAGCATATCTGAGGAGGAGGAATTACTCTCTCTTCCTGTTTCTTACCCTTAGGGGCTTTGAAGACATTAGCCATCTCGAGGAATTCCTCTTATCCAGTTAGTTGGACTTTATCCAACCAGCCCATCATGATGCCTGATGGGATTCTTCTCACACACACTAGCACATTTCTGTACAGTGTGCGCGTGAACAAATCTGCAAACAAAAAAAGTAGGCACACAAAGTTAATTAGGTCCTTGTTTGTTTGACTCTCTCAGAGACAATGCTGCGTCGTTGTAGACTGCAGGCGCCCCCAACACAACTCTGTCTAACCTCTTTTTTTAGCCGCAATGTCGCGAGGGACAGTGCGACACTGCAGTGCGCTGTACGGAAATTGCTGGAAGGCCATCCATTGAAAGTGACTTTCCCGCCCCCCCACCCCACCACTTTTCCCTCTTCTAAAGAAACAATGCATCAGAAGGGGCTAGTGCTGACCCTAAGGTATTGTGCTTTGTTCAAAGCACTCGCTGGCACACAGTCAAAGCCTGCAGGCCCGTCACTTTATTTTAATTACCGTTTCTAGATATCAAATGCTGCAGGAAAAGCCTTTGGGGAAGAACAAAAAACAGTGAGAGAGACGAGGTTCTAAATACCCCATATGCAATGAAGTCATTTCCAATGACAGATTGTGTGATTATTACGCCTCAGAGCGATCTGCAACTTCCCTAGCCTTGGATTGAGAGCACGCTGCATGTCCCTTCGCCCCCATTCCAGTCTGTCATTCACAACTTCTTCTTCCTCCCTTCTTCACCCTCTCCCCAACCCTGTCTCACACTCTTCTCCTCCCTTGCCACCCCCTTCCTCCCCCTCCTTTCTCTTGTTCCTCCTTCCCTCGCCTTCTTCCTATTCCCTGCCCTCCTCACCCCTCCCAGCGGTGTACATGTGCGAGTGGGAGCGGACCAAGCCCCAGCCCCCAGAGCCGGCCGAGGAAGGGGCTACCGCAGAGGGGGCCACTGCCCCGCCTCAGGCTGACACCCCGGGCGGGGACGCCCAGGAAGAGGGGGCCCCCGGACAGCCGCCGGCCTCAGCTGGGGTGACCTACGAGCTGTGCGCGGGGCTGGTGGACAAGCCCGACCTGTCCCTGGAGGAGATCGCCCGGCAGGAAGTGCTGGAAGAGTGCGGCTACGACGTGCCGGTGGCCAAGCTGAGGAGGATCACCTCCTATAGGTATGAAAACAAGACCGGAAGTGAAGCGTGTGGGAACATCAGATTACTAACACAGATTCCAAATCTGGAGGATTTACAGCAGCTGTACGCAAGTCATCGTATTGAACAGTTGATTGGGACCAGATTCGGGTTCGAGGTAAATCTTTTTGAATGGGAGAGTGGCCAGACCCATCTGCCAGAGCAAATAAACCATGAGGTGGCAGATTGGTCTGGTTCCCAGGGTGAAGTAATAGAGCTTCATTGTCCTCTTATCAGCCCTGAAGCTGTAAAGAAAGAGGCCTGCAGGTCACAAAGCGCTCTAGCACCTGCCAGGCTGTGTGGATCTGACTTAAAACCTACACTGACAGAAACCCTTACAACACACTAAAACATTTACACTTATACACTGCCAAACCTAGCGGAAATACAGTGAACCCTCATTTTTCACGGGGGTTGGGTTCCAAAAAGAACCCTGTGATAAGTGAAATCCGTGAAGTAGAAACCTTTTTTTTTTTTTTTTTTTTAACAATTGTTAAACAATTAAATACTATATTTTTATATTTAATATTATATATTAAAACCAAAGAACAAACCCTTTTTACAGGCCCAAGCATTTGTTTAACAAATAAAAGTACTGTATACTGTAAACCGCAACTTTATTGATGCACAGGTTTGTGTGGTAGAGATTGTTTAGCCAACCAGAATGCGGAACACAATGCACGAGGCAAATCCGTGAAGTAGCGAAACCGTTAAAGGTGAACCGTGATATAGCGAGGGTTCACTGTACTATCGAATATTCTAGCACAGACACGTAGCGCAAACGCCACTCCCAGCCTCCCCTCAGTCCTGTCATACCCACTGTATTCTGCAGACCTCACACCGCCTGTCCATCAACCGCTACTTGATGTCTGTGGAACACAAGGTGGCAGGACCAAATGCACCTTTTTACAAATGAGGTCCGATCCCACTAAAACCGGCTGTGCAAGATTGACAATGTGTTGACCTGAAAGGAGCCCATTTACCCCAAGCTCCCCTTTAAAACTGAAACACCTGCTTTTGAAATCGCATTGAGACGAGCCCGATCTCCTAACCCCCGTTTCCTTTTGTGCAGGCACAAGGGTGTTTTCAGGTGAAGTTCTCTCCCATTAGTAAGAAACAGCCTCTTATATCATGCAGTCCCTCCCTGAAACTTTTCCTGATTGATATTGACATGGCACGTCGTTCCTTTAGCTCAATGTATAAATTGTGTGTGTACTGTGGTATTACAGTAGTATACTGGAGTATTTTTGTGGTACTGATGCAGGACAGAGAATTCATCGTTCGAGTTTGTCCACATTGTTCGGCTTGCTAGTTAACCACAAGGACTTCCTGGAACTGCGTGTTGCAGGCACAGCAGTAGCTTAGCAACAGGTCACCGACAAAGGTGTTCTTTTACACATTTTCTTTCATCCCTACAGGTGATGAATAGTTTGATTATTTGGCTTTTAGCTTTTCGTTGCTGCTACGATTGTTTATGGAATCGCACACAGTGAAATAGCGTCAATGTTCCTTCTCACTTTGACATGTAATTGATATTAACAACTTCAGGCTATGTTTGTCTTGATTAATGATGGAGAGTATATGCATGTATAGGAGTGGTAGGAGTGTATCCAGGTGTGGTAGGCGAGCACCCAGGACATTTGATCAATAACCATGCCTGTTATTCATTACAAAAATCTCATGCAGGCCAAGAAACATTGCATTTAAAGAGATCCTTTTATGACAGTAACTGGCATACTTTAGAAAACATGGACACATTGAGACTTTTTGTCCTGAAGAACTAAGGAATGTATAATGTATATCCTCCAAAGAGGATAAAAAAAGAGTGGACAAATATCACATGACAATAATCATCAAGAATATCCAGTAGCCAAGATATTGACATTCCCCTCCAAATGTGCTTCCGAATTGACTTAGCCTCTCTAGCTAAGTCGATGATGTGTCTATCCATGTTGTTGTGTGTGGGTCTCTCCCATTAAAGGATCATCTTAACCCACATGACCCGTATGAGAGGGGAACCCAGTGGAAGTATTGCAAGTGCTGAAGCGACGATATCTCTGCTACAATGCTCGCATCTATGGGCCTGGTTTGTTCACGGGACACACATTACTCAGGCCCTGATATCAGGGGTCTGTCCTGTCAGGGGATGTGTGTCACCCCTCGGGGGGGCAGAACACAGTCTAGGGTTGTCTCGGAATACGTTCAGAATGTTTGGAGTTTTGGCAACGTGCTGAATATGGGTGTGATTGGAATAGAACCCATGCATAAAACAAGGAGAAGAGGTACTATACTGTCCATGATTATGTTGAACCTCTTGAGAAAACGGTTCACTGACGGGGAACATCTCATTGTGGTGACAGTAAAAATAGGTAGGTATCCAATTCGACGCTGTATTATTCCAAGCCTGAATATACTTATTGTTGTTTCTCATTGGACCAAGATTGCTTCAATAAATAATAGTCCCCCTTAAGGGAATGTTTGTGTGAACCTGTTGTGGATAGGTTCTCCCTCATCCTCGGTGTGTGGCGGCTTTGTTAAAACACCACCCACAGGCAGCTAGACTTACCACACACACACTATAAAACTACCATTTACAGTTAGCAGACACTTGTATCCAGAGCGATTTACAGCAAGTACAGGGACATTAATCTGAGGCAAGCAGGGTGAAGTGCCTTGCCCAAGGACACAACATCATGTCGGCACGGCCGGGATTCAAACCAGCAACCTTCTGGTTACTAGCTTGATTCCCTAACCGCTTAACCACCTGACTCCCTGATTTAAAAGATCCTTGACTCTCCAGATGCCTTGAAACGAGTGATGTCAGCGTTTAAAGGACTGAGGGTTTGATCAGAATGGATTATATCAGCTTGTTTGGTGACAGAATGGCAGTCATTGATGGTGGACCCCCTTGTGCACCCCGCTCTACAGGTCGGGCGTCGGTGTGACGGGATCCAAGCAGACCATGTTCTACGCCGAGGTGTCGGACGAGAACCGCGTGGGCGAGGGCGGAGGCAAGCCGCAGGAGGGCGAGCTCATCGAGGTGGTGACGGTGCCTCTACACGAGGCCATGACTTTTGCGTACGACGAGAGTGTCCCCAAGACCATGGGCGTCATCTTTAGCTTCATCTGGTTCCACAACAACATGTCACCCAAGTACAAAATCTCCACCAACGTTTAACCAACAACTCACTGTCCAACCACTCCCCTCCCCCATTAGCGACATCCCCTGACCCTTAGCCCACCGTCCCACCAGACCTGGGTTGAAATAGTGTTCAGCATTATATTATCGTGCAATATTGTTTTCAGGTGCACTTGATTTGGCCTACCTATGATCCTTGGCTGGGCAAAGTTAGCTATTTCGGGCTGTATGACATGCATTCCATTGTGGCCATTGTGGCAGGCAAGCAAAATCCAGAGTGACTTGAATAAGGATACTATTTCCACCCATATCTTTCCTCAGTTTCCTTTCCCTCATTGCCTTTGCTGGCTTTACTAAAGCCATTTTGTCTAGTTACAAACTGTTTTCATTTTGGGCTTGTTCCAGTCCTCTGCTTTTCTGTGTGGTCTTATTGTAACTAATGTCCTCTACGTTTGCCATTTGCTGATGAACAGCAGAACGTCTCTTAATATGTTTAATTGTTTAAAAAAAAATCTCCCAATGGGTACGATCTCACAAAGATGGCTACTTAATAACGGCTTGATTTGGCTCCATTTGTCTGCCATTAAATAGTCCATGATCCAGGAATGCAAAAACATTGCTTAGTCGAATCAGGGCCTACTTAATGATTGCCGATGATGAGTTCAGGTCAGTTAAACATGCTTAAACCACTTCCTCTATGATCCAGAGCCTTGCAGCAATATCTAGCGTAACTCAACCACCAGTTCACTGGTTCAATCGTGATTCAATGGCCCTAGAACAGTTCATAGAATCAAACGTTACACCCTTCTGCAGGAATGTCACCTACCTCGTCCCTTTCAGTGCAATATACCTATTCATGACCCAGGAGGATTCATAATTGGATCACAATGTGTCAGGAACTTGGTGATGCTACTTTGTAGGATTTCGAAATAGATATTTTACCGCATCCTCAAGTTGTTTATGACCTTCATATGAAGTAAATCCCGACACCACAGTGTGAATCTGCATTTCAAGGATCCTGTCATGGCTGGATTTATAATATAAATCGCGACACAACCTAGATTTACAACCTAAAGTGTCAGCACTTATAACACATGCACATATGGGCTCCTGGGACAACAGAAAACATTCCAAAGGGATTTTGGAAGGTTTTGGAAGTGCTGGCGCTGTTTGTTGTAACTGAACCATTAAAAAAGAGAGAAGGCACTGGGACAATGTCACAACTCCTGCTTCATAGCATGTCTAAAAAAGTCTCCTTTTCTCTTACGAAGACAGCAAGCCCCTATAGGTTGCCTAAACAGAACAAGAACAAGTAAATTTGTTTTGGGAAACTAAAAACCTTTGCTTGGGTAATATCTGGGGAATTTCTGAATCCACTTGGCCTAGCTTCCTGAAACAGCGCCCAGAGCCCCTGATGCAGGTTGAGAATCCCCTTCTTTTTTTCTTCACTTGAGCTGGATAAAGGTGTAGAGTTCTGTTGATACCAGCACTGTCTCCCTGGTTAGGATGGGCACAGCCATTAAACTGCAACATGTTGAGATAAAAAATAGTTTACCCCCATCAAGTAGAGCCTTTCCTATGGCTGTTGATGCTATATTAAAGGTAAATGGAGATAAATGCTTGCTTATGCTCCATGATGTAAGGCTCAGTGAAGACTTAGTCTTAATTGAGCCTAGATAGAAGAGTCATAATCAATCTGTATGCATATTTATTATTTTGAGTATGCTGCATTCAGAAGTAGGCCTAAACAGGCCTAAAAGGTTCTAGTATTATGTTTGAAATCTATGTAATACAATACAATACATAATTGTGATACAGATATGTAGATTTTTGGGTTAGATTAACTGTACACTGTATAATGGCTTAAACTAACAACAAAAACATCTATATTAGGTATTGGAATAAGTGTTCGTGTTCACAAAAGCACTTGCCAACATCTCAGGTCCAATTTTTCTTTTCTCCTTGATTTGGTTTAATTCAGGAATTAATCCCACATATCTTAAAATTCTTACATTACTGACTTAATGCGAGTTGATCTCTTTTCTGTGTACTGTATTTCATGACAACATCATTTTTCAATGGCCATGATAGAAAAAGGTGGCTTGCAACAAACAGAATGCATCATTGAACACTTGTATTTTTTTGGTTAATTGCTTCCAATTACTATTAGGCAATTTATTAACTGAACTGTTTTGTTAACAACAAGCAGGTGTGATGCAAACGATATTAAGTTATATTGTTAGCTAACATGCAAAGCTTTAATAACCTTTGGATTGATTAATCTGTATTGCGAAACAGCAAAGAACACCACCAGGCAAAGTCTGTTATAATTGGACACACCTCTTCCTCAAAGATCTATTCATATATATTTTCTGTGTATTTGAAGCTTGAAACATCTCATGCCAGGCGCACAATAATGTCAACAATTCATAATACTGTATTTAACTAGCTGTTCTTATTTTGGCTATAGATCTTCAAAATATGACAATGCTGTGGTCCAGAAAGTTTTAATCTGAAGTTTTCCTACTCAAACTGTAGAGAAGACCAAACCTCTTAATTCTTTCGGACTGATGCTTCTCTAAATGTTATCCCATAAGCACATAGTTATTCTCCCTCCTTTTCAAATCATCCCTTAATAAAATAGGATTGCATGGTTTCAACTGGAAGGCTTACATTTTTTTAACTAATATCCGTAAAAAAAACTATACATGCTAATTCAGTGTCATGGCTCCTTGTAGTTTTTAAATTAACATGAGTTTGATGCATCCATCAACGCATATTTAGGCAGCAAGCTACCTTGGTTAGGGACTCAGCCCAAATTTTTTTATTTAAATGAATCAACACATTTATCATGGTGCATAAGGAAGGGGGGGGGGGGGGGGGGGGGGGACATGTATCAGGGAGCTATTAACATCGAAATATTAGTAAACCTAAACATAAACCTAAACCATGAAAACCCCAATCTTAACCAGATCCTGTCCAGAACCAGTCCTCTGCCTTTGTTCTTGCGACAATCTTTTATTTGAGGTATGTCTGCCAAAATGGGATCCAGAAAACAAGGATTTTGGAGGGTAGGATTACTGACAGTCCATATTCCTGCTGCGACAATTGTTCTATTGAGAACTCCACCGAGTGCTGTTCCCTTGGTGCTCACCTGTTTATGACAAGGATGGTATTAATAGTGATATCAGTGTCTCTACAGATCAATAGCCCAAGTTTACATGGCAGTACATTGGTACGCAATGATGTCACAAGGTGTCGAATCCTTCCATAGACCCAGCAAATAAGCCATGCTTTAAAAAGCCACAATCTCAAACTTTCATCAGTCGAAAGCAAGTTGATTGAAAGTCAAGTGTTGTGCCATTAATACGAATCTGTAAGCCATCCTGTCTTTTTGCAAAGACTGCAAAATGTTGAGGCAGGCTTGCTGTCATTCTTGCATATGCTGGATACTACCGTAACACCATGAGACATTTCTACCTCCATTACTTGGTTGAGTCAGCAGAGATTAGTCACCTTACCTTGGAGCATTCAGTACAGCAGGTAGTACTTGGTACAAAACAACATTTGCGTGCTTTGGCTCAACATTTTGAGGACAAACATATCAAATTTCCAACTAAATATCGGAAATGGCAGACATGTCCGTTTTTGGTGGAGTTCTCTTGTCATTAAAATACACTATACTTCTCCCTGTCTATATGTGATACATACCACTTTTTGTACTATGTGTACTCTCTGTATTGAAATAGTTGCCACTTCAACTATGTGTGGGATTTTTTCATTTTATACAAGGGTAGGTTTCTGAGAGTATGAATTGTAGGTAAATGAAAATTGAGATCCAGACAGAAACACTCAATTTGTTTTTAACAGTACTTAAACAGTTTAAAATGCTGCTTGCACAGTTTTGAAAAGTGTGTATTTTCAATGATGATAATGAAGTCGGTCATGAAAATAGCAGTTGCTTCTCTGTTTTTAAGAAAGGGTTTTAAATTGTATGAAACCTGATAGATTTCTGTTTCTATTCAAGTCTTATTGCGAAGCAACTTTTTCACTTGTGATTTTTTATGTGTCTTACACTGAATATGTGTTACTTTGAAAGCGTTATCGGAGAAATAAGCATTGAGGCGTCAGATTTGTTTCTGCTTAGTTTGAAGTGAATATTCATTGTGGTCATTGTTGTTAAGTAATACTTACGTTTTATATTTTTTAACTTGTTTCATATATTCTTTTCAATATTTCACAATTTGTAAACATTATGGCACTTGGTGCAAATATATATATTTAAATAGGACATTTTGCATGTGCACTAACTGTTTCATTGAACTGCATTATGTGTAAATAAATTAGGTTTGATGCCTGAAATCACCCTACTGTCTGAAAGTCTTCTAACTTACTAATGGAACTTGAATGTTCAAGTGGACATAATATTATGATTTTATCATTTGCACTGGGTTTCGGGTATTCAAAACTATTACATACAAAACTATTCAAACAGAAACATACATTACACACACTACTATTACAATGATCAACTTGGTATCTTACATCAGAATGACTCCTGAGTATAATCAACAGCTTGGCACAAGAAAAGGCATCTAATAGCAGGGTAACTGTTGAGGATGTACAGGAATGTTTATTTAATCTCCCTTCCCAATTACATTATTCTAGTATTTCTCCATTCTCCCCTCTATCAACCAGCCAGCTCCTCTTCCCTCCACACAAAAGGCAGCAACGTTTCGCGTGGTTCACTTTCCTCTAAGCAAAGGGTTCATTTGTCAACTGCTCCTCCTTGTCCACTGTCTTTATTTAGTTTTTTCCCCCTCTGGGCGCTCATATGTCCAAGCAAAAGGCTTTGAGACAAGTGGGGTTGCTATGGGAATATTTGTGTTAGTCTTCTTTATAAGGTGGATTAGTAATCATTAGACAAAGTCGTGAAGGGAGACGTTAGTGTGAATTTGAGGAATGGGAGTAGGAGGTACAATTATAAGTATTAGCTAACCAAGTGCAACCACTTTGACCTCTCCATGGCAACCGCACACCACAATGCCTAACTACTAATGGGATGTTTTGAGAAAGCGTTGTATTGACTTAGAGGATAGTTAGGCGTTGGTATCATCCTCACTGGCCCTTTAAAGTGGGTCCTTGTTATCAAAAAGTATTGGTCAGACTTTATTTTGAGTTACCCTATTGTCCACAGATACTAAACAGTAACATATGAACAATCGACAATTGCAACGGTGTTTCACAATCAGAACTGATGATCTGTAGTTACTTTTGGCAATTGAAAAGGTCATTGCATTTATATTCGAGTCAACCTCATTCTAGCACCATTTATCTCACCCCTGCTTCCCAAGGCATGATTTAGCACATCTCACCGCTGCTTCCCAAGGCTGTACGGCCGGTCTCACTTTCAGTATTTGAAGCTGATAGTGCAGCAGCCCTGAAGCTTAGTCGACTAATAACGAGAGCTATCGTTTCCCTTTCACTCCAAAAACAAAAGTCTGAGCATTTCCAAGAAATGTGTGTCTGTCAATAGTCTTTATCTACCCATAGAGCAGAACAGTGATCTAGGATAAGACCAAGTCCACATGACTATGATGCAGATAGAATTTAGTAGACAAAGAAAATGGACAGTTGTCAAATATCCAACCACCCATCCATATTAGAATCCATCACACAATATGTGTGAGTTTGGTTTTATAAACTGTATCTAAAATGGTTAAAGATGGACACTATAAGGTACTTCCTACCTAGACAGTTAAAGTACTGGACATATTCATCCATCAATGTCTGTAATACATATAAAAAACACAGATTATTCTGAGCTGTAGCCAGATAAACTTTAGAATGATGGCCAGCAAGCAATGAATCACTTACTTTGAACCTGTTCCATCTGAAAATATTGCATACTGTTCATATTTTACCCTACAGACATGTGATGTTCTCTAAAATAAAAGACCAGTATCACCTGGAACTTGGTTTAAAGGGAAAAGGTCATCAAAGAAACCTGCCAATCCATTCATTTCAACACCATAATGTCACCGTAAACTCTGGGTAAGTCTGACCCTACAACTAGGATAACACCAACAGCAACCTGTAAAGGTCAGTTTTGCATTGTTATTCTGAAAGATATCAATTTAGAAGGCATGCTCCATTCGAGTGCTGAGTGAGAGTATTGAAATGTGGCCTTGTTTTTCTTTTTGGGGGTGGGGGGAGGGGGGGTTGCCCTCCAAATTACGAAAATTAAATAATAATGAATCCTTTTGTATGCCGTTGCAGAGAGATAACTACATTGTGGCCCGAGAGCTTTCATGTTGTAATTGAACACGTGGTGGCCGTAATAGCTCCTCTCCCTTTCTGTGTTTGTGTTCCCAGAAGCCATCTGTGGTATCAGGGCTGGGAGGGGGGTGGTGTCCCCCTTTGTGGGTGAACACCCAGGTGCGCCAGCCGCCCTTTGAAGCAAGAGCACTGCATTGTGGGGCCACCTCTGGAACTTTGGAGGACCACAGCACGGAAACAAAAGGGCCAGGGTGATGTTGACATCCAGTATGATTCTTGCACACTGTCCACCTGTATGCAAATGAAGGGGGGAGGAAAAAGGGGGAGAAGGAAAAAGTGTGTGTGTGTGTGTGTGGGGGGGGGGGGGGGTGTAACCAAAGAGGCCTGGTAAAGCTCACAGGGCCAACTAACCTTTAGTCTTAGCAAAACCCTAGGCTGAGAGGAGTGTCCTAAATCTACTCTTACTGTCTGTGGCGATCAATGACAAGGCACAGGCTTATGGATTCAAATCTTCCTTCCTAATTGCTTGTTCAAATTGATGATGTCATATCGCTTGTCAAGGAATACATTTACATTGGGCCAATGGGCTGCTCTAAAAACGATCTACTCTTAGTAGGTGCCTTTGGATGACATTTCATCAATGACAACCGAAAGATTTCTGAGACAGAATATGGAATTTGTTTCTGTCACGTTTTTTCCTTGACATTGATTTTCCGAAACTAGCAACAGACACACAACATACACAGATAAGGACAGATGACATGGATTAAAACCACCCGAATGTTACAGACTCATTCTCTGCACTGCTCGTGATTACTTATCTCCCCTCGGCAAATAGTACACGAAGAAAGAGTATGCATGTGAAGGAGCTGAGGAAGGTAGCTGGTGATAGATGGGAATTGAGCTCCCTCAGGGACAGGGGGTTACCACTTCACCGTGTTTCCACACTGCATCCTGTTTCTGCCACATTCTCTCAACCGCGCCTCTTGATTTATAATTAGACTAAGCTTGGTAGGGCCTTCTGATCGCTCTTTGGTACCTTGGGGTATTTGGTTTTGGTTAAGAGTCTTAGCATGTGGCTATTGTAAGGTAGTTCAGCTGGTTAGGATAGCTGTGAGTATGTGTGTATGTATGTGTGTGTGTCTGTGTATGTGTGAGAGAGAGAGAGAGCGCGAGTGGGGGAGTATTCTTCCCTCACTTATGTTCTATGATGGATAAAGAGTGAGTGTATGGATGTGCACATTCAGTTGAGGTCAATATTTTCTGCATGGTTTATTCGTCAATATCAAGTGATTGGTGGGAACACCTGAAAGAAGCATCTAAGAACATATAGCTCTTCCAATATCTCAATATACCTCTTACCCTTAATCCATCAACTTGTTTAGAATTTCTTGGAGGAAGTACATTATGGAAGAAAAGAAAAAAAACTTCAAAACACACACTCTTTGTTTTGGCCAGCGGCAGCAAGAGGAAATGTTATGTTGGTCATACTACTCTCAAGCTACTCGTTTCCTCTCGCCCTCCATCCATCCGTCATTTTAAAGGAGACATCTTCCATATCCTCTGCTTGTGAAAGTGGGTCCCCTAGTTACCAAGTCCTCAAGCACAGCGATGCATACTTGCAGCGGAGCAGAACATCACCTGACACCTGACAGCAGTGACCTGACACGCCCGTATTTCTCCGGCTATCGCACCGGAACTTCTTCCACCTCCCACCTGGTTACCCATGCGGGTTAGATCTTGTCCAAGGACACAAAAAAAAATCTAAAGTTGGCTTGTGAGCTTTTCTTTGTTATTTTTTCCCACGTAAAATTTTACTTTGGTATCCTGGTCATCCTCTATTTCAGTTTTGAGAAACATGGGATTCATGTAATGAAAGATTCTGGCATTGACTGGAGTGGTATTGTCTTTCCTGGTCTTCATTGCCATGGATTGACTTTCACTGAGATTGTCAAACCAATCTAGCAGAGTCCTGACACAGATACAGCAGCCATAGCCGTATGTGACGAAGGAGAGTGGATCCCCCACATGAAGCCTCCTGCAAGTCCTCCACTAGTCTAACTAGTCCTGGACACTAGTGGAGTCTAGCAGCTTAGCCATGCAGCACAAAGCTTCAACATGAAGAGTCAGATTCCTCCGCCTGCATGTTTCCCCATTCTTTCGCACAGATTCAGCTGCGGGTTGGCATCCGATGGTTTCCTCCTTCCAGCCATCCAGTGTGGGACTGCACTCACCCATCCCGATATCAGTCTTAATAAACAAGGTGAAAACACGTTATCGCTAGATACGTTCATTGTAACGTGGTACGTGTCATGTCTGCCATGCCACTATGCAAACATTTGTATTGAAACTCGACACCGTATAATAGTAGGGTAGGATTGTACCATATGGCAGACGTGGGGTCAATTGACCTGTGTGACCCCAAAAGGGAGCCTCCATTTTAATTTAGTGGATGGTTGACATTGTATGGTAATCCCAGCCACTGTGGGGTTGAAGGCCACTCACAATTCATCCTTTCTGTGTAATTGCCAATCTTACTTCACATATTAAAGCAACAGGACTTCAAGCGAAGGCTTGAGATTGACCAAAATGTCATGACATGCCAGACAACAAATGCATTTAACGGTTATGGTAAAAAAACGGCTTCAACCGTCTGAGAGGAACTCCCACAGAAAAGATCATCGAACCGGCTTCACATTCTTGGACTGTGAGTCTGTCTTGTGTCCTGTGGACGTCACACTAATCACACTTGATCAAAAGAAGAATCAAAATCAGTTTTAATTAAGTTTAAAAGGGTTGTGTTTATTTTATTTATGTATTTTACACATGGAAACCCCTAACTCCAAACCTACTTATATAATAATACACACAGTGCCACCTTTTCTTGTTCTTTGGTTGTTTTCTTCCTCGTGGCAGGAAGGCAGGAGAACTCATACCTGTCTGTCCTCACGTTATCAAGTACTACGAGTCCCTTCACTGAGGCCTGGAGAGGGAAGACCTGGGATGCTGGTGATTTGTAAATTAAGTCAAAGTCCAGTCCATTCCAGTCCTAAAGCACCTAAGATACCTTCAAACTTTCAACTTACAACGTTTCTTTTTCTTCTTTTTTTTTTACAAAAATGTTACAAATATTCAAGCTTGCTCCTTTTCTAACATTATTAACCAGATATTAAATTATAATGCTCTGGTAGTGCGTCGTGTGTTTGTGCAGTTGCAGACCGCTAGCCTTTATGTGTGGATAGGTCACCTTCCTGTGTTAAAGATATGTCTATGGCACAGTTGACTGGGATTTGTCAAAATATGCTTTTGATCTTCTTCAGATGTAGCATTCAATATTCCAAGTGTAACATGTTTTATTAGGCTCACGTTCACCTAAGGTTCATGTTGTGTTTGATGGCCGCCATGTTTCGGAGATACAACCTCGCCAACATTTCGCAGACCCCCAGTGACGCCTCAAGATAAAAGGGATTTGACACAGAGGCAGGAGCTCTCAAAGGAGAAAGGCCCATGAAAAATGGATGAGGGGAGAAATCTACTTCACCTTCCTCCCCTGGGGCCTTGCAACCCCCCACAGTGCCCAACACTCCTCCCCCCACATAATCCCCCCTTTATAACCACACACACATACACACACAGAGAAAGAGAGAGCGAGAGAGAGAGAGAGAGAGAGAGGCCCGGCTCTATGGTTGATGCAACCCAATTTAAAACACACAGGGCTTGGGCAATCTGCTATCTGATGACATGGCAGTTGACTGATGAGTGGGAAAGAGAAAGTGTATGCTTGACTTTTTTTTGTAGACATGCACGTGTGCGTTTGTGTGTGTGTGTGTGTTGAGACATACGGAAGGTGAACAAATGTGCAGCAAACTGAACAGAAAGACTTGAACACTGAACACAAAGTCAGACTTGTATAAGATGTGAGGTCCTACAATAACAATCCTATCTACCTATGCAAACCTTGTTTCCACCATGAAACAGGCAGACATGCTAGGCTGACATATTCATCCTTGGCCCTAGTGCGCGCTCACACGGAAGAGGGCGCTCTACCATACTAATTTGGAGCATGCGTGCGGCAATGATACCTATAGTTGTACTAGCAGCTTGTACCGAGGAAAACTTTTTATTTTTGTCTTTAAACATAGGATATTAGCCACATTTTCCTCTCGGTTACACAAGCTGAATACAATATTTTAAGAAAAAAAATGACATCCGGCTAGGGGCCTATAGCTTTCCTCTGAATCTCGATTAAACGCATCAATGCAAAATGTCCCAGGTGCCATTCATTGTTTATTGATGTATTCCTTAATAAAATAAAAACCTTGTTTATTACTAACTTGGCATTTCAATGCGTTTTAAAAATGCAGACGCATATCAAACGTTTGTGGTATATCAAACATTTTGTGATTGCTTTATATGTAGGCCTATGCGCATGTAGGCTAATATTTTTTTAACTGATTCATGAGCTACCATAGTATACATATTTTAATTTGTTGCAATAACGAATGTCCCTTGTGTCAAAGTATTGGGTATTAAACTATTTAAATGATACTGCCAAATAGGCTACGATTAATATTGATACATGCACCGTTATATGCTATGACAACTCTAGTGCCCATGGACATTATAAAGGGTTTATAATTTATAATGTCATATAATGTATCCTTTCTAATGTCTGTGCTTTGTGGCGTGCACGGTAAGTTTTGGGGGAGATACTCCGCCCCCGGACCTTCTCGGTTGGCTCAGAAACAGCAGCTTGTCCCCGGGTCTGTGAGTGGTTTGTAGAGCTGCCAATCAAAAAGACCTCCTCAGGCGTGCTGCTGGAGCTGGAAATCAGTATCAGTGGAGTGATTTGACGGAGGGAGACTCTGCTGGATGGTCCATTAAGGCTGCCTGCTTACATGCATGTGATGTTTCGGTGAAATTTTTGGAAATATTACGGAGGGGGAAGAAAGAAAAGAAGACGCAAGTGAATTTTTGCATGTCAGGAGCGGAGGCGCGAGTCCGCCGGTTAGCGGCTGTTTCCCGTTTTTCATCGTTTTTTTCTGATGACATTTTAATGAATCGGAGGCATGTGGAATTGTACTAGGATTACGAATTGCCTCTCAATAGTGTGCCTGCTGCTGACGGTATGGCCGGAGGTAAGAGGGGCTCTGGTTTTCACATATTTAACCAAATGAATTGATTGAATGTCGACAAATCATCTTGAAAAAGTTGGTGGGCGTGGGCTGATTAATTTGCCCTTCTAATATTGCGGTATTCAGATCATATTAATCGATTATTAAATTACGCAGCCGTCAGTTGAAGCATGTGACCATGCAATTTTACCATGTCAAAGAGTGAAGAGTGCTACATTTTTACACCATCTTGCTGTCCAATGCGACACGTTTTTGCGATATTACACAAGTTAAGTTTCATTGTCTTCATTTAGCCTGTGTGGTCTTGATCTTAAACACACTGAGTACACAGTAGGAAATGCCTTGGTAAGATAAATCCACTTACAGATATGAGACATGGCTGTGTCAAAGGTAGGGCTACACGATGAAACAAAAGCATGCCAATGGGGTGGCTATTTTGGGGTAAAAATTTGCCACACCTATTTGATTTCTTATAAATAATTACCCCATCGTACAACCAACGCACCTTTCATTTCAGGCATGCATGTTGTCCCCAAACAATTGCTTTGTTTTGTATTATATTTCCTTTGCATGTATGTTGTCCCAACAATTGCATTGTTTTGTGATATATTTCTTTGCATTTTAATGTTATTTCTAGGTGGCCCAGTCCACTGGGTATTTCGAGCTGCAGTTGATAACCGTTCAGAATATAAACGGTGAGTTATCAGACGGGGAATGCTGTGATGGCGCGAGGAGCCAGGATCTGCGCTGTAACCGGGACGAGTGCGACACTTACTTTAAAATCTGCCTGAAGGAGTTCCAAACCGAGGTCACCACCTCTGGCCCGTGCATCTACGGAGATCGGTCTACCGGCGTTCTGGGTGGAAATATCTTTTCTTTTAAGAATAGCAAAAATAAGAACAAAATCAACGATGCTGGCAAGATTCTTATCCCTTTCCAGTTCGCTTGGCCGGTAAGTTGTCTTAAGTTCCCATATCTCTGACTTGTTTTATGTACATGTTTGTAAAGTATTCAACCCTGGCAGGTGCGTGGGTAAGATTATCGGTATTTTGCTAATTAAATCAATATTTTTTTACCTTCAAACGGCACGTTACACGTGCGCCACAGGTAGAGTTTGTGTGTAGTTCTATATGTTACTGAGAATATCTCACTAAAGTCTACTAGAATTGATTCTTTCGAAGATTGCATGAATCATATTCATGCAAAGTTCCTCAATTTACGGCTTATAGTTTCGTCTCATTTGTTATTCGGGAGCATTAAAGCAGTCGGTAAGCTTATCTTCAAGGGATGATAAATAATTGCTGCTTTGGAGCTGGTAAGATAGTGCATATTAGGTGACTGCACCCCCCCCCATCCCCCGTCCCGGTCCCCGTCCCCCCTCCCTGCGCAGCGCTCGAGCAGCTTCCCCTGCTGCGTGGGTGCCAGGTGGCCCTCCAGCGCGGAGTGTGGGGTGTGCAAGTCAAGTGAGAACTCAACACATCTTTCATTGCAGGGAAACATCACGTTTTTTTTCTTCGTTTTTTTTTTTATTCTTCCCGCAAGAGTTGCTCACTTAACATAGTTAAAAAACATGAGCGACTGACAGTTTGCTGTGAAATCAGCAATACTGGCAATTGGGTGCTCAAACAATGCATGATCTTCTATTAAAATCATATTCTTAAAGGAGTGAGCAGCCAAAGTTATGGCACAAAATAGTTACTTGAAGGTGGAGCTTTCTGAAAATCTAGCTCCCTAAAGCCCTTTAAGATATTGCGGTGTCCGTTTTGGACTGTGGCGGGAGACCAGGTCATCGAAGGCAACCTGTCTCAAAAGCTCAAGTGAGCTCATTAAGTCCAGAATGTTCTGTATACACCAATCCCACAGGGAACAGAAAGTGATATGTTACCAGTTCCTTATTCAACATGTATGGTGTTTCGCACCTTGCGACAGAGGTGAGCCGACCTTGTCTTTGTGGCCAGTGGGCTGTCATTCTCCTAAGTGCCTTAGCTGATAGCACTGTGCTGCACCAGTGCCAGATGGCATGGCCAGCTAACTGGTGTTTTAGGTTGCCTGCTAGCAACAATGATTCAGTGTAGTATTGACTGTCAGCTCTGGCCAGCTTCCTAATCCAATTCCTTCTATGCTGGCAAGGGGCTGGATTCTACTGCTGTCGTTTCTTGTCAGACTTCAGCTGGACTTCATATCAAACTCTGCTTCTCTTTCCGTTACACAGCCAGGTCAGTCTTCATATATACAGGTAGACATACAAGATAAGAAATTCAACCTTGTATGTTCTAACCAGCCAAACTGCACTGACAGACGTGGCTCAACCCCTTTTTCTTTTTTTTTTTTACATTTTGGAACACAGTTACAATACCAGAAGCCCAGAATGAGTAGCCAACAGAGGAAAGGGGAGAACATACTAGGTTGTTGAAGGAGCACCACCCAAATATTTAAATCCACTCGCACATCCACACACATCTTATGAAAGCATCCCTGGTTCACTTGCTCTGTGGGCCCTTGCTCCAGTTCCGGAAGAGGGAAGTCTCTCTTTCCTCTGGACACTAATGAAATTGCAGAGCGTCTCTCTCTTTCTTCACCCCTGGGCTGCTTCTTCCGGACATCAGTTGGACATGAGCCCCGGTTGTAACCGCATCTGTATTCTATTTGAAATGGATATCTAGCACCTCCTTCGGTAGATTGTTTTGTGTGAATGTGTGTGTGAGCTTTTTCTCAGTATATTTGCAGGTTCAACCCTGGTTTTAGTGGGATGGATAGGCAGAGGCTGCAAACATTTACGTATTTTCTTTTGCCTGACTCCATAAGACCACAAGCCCAAGTTGATCAAGTAGGACTGCAATGTTTTCAGGTATGGTGTCCCTTCCTGACTGGGTTGGATTTTGATTGAGTTTGTATCTTTGTGAGGACGGTTATAGAACAATTAGTGCCACAGACCAGTGCTTAGAATAGTTCAAAGGTCATCAAAGTATGTCAAGGTGCAGGTTTGGGCACTGTATCCTAAATAGATCCAGGCAGGAGGACTGTTCTTCTGCCAGTATGCATTTCTGAACAGTCCAAAAGTATTTGAATGTGGTCAGAATGACAGCACATGGCACAGGCCCCTGAATGGACACAGTGTTTGTCTGAAGAGGTTTTGTTTTCTGGTAGAGTGGCGTGTGGCGTGTCTCTACTGAGTCAGATACTTGCTTCTTGGTGACAAGGCAACATACTATTGATGGATTTGTTCAATCTACTTTTCGGCCAGGGAACAGCTCATTCTCTGATTTGATCATCTTGTGCTCTTGCTCTTTCTTTACTTCTGAGTAAAGGTCTCAATATACGTTTGCTACTTTGTTGTTGATTTGACAGGGGCGGTGGTGAGACCCTTCCTTTGCACTGGTAGAGTGCAGGAGTTCCGCAAGTGCGACACTCACACAACCCAAGGCCAGTTGTTGCAGCCAAGGTTAGCCACACCTGATTGGGAGCTTGCTGGGGTTGTTGCTAGGAGACCGGTTGGATAGGCCTTTAGTAAACAATTATCTACCATTGTCGTGGCTCCCTTCCTCCTTCCGTTGTCGTGGCCCCTCTGCCTTTCTTGGTTGTGGGGCTTTTAATAGAGCCACTCCTGGAAGGCTCACCTGGTCCTCCCTGATTACACTATTGATTGTGTGATTAGCCATTTGCAGCTAAATGGCTACTGGGGCTCCCAGGCAAGTCATAATTGGTCATTTCCAGAGAGCAGGTGGCTATTGATTGGATCAGAAGTGTCATTAGGCACACAGTTTTGTGGTTTAAAGCGATGTATGGAATCGTACCCAAAGTTATGGCTGATTCAGTATGCCAACATGACATACTGTATTGTTAATATACCAAACCGATTTAAACCTGTCCATGCCAGTTTAAGCACATCTTTAACAATCTGTAGTATTCACTCGAATGTGCCAAATGCCCCAAAGCAAGGAGTTTTTTCTACTACTTATTTAGGGAAACTCTTACTTCTAATTCTGGGTTTGAACATTGTACTTGTTCATTTGAGATATAATTTGGGAATTTGCATTTTATGGATTAACCCTCAACCAGCCCTAACCCTTAATACAAACAGTGAGCATGTAGGCCCAACGCTATCTGAATTCTGTTCAGAATCCCACACCCTGCACATGTTTGCTCTTCACAACTACAGGTTAGCTGTTTACTTTCCGAAAACAACTGAACAGCCAGCTCTGTATCTGCTGACTGGGCGGGAAACAGGTGAAACAGATCTGGGGGATAGGCTAATTGAAAGTGATGATCATATGCTAAGCCTCACGCATGCATGGCTATGAGTCTGTGGCCCCGTTAGGTTGAATGCTGGCTGGTTGTATGTGACAGTCTGATTGAGTCCCTGGAGAAAGGAGCAGAGACCAGACGTGTGTATCTGTCTGTGTTCCTATCAGACTCCATGCTGTTAAGGGCAGATGGGGCACACAGGCCCCGACTACACCGTGTTATCCTAACATGCATCAAAGCTGCCCTCGTTCTCACGCCTGCGCCAGCGAACCAACCATCGTCCTCTGATCCCGTTCAGACAAGAACAGAAAAGTGCATGCGGCGAGACCTGCTCCTCTCCGAGCCTCCTCGCTCTGCCCCCTCCATCCCAGCTCGCACCTCCCCTCACATGCTGCAGTGTTTTTCACTCCGCCTGTTTGTCTGTGACGCAGCATTCTGGGAGTCTTGCTCGTGTCCCCTGTTATTTCCAGTCCCATCTGATTTGACGGTGTGCATGTTTTCAGCGTGTGTGTGTGTGTACAAGCTGGTGTTGTAATGTCCAAACACACAGCACACACATTTACATGGCATCTCCTCCCCTTTCCAATGTTAAATGAATTGTGTGCAGGTGCTGGAAACTAGCGGGGTAATTAAAGAACGTCATTACATGGGCAGTTGAATTCTCACTCGACTCTTGAACCTGTTTGAAATGATAATGGGGCTCAGCTGGAGACGCAGCGCCGAGTCTCTGCTACACGAGCTGCCTGTTGATCTATACAAGTCGCTAAGTGAAGGTTAATATGATCAAGCTAATGTTTGGTTTTCATTCAGTGGCAGTCTTACCTCAATTTAAAATGGAATGATGTAGACCAGATGATTCATATAGCATTCACAAATCGTAATTTAACTGGATTTTGTTAACCGCAGAACAATCGTATTTTCTCTAGTATAGCTTTATTGAGAATGTGAGAACAGTAACCTTGTTACGGGGCTAGTTGGTTTGTGGCATTGTTGAGTGTGACTGTGTCCCTGGTGAAGAGCCTAGCCCAGGTTTAGACTGAGAGATGGAGCCATGGTGTGGCTCTCTTTCTGTTGCTCCTTCTCAAATAGACCGATTATTGGTTTATGATTGGTTGTGTTATCTCCCGTGGCAATAAAACAACTGACATTTTAAGGGATGCATGGAACAGTGTTGCCCTGCAGTTGTTCACGTTTGTTTCGTGTGTACTCTCGGACCCTGCCGGTAAATTGGCACACCGAGAGGCGGGGTTTGTTGTATTGTTAGTACATGGCTAATGACCTTGTTGGCATAGTAGCGGTATGCTCAATGGGCCGTGCATGTACACACACAGCGGATTGTGCGTGCCGGCCAAGTGCCCTGCGTTCAGCTCCACATCTCTTGGCACACGCTGACGGTAAACTGCCTCAGCCACGAATGATTCTCATTCCAGAGGTACGACCTGACTAGGAGAAAGACAGGATCGCCTCTGACTTGGGGGAAGTTAAGGCAAGGCATCCCCCTTAAGTGTTGCTTCCCAGCCCCGGGGGGTAGAGGGAGCATCTGTGACTAGGGACCACAATACCTCTTTGGCTCCAAGGCTCCACAATACCCTCCAGAAAGCTATTGTCTAATATGTTTTTGTCCTGTTCAAGCTTAGGGGAAACTGGCAATAGTGGCTGTAGAAATGCGAGACGCTTTAAATGCGACTTGTTAACAGCAGGGTCATGGGTATTGTGAAAAGGGTGGGACGGTTTCTCGAAGGGGTGTCCGATAACAAGCAAACTCATGTCAGAATCCGACACAGGGCCACGCCGGTTCTGCACCAGAGCATGTGGGGGCTACCCGGCAAGGGGATCGGCAGGGATGAGGGCTCTCGCTTTAGGGGGGATTGTGGTTGTGTTGGTGGTAGTTCATGGGAAGACCAGAGTACAAAATAAGTTGTTGCCTCTAAGGTCGGCCTGTAGACAAATGAAAATGCTGTGTTAGCATTAAGGGTGGGCGGTGCAAATGTCACAGTCGTCTTTAAAACTCAACAACAGGTCGATGCCATTTCTGACCTACGTTGTGAGCAAGCCGTCCCCACCCCTACCACTGCCTACTACCTCACAGAGATTCTGCCAGAGAGGAGCCGCTGGGTGTCAAGGTCCCGGTTCTAACTTGATTGGGGAATCTGTGGAACTCCTGTCGGGGCAGCAGACGAGAGTGTTGTATCACGCCTTTTCAGACCTGATTCCTCCTGGTCACTTCTCTGAGGCACTGATGATGGATATGGGGTGTAAATGTCCGCCCCCCTGGCAGAGTCCACAGCAGGGACCTTTGTGAACCCCTAGGGTGGGGGGGTGAAGGTTGGGGGGGACTTGATGGATCGAGGGTGTTTTTCCACCCTTTTTTAACCACATGAGTTTGGACAATGCACGCCCACCCTAGCTTCAAGCTCTCTTTTGGCGGAGACTGTGAGACACAGTCTAGACGCTGATGACACACCTCCTGTTTTCCGTTCTGCCTTGACGCGGATGCTGGAATTGCTCAAGGGAGCCCGCTTGACACAGGTTGCAGAGGCTACGTCCCCCTTTTTGGAGGACATGAAGGCTTTCTATCAAGGCTAATCAGAGGCTCATGAATAAGCCCTGAAGGATTACACTCTGTGCCCCCAGACCAGAGAGGAAGGGTGCTCTGTTTTTAAAGAGTTAAGTTAACAAATCCACTGTGTTCACCAAGGGACAATTTGAGTGATAAATTACATATCATCACGATGCCATGCTACGTTGATCGTTTTAGTCAAAAGATCCAGTGATTTCTGATAACTCGGAATGTGTTGCGATTCCGGCGTTGCAATGGAAAAGTGTAAAATGTTGTGTTGTAGCCGGTTGATGCGTTGCTACTTCATTGGTAAGTGTTTTCATGTGAACCTTAGCAAGCCACCTAAGGTGGACCGCAACAGGCTAACAGCCTACAGCGCCACTTACAGCACACTGAGAGGAATCATGGCGTTGCATCAATGGCAGCGGATCGTTCGCAGTTTGGCCAGTGAATCGAGATGGATCGATGGGATTATTACACCCCTAATTAGCATGGCCGTCTTTGAACTCAGCATCAGGCAGCTGCTATCACTGTCGTCTTTTTCGAAACTATTCAGTAATCTGTGAATTTGTTGGGGGAGTCAGTGGGGAACCAACCCATAGAATTGTATTGTCTTGTGGTTTGGCTGTGTCACATTACCTTGTAGTTAGACCGGGACACATTCCTCTCTACCTTCATGCCAAATTGGTTCACAGCAGTGGTGATCGGCTGTGTGTTAGCGGTGTTCTTTCCAGCGTTACTTGAGGTGCCCTGGCGGTAGGGTACTCTGGTGTTCACCCTTCAAACATGCAAGCCGACATGGATGGCTTGGCTCCCTGAATCCCGTAGACTCTGGTAAAACCGAAAAGCCGGGATTGACATCCCAGATTAATGAAGATTACATGCGGCGATTACTGGCCACGGGATGAATCGACGACCTTGTCTTCCTTGGAGGGCAATAAATCAGGTCCCGCCATTGGTATTCTCCACAAGATTGGAGGCAGGGTAGCGGTTAAGGGGGGGGGGGGGGGGCAAGGAGAAGGGGAAGGGTGGGAGGTCTCGTTGGGGATAGTGGGTGGCAGCAGCTGAATTTTGTGCCAAATTTAACAAGAAACGAGCTGCTAGGAAGTGATTTGTTGGCATGGTACAGGGGGCAGCCTGTCTCCTCGAGGTCTTCCATGGGGTTTGAGAGTGGACGGTGATGGTTGGGGTTTAGCGAGCGAGCCGGTGTGAGCGAGGAGGGAAGGGGGGATATTCTGCTGCTGCAGATTGTCTGCTAATGCAGAGGAAGGCAGACTGGCTTCCTGAGTGGCTGCCTCTTGTAGAAAGGATGTTTAAGGGGAACTTTTTCAAAGCCTCTCTCTCACACACACACACACAGACACACAGTCTACCTTCTTGCAGCAGAGGAGGCGAATGGAAGGCCTCCGCTAGCGTGCCTGGCTCTGACACGGTCACTGGGACCCTGTTTACAGGTCACCATTGCAAGGATTTGTGTGTCACTCAAGTTGACAGTGGTTCACAGCAGGAAGGGAAAGGAACCTCATCCCCTGTCTGTTCCCAGCCAGAGCTCAGCTCGCTCTTCCAAAGTTGTTCCATGTTCTGTTTTAGGACCTTCCGTTTTCTGACCCCTCTTCTGACTTCTGAGCCCCCATGTCCCTCAAAAACCTCCTCAACACACAGCCCTTTAATTTAGGAGCTACCCTTCAATCCTCTGCTGACCCCCCTCCCCCCCTTCTCCCACCCTGGCGTGGGAACCTGCACCTGTGGCTCTCCCAGACCCCTTACACTCCCCGTTCTGGGCTCCTCCTTCTCCAATACCCTCCATGTCTGCTTTTAGTCTGACCCCCTCCCACCTACCCACCCACCACCACAACCACCTCCACCCCCACCCCCCCTCCAAGAGCAGCAGGGTCGCAGACCAATCGCTGCTCATTATTCAAGCCCTCCTCCACAGTCCCCAGTATGAGTGACCCTGGTAGTTTTTGCTTCATTTCTTTTGCCACCATGTTTGATGTGATCAACGACCATGCGCTCAGAATATTCACTCTCTTTATTCTCTATGGCCTCAGTGATTTCAAAGGATGGCCCAGTGTAAATCCCCTAATCCGGTTGGGGGAGGCTGGGGTTTGTCTGTGACGGTTGGGGAAAGCCAAACTGCGGTGGAATCTTCTTTTGGAAAACTAAAACCTAATATACCAAGGATCATCAGACACACTTGTAGGACTTGTAGTCCTTATCCTGTTGATGTAGATATCTGGGCATCTTGTGGACACATTTGCTTGTTGTTCCACTGGGCTCCGAGACACACACACACACAATGCCTTCAGTCAATGTGGATATCACCTAGACCGTGTGTGTGTGTGTGGAATGCAGTATGCCGGTGTCTCTTTGAGGACAAGGGGTGGTGGTGGGGGGGTGGGGGGGTCTAAAGTCTTTGTTCAGTGGCCTCCTCTTCCCTCCCCCACCGCCTTTTATCCTCCTATCCATCCATCTCAAACCATTTGGGCAGCTGTCACTTAATCCAGCTAATCACTGAGATGGGTGTGTGGGAAGCGAGACTGCGTTGAGACCCCTCACGCGTGCGCGACCATGCGACCATCGTCTGTGCGCACACACACACACACACACCTGCCTGCAGTGATCGCACCGCGACTGTGTGCGAAATGTGCGTGGAGCGTGTTGCGGCGTTGTCCTCTAAATTAGTCCTTTCAGAATGGGACTGTCCTTTCTTTTTTTTTTTCAGATACAAATATATCACCTTGTTTATTTGGGAGGAACATTGCAAGGGACTCTAGAAGATTCTAGAACGCATCCATACATTTGGGATCATCTACACATGCTCAGCATTCAAGACCCCTTATCAGTGCACATGCTCAAAACAGCCTCCCCTCACGCATGGACACACACACACACGCTGAGATAGGGACAGTCGGCCCACCCGTTGTGTGTGTGTGTGGGAGGTAGGGGGGGATGGGCAGAAAGGTCAGAAGCCGTGGGATGATCCACGTTCATGTCAAATAATCCATCTTTGGGTTGGGCCGCATCTGTTGTGCGTCTGCAGTAGGACGAGTGCCCCCCCCCCCCCGCCACAACACCAGCACTGCCACCGCCGTCGGAGCCCAGCAGCGCTTGAGAAATCCCCCCCTCCCTCCCCTCACCCCCTCGGCAACCAGACACAAACCCCTTAATCCCACAACCCAGCAGCCAGCCAGCCTGCAGGTTCCCCAGATCAACAAAACTCCTCCCCCCCACCCCCCATCCCTGTCCCCGATGACTCCAGCCCTCCCTGATTCGCCTCGTCTTACTTGAAACCACACCATAACCATGGCTAGCACCACAGTCGTGCGGTATCAGTGACAAACCAGTGCTAGAGGTCACAAGCAGGTGGGGGGTAAAGGGGTGAGGGGGTGAGGGGAGACAACTGACCACAACAATTGACGTTGACACACAGCGGTGACGTAGAAAGCTCTATTTAGGTCAGCCGCTTGCTTAGCAGTATGCCAGCCAGCCAGCTAGATTACCCCACTGGGTTGGTTAGCCTGGGATAGCCTACTACGATGACATCGTATGGCTGGGTGCTCATAAGCCTTCACTAGATGTCTGCATGACTAGTGACATTTGTTACATCATACACACAGTGGCACAGCAAAGAACCGGAGTACTCCATCGTGAATTCATTATTAATGCTTCCTGCTGGTATGGCATTCATGTGGTGTGCACACATGCAACATTGTAAAAATGTAAGTGATCTCAAATATTTAACTAATTTTCTTGATTTCATACTTGCTGAAAACGTCGTCATTCATTTCGCAGCATGGTTTAGCTTTCTTTGTGAATGCGAGGCGGTTGCACAGACGCATTGGACACCCCTGGCCATTAAGGCCATCAAAGCCTGCCTCAGCATTCGTAATCAGAGAGAAACCTCTCTATTTTCTCTCTCTCTCTCTGTAACAGCCTCATTCCCCCTCTCTCCTTCCCCCCACCTTGCTTGTCGTTGTGGGGTTTCATTCATAGTGCAACCTGAGCCTGCTGTGATGTCAACCGAGCATCACACCAGAGCCTGTAGTGGACGTGCCATCGATCCCGCGGCATCATTATATATTCCCTCTCCCTCCTCCCCTTTTGTTCTTGTCTTGACCCCATTTCACCAGCAGAGTTGTCGGGTTTTATTTTGGTTCCGCTGCCCCCACTTCCTGTAATCCCCCCCCCCCCCCCCTTCCTTTTAAGGGTGTCTGATGAAAAGGAGGATGAGCGGATGACATTTGGACCTGACTTTTGACCGGTCTTTCAATACGACCGAAACACTCACTCTCTCTTTTGTTTTGTCTTTCTCCAGCGGGCGTTCACAGTCATCGTCGAGGCCTGGGACTGGGACAACACCACCCGCAACAGTGAGTACAAGTGCACGCCTCTCCCACTGGAGAGAGATGTGTGTGGGCAAGGGAGGTGGGTGGTTAGATACAAATGGGACTTCTGCTGTGTGTTGGGTTACAGGCAGCGATGGGTGTGCGTGGGTGCGTTCTTGCGAGACATGTTTGGCGAGCATCCTCGTTGATTCATTGCTGGAAGTGCCTGGGCTTGCTGCAAAACCACCTGGCGGAGTCCTACTTCACTTCCCTATTCCCCAAGTCTTACCAAAGTATTGCGTGAGTTCTTCCCTATGCAGGTGTGCAGTGTTTGGGGATCAAAAACTAGTTTAATTTTAGAAAGGTGGTTTGTCGTTGACAGTGTTCGTTGGGGCGGGGCCTCGAGGTAGCCACGAAGCCACTTCGTGTCGCCTCTTTTCGGGCGCTGCCAAGCTTGAGACGCGCCGGGTCGGGGGAGGGAGGGTGGGGGCAGTGTCTTTCTCCTGAAAGGGTCTGCCGACGCCGGGCGCCATCGCTCGGCAGCTGTATCCTGTTTTGCTTTGGCTCATCCGCTGGGCGGGCTCCTGTTGGCCTCCTTCTTCCCGTCTGAGGAACCGTTCTGGGGAACAGGGTGCACATGGAAGAATGTAACGAATGCAGGAGGAGGGGGATTGTGGGGGCGTGTGTGTGTGTGTATCAACGGATGCAAAAGATGGGATTGTTGTCGTGTGTGCGTACACGTCTTTGAAATGTACTTTTAGACCGTGAGATCAAAGGCACGTCCTGTAGATTTCAGACATAACATATCCTGCATCAGTGTCGTTTCAGCATCAGCAGCTGTCATTACTTGTGATGGCCCTGTTATATGTAGCAACCCGCCCCTCAGACAAATCACACCTCATGTCCATTTAACAACAACGATTCACAGCGTATGGAAAGTTATTGACGATATATCAATGAAGACACAAGAAATGTAGTGTCCCTGAGGAAATTGGAACGTTGCATTGATCTTTTTAAAGAGGTGAGATGCAATTTGGTGAAAAATCCCCCCTCTCTTGTAGCTCAAAGGCACCTGTGTTCAAAGCAGGCTAGTAGAAATATGTCAACACCATCAGCTGACTTCCCTCAAATGAGCCTTAATGTCATGGGTTAAGGAGACGGTGCCTTCTAGAACAAAGGTTACTTTCAACTCCTGCAAACTGTCGCATGGGAAAACTCAAGTGGTTGTTGCGACCCGCCCTGGGAGGTCACTGCAGCGGTGCGTTAGCGTAGCGTTGCCTTTATGCCATTGTTGGGTCCAGTGTTGGGTCCCATGGTTCTTGCATCCAGAGCAAGGTTTCTGACATTGGAGTCAGGTGGCTGAGCGGTGAAGTTATCGGTCTAGTAATCAGAAGATCCCTCGTGAGAACCCGAGCTGTGCCAAAAGGATGTTGTGTCCTTGGGCAAGGCACCTCACCCTGCTTGCCTGGGTGGGGGGAATGTCCCTGTTAATTGCTGTAAGTCGCTCTGGATACATTTAAATGTAACATTAGATGTGCTTACCTCACTTTCTAATGAAAAGAAATTAAGGATTGGAGTTATATGTACAGTAGCACCTTGTGTAAATGTGTCTTGCATAAATTACTCTTTAAAAAGTTTAATGAGGCTAATTGGCACAGCAGGGGGGGGGGTTCTATTCAGCTTTTGAATTTGGCATCTTTTTTTGGAGTCTGGCTTTATCTGGCTTAATGCTAAAACCCCTGCTATTGCTTTCGAGTGCCATTGCATTTTTCGCCTGCATGAAGAGCTGAAGCCTGGCTTATACATTGGGCCAAAGGACTGATTAGGTCATCTGGCCATTAATCTAATGGGTAGACAGGGTGGCAGATCCAAGCTGGTGCCTAATGACTTGTTAGGGAGCTACAGCCATAGACGATGAGTTATCCTGGCATGCCGCTTGTGTCGGATGTAAGCTGGTCTGTGTACTAACTGCCATTATCTGCCCAGGGGTATGAACAACTGGCCGTTCTGGATACTTCCCTATGCCAACTCAGAGTTGATCCCCAGTGGAGGCCAAAGGTTACTTTCAAACTCCTGCAAGAGTTTGCATGGAATCAGTCTTTTTGAGACTTCCATTACCTTTTACGTGAAAGATTACACCCTTTTGGAGAGATGTGTCAGAATGGTACACTGGTAATGGAACCATAGTCAAATGTCATGTTAATGGGACTGTTGGAACGTGACCTGTATTAGTCTCCTCACCACATGCGCGCACACACACAGACCCCCGGGGGCCTCAGGAAAGCCCAGCGGCTGTTTGAGTTGTGTTTATCAAGAAGGAAGTGGCGCAGACTGGACGGTCTGTGTTTAGACACTGAGCAGGGCAGCCCAGCTTGTGGACTCACACCATTGTTCTCTATCTGAAAACTCCGGGGGCTATTTCTGTTATTGTTGCTTAATTCGGCCAACATTGTCATAGCCTTTCAGAGGAAGGTGTGTGTGTGTGTGTCTGTGTGAAGGGAGGAGGAGACCACATAAGTGTTTGTGTGTGTGTCTGTGTGTGTGCGCGTGCGTGCGTGTGCACTGACCTGTTCTGTAAGCAAAAGTTCATACAGTGTGTGTGTGTGTGTGTGTGTGAGAGTGAGAGAGGGATGTCAGTTGCAAGCCCGGACCATCGGGGCAGAGGAAATCACTGGCCCCCTATTTCCACTGCGATTGTTTGCAGTCTCCGATCCCACTGTGATAAAGATTGCTTTCTTTGTTAGAGCCGCTGGAGCGACGGGCCTCATGGAGGAAAATGGAATTGTTAACGTGAGCTTTAGCGACAGGGGCTAGTGGCTTCCTCCCAGCACACCAATAACATTCTGAATGCAAATGTGTGTAGCAACATTAGCATTCCACGCTATAGCAATGGAAAGGGTTTGTTTCGCATCAGATTAAATGGTTCACTTTGGGTTTGCGCCTTTCTCATTTGTCACTGCGAGGACTTGGCTGCCCTCACTGCACAGACACACACACTCTCTCTCTCTTACACATGCACACACACACACACATACTCACAGCTAAGATAGACGTCCTGTTGTGATTACCTTAGTACCTGCAAAATTCACATGGTAAGCATAGTCCCACTACAGAGTAAGTGATCAACGTCTTGTCTGTTATAGAGATGATGGAACTGAAAACAGCTTCTCTGTGTTGAGGGAAAGACTTCCCAGGTGTAATGTCAATGCTCTTTGGTGAAGGGACGAGAGATTTGGAAGGAGTTGATGGTTTAGATATCCCACTGCCCAAGTCACCCCCTTGTGTCCAGCTTAGATAAAGCTGGTCTGACTGGGTAGAAGAGCTCATCGCCTCACACACCTGGAAACCTGGTTCCTTACGAGGCAGGTTCAGGACCCAAACACTGATATAGGGCTGCTACGTTTGGACGTGTAAAAGTGTTGTCAGAGAAGATGTTTTAAATTTCGCATTCCTGTCAGTTCTTGCGAAGGCTTTGATCCTGTTTGACTCTTTCATGAAATGATTACCAGCCTTTCGGGGTTGGCAAAGCACCGTGCACAATGCAAGTCATGTTCATGGCCAAAAGCCCAGAAGCTTCGAAGCATAAATGAATCCAGCTCTTGATCTGCATCGTGTGCACAGGACGTAGGTTGGACCAAGTCACGTATACCTGTGCACATCCACATAGCTGTTCCCATGTCTTCGGCTGGTTTGCCCTCAAGGGCGTAGTTGGTGACGGCAGGGCTAACGTCATCAAGAGTCATTGGCTCTTTTAATGTTCTTGTTGTTCCCAAGATCCACCGTCCTCAGTTCAGCTGGAAGAACAATGGAGGAGCTGGCTAACAGGTCATGAAGGGCGGAGGAGGAGTTATGGGGTGGGAGGGAGGGGTAGAGAACGAGCTCAAGACTGACTTTACGGCCCCTTATCTGGGTCTGCCCCCTCAATTGGCAGTCATGGTGGTCCTTCATTCTTTTGTTTCTTGTCTTGCATTGTAAGGGTTGCTGTTGTAAGGTTGAGAGGGTGGCAGCCTTGAGGTGTTTTGTGTGGTAGATGTGTGTCGTAAGAAGCAGGCTGGTTGATTGTCACTTCACTCATTTTCTTTTTGACCCGTCAAATGAGTTGGAACAGGTGGGTCACACCAACATCAGTGTTGAAATACCTTGAATGACCATTGTTGTGTACTTCACAATGCCAGCGTAGAGGGGCCAGCGCTCTGTGAAGCTCCCGGGGGGCTGTTGCGTCCTCTTCTATGTCTGCCGTCGCTAGACTTGGAACTCGGCACGTTGAAGCGTGCATCCATTTGAGTCGGGCGGCCATTTTGAACGTGTTCCATTTCCTTCCAGGTGACGAGGAGCTGCTGATCGATCGAAGCATCCACACGGGGGTGATCAACCCTGGTGACCACTGGCAGACCATCACCCACGACGGCCCTGTGGCGCGCATCGAGTACCGCATCCGGGTTCGCTGCGACGAGAACTACTACGGCAGCAAGTGCAACGACCAGTGCAGGCCTCGCGACGACTACTTTGGCCACTATCGCTGCGAGCAGTTGGGCAACCGTGTGTGTCTGGAGGGCTGGATGGGCCCAGAATGCAGGACAGGTGAGTCTGTTACTGTAGCTTACTCAACTAATGAGCATTTTAGCCTAAGCTGATTTGTTGTTGAGGTGGGTAGCAAGGTGGATTCTGGGAAGGATTCGACTACAGTGTCTGAAACCTTTTAGTGTAATTAACTTTGTACTAGAGTTTACAATATCTAAAGAGCTGCCAACTCTTACTTTGACAGTGCACTAACCCAAGCCCTGACCGGTTATTTCAAATGAATGGCTTTGTAGTTTGTAATGGTGCGTAATCGTTGTGTATAAAATATTGAAAGGGCCCTCAAGTAAACGGTTGGATCCCCAAATGATTCAATTTTTATGCCCAAGTGAATGTCAAAATATTGTGTGGGATCGCGTATAAATCCAAAATAAATCAAATTAAGGAAGTATCTGACCAGTTTAGCTGTCGAAATGGATTCATGGATATTCCGGCTGTACGCTCACAGCTCTGTGTTGTCAGAGTGCTGTGAATGTAAACAGTGGTCTTATTAAAAGACTCTTGATGAATGAATGAACCCACTTCATCTACTTTAACGGTTTAGTAATTCACAGTCGGTCCCTCTGGCCACACATTCCTTAATAGATTGGTAGACCTGACACTTTACACCCTAGGCTGAAAGCAGCTGTCTCACTTCCCACTGACTGAATTGCCCCTGTTCCCCTTGTGTTTGTGTGTATATATGCGTGACTAACTCATATTTAACGGCGCGCGTGGGAGAAATGTATGTAAGACCTCTGACGGCAGTGTTGGACGAGTAGGGAGGGAGGAGCTGGGGGTTGAGGGCTGGTTGTTGGGGGTTATTGTTGGGTGTGGGGGGGGGTTAACAAGCTGTGGTGTCGTCACTAAATCACTCCTAACTGCCCTTTTAGAAGAACGACGGCTTGGTCACACCTAGAGCCGAGCAGCGACTGCCCCGAGTCGTAAAGTCGTCTGCTTTGTCAGCAGGACACAATGAAGACTCGCGTCTTGTTGCGCTTGTTTGAGTTGGAGCTAATGAGCGAGCCTCCTCGCCTGTTGGACAGTGTGGCGGTTGCTTCTCTGATGCTTGGTTGTTTTCAGTCATTCACACGGCCATTCTGTCTCTCTTACAGCGATCTGCAAACAGGGCTGCAATCTTCTGCATGGAGGGTGCACGGTCCCAGGGCAATGCAGGTAAAGGCCTCTTCATTCTCTGTCAACATCAGTATGGTTTGCGTATAGAAATAAAAATGTCGGCAATATAGCTTGGAGGAGGTACAAAACTAATAATTGATGTGTAAAAGAATACATAAAAAATGGATCAAATGTTCCTTTATCCCCAACCAGTCTGGTATCGGTTTCGTTAAAACACATGCGTGTAGGTCGAAAGAGCGGCATCTTCAGAAACGGACACAGGGAGTGCGCTTGGCTGTCAGGGAGCCCACCTCCTTGTCAATGTGTGCGTTTGCCAGCTCTGTGCCTTCCAGGCAGACTCTCCCGCCACGGTTCAGGAGAAAAGGGCATCGGGCAACTTGTATTTATAGCCCCCGAAATCTCCTCCGGAATACCAAACATCCTACCAACTCCCTGCGGCGGGGGGGGGGGAGCGGGGGAGCGGGGAAGCGGGGGGGGGAGCGAGCGTGAGGTCGTCAATGTGTAAATCTGACCAGTGGAATCGTGCATTCCACCATCCTTCCTCCCTCCCTTCACTTGCATCACAGTCCGCGGGGGGAGGGGTTGCTGAAGGTAGAAATTAAGAGCCTGTGTTATTCAGCCGGAAACGGAAGGAGGAAATGACACAACATCCTGTCATCCCCTGGAATTCCCCCCCGCCCCACTCCCCCCCCCCTCCCCTTCAAATTTTATCATCCCCCCCATCCTGCCGGATGGAATGACTCGCTTCGCTGGTTACAGGCCGTAACAAGGGATGTTGGAAGCGGAGGGATGTTAGGTGGGCCACCCAGAGAGGCTCTGGGGCAGTGTGTGGCTGACTGACCCCCCCTCCACCCCCCACATCCATGGTTAAACACCCCAAAGGAAGGACCTCTTCCTAACTGGGCTCGATGTCGGCTCCTCTGTTGGGAAATCTTCAAGGTGGGTCCTGACCCTGAAAGACAAATGAAACCTGACAGAGGAATGCGAGCGGCGCGGCCCTCGCCATTTGTGCCGGTACACGTACCGACCGAGGGTGGGGTTTTTATTGCTTTCTTTCTCCCCCCCCCCCACCCTTTTCTTTTCTTGACATCAAGACAGAGGCGCTGAGCGGGCTTGCTTCGACACATTATCAAACGCCTGCCAAGTTCCCAAATCATTATTGGCGGGTGGTGCGTTCTGACGCCCTCTCAAGGTTTGGCAACCCGGGGCGAGAGACAGGAGGGTTTTTTAGGAGGCCCTAGGAGATTTGAACGCAGCCCGCTTCGAGGCCAAACGCCTACATGTGATACCAGTAAAGGGGTATCCTGGCAACCCTGAGGGTTGACTGTACACACTGGGTGAAAATGTCCACTCAGGCGCCCTCTGGCAGAGCCTCGACTGAACAGAGGCGTGGAGAGAGTCCTCTTAGAATCCGTCAGTAGGTTCAGTGAAAGACACAGGTTTGAAACCTCAGTGATAAACTGTTACGAAAGAGGTTTTCAGTAGGAGATTAGATTTTGACACGCCTTCACTCTGCTTATGTTGCGATCTTTCAGTCACCCAACCAAAGTTTTGGAAGAGGAGATTACTAGAATGCTAAAGTCTTCCGACAGGCGGCTGAAGGTGGAATGGATGCAGCCCTGCAATTCAGCGTTGCCGACGCGAGCCACCGTTCAACAACTCCTGCTTGTGTTTTGCTTTAGCATTAGCGACGGTAACGACACAGCAAGGCACCTTGAGGTTAGCGGCAGAGCTACCGCAGTCCAGCCTTGTCCTCACGGTGGGAAAAGCATGCGGAGTATGTTTGGACCTCCCCCAGCTCAAACGGTTATGGAGACCTTAAGTACTGTCAGCGGCAGCTACAGAGTTGTAGCCGTAGCCGGTGCCGTCTGCAGGATGGGGGGGGCCGCTCTCAAAATAGCTCAGAATTGACAAGACAGCTGGTTCAACGGCTCCTCAACCACTGGCCTTGAGCGCTAGAAGCAAAAGCAGCTCCTTAACTCAGTCGCTGGCATACATGCACACGCATTCTGTCGACAGAAGTGTATGTTATGACAGACACTGCACACACACACACACACGTGCAGTCAACGCGCACACACCAGCATTCATAGGTGCCATTCACCCTTGGAACAACCAAATGTACCCTGACTCCCCCACACACTTGTTCTCCAGTCCTAATATTAGTTGGCAGGAGGCCTTGAAGTGGATGGATGGATAGTAGGTGTAATTGTGCTTCCCCTCTCAGACACATTCTCCTCAAAGACTTGCCCTTGCCTTGCAATAAAGAAGCTTGTCCCCTTAGTCTACTCACTGGGTAAAATACTTCGCAGTAAATCCTCTCTGGCTCCGAGCGAATGCACTTAATTAAAACCTACCAGTAAAGGTTTGGACACGTTGGCTCATTAATTTGAATGGGAGGGTGTGTCCCAACTTTTGACTGGTAGTTTAAGAGGCCCAGTCCATCATCTAATGGCAGCGACCTGCGTGAGCGTGAAACGGCGAATCGACATCAAAGTGTCAAGACTCGACGATGACATCAGCCCTCGCTGCATTTTGCACACCTTTCCATAGTTCATTCAAGCTCTAATGACGGTTGCTGGATTGTTTTCACGGGAGCCGGGTATTGATGGCGCCCCCCTTGTGTTTGGCAGCTGTAACTACGGCTGGCAGGGCCAGTTCTGTGACGAGTGCGTGCCCTATCCTGGCTGTATCCACGGGACATGTGTGAACCCCTGGCAGTGCAGCTGTGAGAGGAACTGGGGCGGGCTGCTCTGCGACAAAGGTAGGTCCACACCCTCTCCCCCAAAACACACACACACCGTCTTGCCTCTTGAGCAGCATTACTGAAAGCACAAATCTATACAAGACCTGGGTGCAATTAAGTTCCTTTCCATTTAAATGTGAAGAATGTAGTGATCTCACTGTCAGGTCTTGAGCATGCTGGTGTTTTAGAAGTGAATTCAAAACATTTATTTGGTAGAGATAAAGGGAGGTCGTACCTGCTTCTGCAGGCCTAGCAAGAGGCAGAGCACTGGAACGAATGAGTTCCAACACTGTCAGCATTATTCTGGCAGTTTGGGACCAACTTCTTGTTGCATCTTATGTAACATCGCTCTGGCCTTGACAAGATACAAGCCCAAGTCATTTATAACTTCTTCGGACCGTGCTTGAAGGAGTTTACCTGTCTAGTGCGATTCCGTGGGTTGCATGTAAAAAAAACATCCACCCTCCACGCAGCACTCATCTGATCTTCAGTATTTTCAGCTGGTCTTTGCCGGAAACTTCTACAGTTCAGCATTTCTGTGTCATTCAGTTGTAGACTTGACCCACTTGCTGTAGAGGTGGATTGGTGCCAACTGAATCCACCCCCAAGCGTGAACACACACACACACACCATCTTACTGCAGCACTGATACTTTTTTATGGCGGTGTGATTCGAGTAGCCGCAAGGACATCCGATCCCCCGCCTCCTCTCCTCCATCGCTGCGACCTCTGGAGATGAGGACAGAGGCTTGAGTTGAATCCCTCCTGGTTTAGTGACCAGCACTGCTGGCTCCTGTGGATGTGCAGGGCTGGGGGGTGGGGGGGCGAGACAGGCATGTTGATTTAGGCTGAGCTGCCAGCTTCTGTCCTGGAGAGAGTTGGGATGTGTGTGTGTGTGTGTGTGTTTTCGAGGGCAAGGTTACAGAATTTGGAGGAATGCTCCAGTTCCTAACACGAGAGATTGTTTTTTCATTTTCAACTGTGCGAATGTGCAGGGAGCCAGTTGGCTCAGCGGCGTTAAGGCGTATGGCTCAAGATTTGGTGTTCAATTCCAGGCTGTGGCTATGTGATGTTGTGTCCTTAGGCAAGGCACTTCACCATACTTGCCTCAGGGGGGAATGTCCCTGTACTTGCTGTAAGTCACTGTGGATAAAAGCGTCTGCTAAATGATTAAATGTAAATGAATGTGTGTGTATGCACATCTCCCTCCCCCCTCCAGATCTGAACTACTGTGGCCGACACCAGCCGTGCGTCAACGGAGGCACCTGCATGAACACAGAGCCGGACGAGTACCACTGCGCCTGTCTAGACGGCTACTCCGGCAAGACCTGCCAGATCGGTGAGAGGAGCACAGCCTGGGGGCCTGGTCATGGGGGGCCTGGTCATGGGGGGCCTGGGGGCCCTCCTCCTTCACTGTCACCTCATCAAGCTTCTGTGGCCCCCCCTTACCAGATCCTTTCATCCCTCAGTCCCACTTTTCTGAACTTTGGATTTCTTCCCCTCTCTAGCTGAACACGCCTGTACCTCCAACCCTTGTGCCAACGGAGGCACCTGCCACGAGGTCAGGACCGGGTTTGAGTGTCACTGTCCGCCAGGCTGGGAGGGCCCCACCTGCGCTAAAGGTTAGAATCTCCTCCTCCTAACTCTGGCTGAAGTTGGCGCCAACATTTGTCTACCCACCACCCCTACCTCCGAAAAATGGATGACTGGGTCTCTGTTTTGTTTTTTTCACCTCTTGTTTTCACTTCTAGTTTTACAACCTGCATCCCACCGTTCTGTGTGTGTGTGTGTGTGTGTATGTGTGTGTGTTCCAGTGGGGGGCCTGGCCTCATAGGGGCCAGGATTAGACACACCACTGATACCCATCAGGGGAAGACCTGCCAAGGAAGGATTTACATAATCTGCCATCACTTTGAACCAGCCCGCATTGGAGGCACAATGAATTGTGAACATGGCGTTGTGTTGTTGTGTTTTAAATTCCCCTCCTACACACACGCACGCACGCACACACACGGGTCCTGTTAGCATCCGTACGTGTCTCAATGCTCCTGCACGCTTCCCCCCCCCCCCCCCCCCCCCAGCCTCCATATCTGGCAGGTCCTGGCACCCAGGGTAAAGCCTCTGGCTGGAATTTGGCACCAGACTCTATCTCACCAAGGTGCCCAACCCCTCTCTCCATTACCCCATTTTCCCTTTTTACTCCCCACCGCTCTGTATTGTTGTTAGAACCGTAGACCTCCCCCTGTATCTCAGTCCATCATGTTGATGTTGGTGTGTGTAACATGCCGAGACTTGTATGTGCGTGTGTGTGTGCGTCTCCCTTTATGTTGATATTAAAAGTGCATTGATGTAACTTTAATAGGAGCTAATCTGCCAGACCCAGGATTACGCTAGCAGCTAATCATGTTATACCACCGTGACCATCTACCCTCTGTACCTCTCCCTCTCTCAGCAGACCAACCCCATCTCCCCGTCTCCTTTTAGCCCCACAGCCACCCTTACTATCTTGTCCTCCAGTCTGCATCACCCATATTTCGCAAATGATCTGACCTGAAGTGTTTGTGCCTCTCTCTCTTCTGTCTTCAGACATAGACGAGTGCGCCTCCAGCCCCTGTGCCCAGGGGGGGACGTGTATCGACCTGGAGAACGGCTTCGAGTGCGTGTGCCCTCCGCAGTGGGCTGGGAAGACCTGCCAGATAGGTAAGGGTCTAGATGGCAATCTGGAGGAGCTGTCGTGCTGCTCCGCTACCTTTGCAAACACATTCCCCGAACTGAGTTCGTTTTTTGTTTGTTGTTGCATGTTTTAATGTAATGCGTTTTTTAGTTTTCAGTTTTAAAATGCTTTCCGACTACTCGGCCAAATCTAAGTAGCGTTTTTGTCAGTCGTATTGTTTATGGTATTCATTATTCAGAATGTCCAGTTACCGTAAGATGTGGGCAGCCTACGGGGGGGGGGGGGGGGGGGGGGGGGGGGGGGCGTGGATTGGCGGCTAGTCGGCGCAAAGATGAACCTAAGACGTCGGCTTCATCTTACAAGACTGCAACCCGTCTCACTTTCCAGCCTGCAAGACCTCACCTACCTGAGCACTAAGAGGGGGGAGGGAGGGTGGTGGAGGGGGGAGAGGGAGCAGCGGGGTGTCTGATTCCAGAGAGGGACAGGGAGGGACAGGTGTGCCAGTGAACAGACTTGCACTCCTGAGGGACCGCCTTCCTCCTGAATATTTAATGAGCACCCAGGCTTGCTTTCATTTTTTTTGTTTTTGTCTCCCTGGGAATTGGGAAAGGAAAGGGAAGGGGGGGGGGGTTGCAAGAAGATGAAAGGGTCTTGTGTGTCACCTGCTGTTTTCGATGGGATTGGCTTCACATGGGAGCGGGGAGGGGGGTTGGGGGGGGGGGGAGACAGGAAGAGAAGGAGCAGGGGGAACAAGCAGGAAAAGCAGAGGCAGCCAGCTGCCTTGCGATGACGTCGCTGTCAGTTCCTGCGACGCACCTCAGAATGGTGTTCCACCAGGTTGTCTGCCCTTCCTGTGAGACGTGTCGGGAAGAAACGTGACACGTTTGTCGGTGACTTTGTGAAGAAGGAGAAGCCCTTTTCGTTAGAATGTTGACGTCGTTGACGTTTCTCAGTGTAACTTGCAGCGCTGGTGTGTTGGTGGAGGGCCTCAGTGTGATTTCAGAGTCTTCCTCGGTTTTCGGTCGCTCTCTCTCTCATTCTGTCTCTGACGGTTTTGCGCCGTTTTTTTCTTGTTTACCTTCACAGATGCTAATGAGTGTGTGGGGAAGCCATGTCTAAACGCTTATTCTTGCAAAAATTTAATTGGTGGATATCACTGCGACTGCTTTCAAGGATGGTCCGGAAAGAACTGTGATATCAGTCAGTATTGGTTTTCCTCAAGTATCCTAGCTTCCGTCTCTTAACTTTCACTCTATATTTTTCAATATTTTCCTGCAGGACTCCTTTTTTACCCCTTGGGCACGTCACATAGTAACAGTCTCTTGTCACTGGTCTTTAAAGCAGCTATTTTTCTTATCTATTGTCCGCTATCGGTCTCTGTACAGAACAGAACACACCAACATGACCGTTGTGGTTTCACCTGCATGCCGGGCGCTTCTAGTTCACCGATTATTTGTTCGTTAAGGCTTGACTAACTTTCATCTTTTGATTCATTAACACCGGCATGCTGTGATGCAGTTGCAGTTGTTGAGCAGTGTCATTCAGAGGTCTGTGTCTAAAATCTCTCTTCCCCTCCTGACAGATGTGAAGAGCTGTCATGGGCAGTGTCAGAACGGAGCAACATGCAAGGTAACTATGACGATGATTCTGCGTCCCCCGTTCATTTGAACTGTAAGGGTCTGTCTGCTGTAGTTAGGTGGACAACAGGTTTTCAGGCCCTGAAATATAGTAGAAAAGGTTTCAGTCACCTGTTTCAATCCCCACCCGGAAGTTATTCTCAATCAAAGAAACTTCTGGATGTCCAAACCTTTTGATTTTGAAAACCGTGTACCGATGACGTCCTTTAAAACCTTTTCTACGATTGAACACTCCTGGACGAATGAGTGCCTACACTGGTCTCAGAATTATGTTACTGTCCCAAATAGGATTTCCATTATCGTGTGAGGTGCCTCAATCAGAAAGCGGGGGTTTGAACATAAAACCGTTTCAAATTCCCTGGTTAAATGTCCGTGTTGTGTTCCAAGATGTACGTGTTTAATCCACTGTTCTCTCTCTCTCTAGGAGGGTCCACGGGGTTACCGCTGTCAGTGCCCCCCTGGTTTCGTCAGCACGCATTGCGAGATTCAGCGTAACAAGTGTGCCAGCGGACCCTGTCACAACGGCGGGCGCTGCCACTCAGTGCTGGACGGCTTCGTCTGCGAGTGTCCGGCCGAGTTCTCCGGGGAGCTCTGCGAGGTAGAGGTTCTGCTTCTAAATCGAGGGGGTTCCGTTAAGCGAGGAACGTTGCGTTCTTCAACCGAACAAATTGTCCCTCCATTTTTGTTTCTAAACCTGAAAAGGGGGTTTGCTCCCCCGACAGAAACATTTATAAATCTGCGGCCAATTTTGCCCTCCCTCACGGTTTAAAGCAGTATTATCAGATCCCTATCTGCCAATAGGCTGTGATATTCAGAGCATAACAACAGGTAAGAGGCGCTCACGGCGGTCTCTCCTCACAGGCAGGCAGACTCTGAGTGTGCTGGACAGGTGCCAGTCCTGATTTAGTGATAGACTAAAAATAAGAGCCCCCTTGAATGAGTGAATTGGCTCCCTGCCTACACACTCCTAACAGGGCACTTAGAAAGACACACTCATGCCTACCGTGACATGCGTCCTTTATTAGACCCTAATGCATTCCTAATGGTACAGCTCTCCCGGAGCACAACAATATTCAATGTCACGGATGACATGCTCAGCTCAGCGTCTTGGTGGGAAAACAAAGCCTCCCATCGAAAAATGTCTTTCGGAATCGTTCGTCATCTAAAGGATTGGCCTCCGCGACGGCCGACGACTGACGTTGTCGTCGTTTGTTACCAGGGCTTCAGGTCCTCCGAGGGCTGTGTAAAATCAGTCATCTCGTTCTAAAGTGTGTTTCCACCTCAGACGGATGGTGATTTATGGCTCTGGAAGACCTCGGACGCGTTCGTTTACATCTCACTGACGCTGTCCGATGGTTTCAGACCTCAGGAAAGCCGGGCTGTTAAACAAAATAGAGTAAATATCTCTGACCTGTCATTCACGTTCAAATAAACACCGTTTCTACGTCTTTCTACGTTTGTGCCCGTGTGCACGTATCCGACCGCAACTTTCTTTTGCTCAGCCAGTTTCTAACACTATCGACGTCTTCAGTCGATACCTTAAATGGCAGCAAGTGAGACCCGTGTTTTTACACTCCAAATTGTGTTTAAGTGCTGCATTTCTCCCTCCAGGTTGTATAGTGTGTGGGCTCCTGTGTCTCAGAACTCCACATAACCACGCCGGCGTGTCTGTTTTCTGTGTGCAAAGCAGGCGAGGGGTTAGAGCTGCAGGTAGATCCTGGTGATGAGCTTACAGCGCCCGCCCCCCCCCAGGGTTTACCTCAGGGTGTGTTTATCTTCATCTTTAAAAGGAGGATCGCCTTATAGTCGAAGAGTTAATCTCGCCTGCCAGCTCGCGATCTGACTCGCAACGTTTGATTGGCCCGTTTTTCTTTTTTTTTCTCTTTTTCCGCGTTCATCTCCATTTCCCTCCTTTCCTCCCTCACTCGTACCACCCCCACACACGCGCTCTCTCCCACGCAGCCATTTCTGACGCCCACACACACTTTCCTCAAATGCTGCTTTCAATGCGATGGAATTCAGTCTTAGTGAGTGATTCTCTGTCCTGGCGTAGTTTTCACGAACCCTGAACTACCGGTGACAGTATGACCAAATCACATATTGTTGGGTATTTATTTCTTTTTTTGGGACCACCTGACGAAGCTTCCTCATTGGTTCTCCCTCCCAGGTGCCGAGCTGGTCCCCCTCGAACCCGTGTGAGCCCAGCCCCTGCCAGAACGAGGCGGAGTGTCACAGCTTGGTCGGGGACTTCTACTGCGCCTGTCGCGAAGGCTACGAAGGCAAAACCTGCTCGGACCTTCAGGGCCACTGCAGGACGACCCCCTGCCAAGGTGCTCCACTCTCAGCAGCCTACCTTGTAGACGTAGCATGAAGAGCCTTAGAAACAGGGAGGCAGTTGGTTAAACGGTTAAGGCGTTGGGCTAGTGATTAGAAGTTTGCGAGTTCGATTCCTGCCTGTAGCAACATGATGTTGTGTCCTTGGGGTGAGGCACTTCACCCTACTTGCCTCAGGGGGAATGTCTTTGTACTTGCCGAAAGTCGCTCTGGATAAGAGCGTCTGCTAAAATCTAAATGTCAACATAGTTCAAGAAACCATAATTGCAGTCCTGTCAGCTAGCAAGCGGTTTCTTGAAGTGTTTAGTCAGTAGCATTTTTCCTTATTGTTAGTTTGAACCAGATTGTAAATGTAGTAGCTCAATTTGATCCCCCCCCCCCTTTGCAGTAATTGATAGTTGCACTATCACCGTGGCGACCAATGAGACGGCGGAGGGGGTGCGTCGCATCTCGTCTAATGTGTGCGGCCCCCGGGGGCGTTGCATCAGCCAGCCGGACGGCAACTTCACCTGTGCCTGCAACCCGGGATTCAGTGGAACCTACTGCCACGAGAGTACGTGTCCACAACCCCCCGCTCCTCCTCGACCTCCTGCTGTCCTGTCTTTCTTCCTGCCGCCCCTCCTCCTCCAGTCTTTTTGGAATGCTAAGTCTTCTCTCTTGGATTGTTCCAGACGTGAACGACTGCGTGAGCAAGCCGTGTCGCAACGGCGGCACCTGCATCGACGGCATCAACTCCTTCCAGTGCTTCTGCCCCGACGGGTGGGAGGGGCGCCTCTGTGACATCAGTGAGTCAGCCTCGTCAAAAGTTGGCCTAAACTCTCATTTGTAACTCCTCCTTTTAAGCTGAAGCTGTTTGAAATGCACACGCTTCACTTCATCCCGTTTCATCCCTCTTCCTCCAGATGTCAACGAATGTAGGCGCAACCCGTGCAAGAACGGCGGCCTCTGTTTGGACCTGGTGAACGACTTCTACTGCCAGTGTACCAACAACTGGAAAGGAAAAACCTGCCATTCTCGTGAGTCCACTGTCCTAATTCTTTGCTTCAGGTACGCAAATGTACGTTACTCTGGGTAAGAGCGTCTGCTAAATGTTCATGTACTTTATTTCCTTGCGGTTTTACCCCAGGTGAAAGTCAATGTGACGCTAGCACTTGCAGCAATGGCGGCACCTGTTACGACCACGGAGACGCCTTCCGGTGTGCCTGCCCTCCAGGCTGGGGTGGCAGCACCTGCAACACAGGTGGGTGTCTCTGTATTTCAGGACAGAACTTCTTTATAACCACATTTCTCACAGCCCCATTTCAGTTGCGTACGCTTACCTGTCGTCTGTCTCCTCTCCCTGGTTAGCCAAAATCAGCACCTGTGCCTCCAGCCCTTGCTCCAACGGGGGCACCTGCGTGGGAGGGGGCGATGCCTTCACCTGCATCTGTAAGGAGGGCTGGGAGGGTCCCACCTGCGCCCACAGTGAGTGCTGCTGCCTGCCCTGCCACACTCTCACCAGCGTTGCATAGTCCAGAGGGGCTGGCTTGTCAAACTTAACTCCTAAATGAAGAATTCAATTCACAGAATCTTTTTTTTATCTCTCAATATTGTTTACGTATGTATATAAATATGTTTTTTATATTTGTTCCTTACCTCTTTTTAGACACCGATGACTGCAACCCTCATCCATGGTACGTAACAGTCTGCCCTTTTGAACGGTCCAGCTTTAGCAGGCTTGATGCTGCTTGTCCTTCTCTGGTCCAGCTCCTCCCCGCATTGACGCCATCCCATCCTCCGCACACACACAAACACACACCCATATCAACTGTCATATTTGACCATGCACAGAGACTCTCCAGAGCGGATACAGCTCAGGGTTTATGGGGCGGTGGGAAGGCTAGAGGGTAGGTGTTCCTAAATCATCCCCGAATCCAACCTGGGTGACCAGGGGGGGCTGGTTTGAAATGAACGGGGTGAGGGGCGCACACAATGAGATCTGGGGTCCTAAAAGAGTCCTGTCCCGTCCCCCTCGTCCAGCGGAGAGAAGGACGTGGAGGAAAGGGTTAGATAGTGACTTCTCCTCCCCCTTTTTCCTCTCTGGCTTTCTTCTCTAGTGACCTGGGAGGGGGGTGGGGGGTGGGGGGGTCACTAGAGGATGGGGGTCTTGGGGAGGGAGGGAGTGTGGAAAGGGTAACCGCAGTGTCATTAGCATTTGAAAGGCTTGTTGGGGGCGGTATTGATGAGCGGAATCGAGCCTTTGTGACTCGCATACCTAGTTTTCACACACACAACCCACACGCTTTCTTTTGTTACCCTGATCCAACAAGGAATGTGTCTCGGGATCGCTGGGGTTTGATAAGTTCTCCTCTCTCTTCCTTCCTGCTGACTCAGCTACAACGGCGGGATCTGCGTCGATGGCGTCAACTGGTTTCGTTGCGAGTGTGCCCCAGGGTTTGCCGGACCTGACTGCCGCATCAGTGAGTATCCCACCCTCGCTCTTACTAAGAACCAGGTCCCATGCCTAAACATTAAACGGAGGACGTCCCCCCCCCCCCCCCCCGACTCTCCCCCCACGCCTGATCCCCGCGACCTCCCCTTCTATGTAGAGGTCATTCCTTATTTTTGTCCTTCTGTGTCTCGCGGACACACACACGAGTGAATCATTCAGTGACCCTGAAATTCCTCTCTGCTCTCCCCAAAACCTTACCCTAACCACACATCACGAACGGTTTCTAAAACACGATCTTCTGAACCATCTTCCAGCCCAACAGTCTTCAAGTGAGGGGACCAGTATTGCCCTGTGTCCTTCATGAAAGAAAATAAATGTATATATTTATGAGGAAAATAGTCCCGTCCCGTCCCCACACACACACCCAAAGAGTTAATGGAGCGTTTTAGTCAGGCGTGCCGTTGTCTTAGTTTGTGACATCAGTTTGAGCGCTGTTGTGAAACTGACTGAAAATCTCCTCGACTTGGTCCCTCCTTCAGACATAGACGAGTGCCAGTCGTCCCCCTGTGCGTACGGAGCCACCTGTGTGGACGAGATCAACGGCTACCGCTGTCTGTGCCCGCTGGGGCGGACGGGCAGCAGATGCCAGGAGTGTGAGTCCTCATGTCTCACATGCTCAAACGCACAGTCTCGCACGCTAATGTGTTTGTAGAGTCTACTAAAGTTCTCCAGCTGATGTGTGTGTGTGTGTGTGTGTGTGTGTGTGTGTGTGTGTGTGTGTGCGCGCGCGTAGTCATAGGTATAGGGAAGACCTGCCACTACGCTGGTCTGCAGTTCCCCCATGGTAGTCGATGGGAAGAGGGGTGTAACAACTGCCACTGCGTCGATGGCAGCGTGGAGTGTACCAAGGTAATATTTCACCCGTGTCACTTTGCACACTCTATACACGGTTCGTTCTCTTACTCTACCTTCCTTCTAAAGCTCTCTCTTGTAAGTCGCTTTGGATAAAAGCGTCTGCTAAATGAATAAATGCAAATGTAAGACTGCACCAAGGAAAATCTATCGTTTATCCACGGACAACTGTGTGACCCCCCTCCCTTCCCTCTGCCCTCCCACCCCCAGGTCCTGTGCGGGCGCCCCCTGTGCCTTCTCCGGGAGCCCCCGTCTCGACACGCAGAGCTCCACGGACGGCCGTGCCCAGGGGGGCGAGAGTGCCAGGAGCACGGCTTTCTCACCTGCTTCTCTCCCCCTTGCCACCAATGGGGGGTGTGCTCCCCGCCGGACCCCCCTCCTCCGCCCGACGTGCCCACCAAGTGCCAGCCCAACAGCGGGCACCTGGACAACAACTGCGCTCGCATCACGCTCATTTTCAACCGGGTTAAAGTTCCAGTGGTACGTGTGTGTGTGTGTTTGTGTGTGCGGACACTTGCTCTGGTCGTCTTCCCGGCAGTTCGGGTCGCACTCCTTCTCCGCCTGATCTTGTGTTTGTGTCTCCCCCTCAGGGTACGACCGTTGAGAACATCTGCTCGGAGCTGAGGTATCTCCAAGCCACTCGAACCCTAGCCAAAGACCGCGCCTTGCTTCTGCTGTGCGACCTGTCCACTTCTGATCCCAACACTGTAGAGGTGGCCATAGTAAGTGTGCTCCTAGAACGACGATCAGGAGGAACCTGTCAAAAATATTGGCCCTCATAATTATACAGTGGAGCAGGGGTCTCAAACTCGTAACATCGAGGGCCAACAGGGTGCAGGTTTTTCGTGTCAAGCGAGCACTACGCCAGATGATTTCACTAAGTAGAGAAACTCGGCAGTGAAATCAGCTGGCGTAGTGCTCGGTGAAAACCTGCACCCTCTTGGCCCTCGATGACACAAATTTGAGACCACTGAAGAAAAAAAATACTTCCCTAGTGGAAAGCCCATAGCCTTGCGTACACTCGCTTTCCCATTCACCTCACCTCACCTCCCCTCCCCGTGTTTTCTCAGTCGTTCCAGCCGGAAAAGCAGCCCGATCACACTCTGATCCAGCAGGCAGCCAGCGCCATCGTCAACACGCTCTCCAAGCGACAGAACAGCACCGTCATGCTGGCCATCGTTGAGGTCAAAGTGGAAACGCAGGTCATGCCCCCCTCTGCTGGTGAGTAAGACCCTGAGGTGTCCCCCCAGGGTTGGGCTCCCCGAGGCTGGGCTCCCCAGGGCTGGGCTCCCCAGGGCTGGGCTCCCCAGGGCTGGGCTCCCCAGGGCTGGGCTCCCCAGGGCTGGGCTCCCCAGGGCTGGGCTCCCCAGGGCTGGGCTCCCCAGGGCTGGGCTCCCCAGGGCTGGGCTCCCCAGGGCTGGGCTCCCCAGGGCTGGGCTCCCCAGGGCTGGGCTCCCCAGGGCTGGGCTCCCCAGGGTTAAGCTCCCCAGGGCTGGGCTCCCCCCTCTAATTCATCAGATGCTGAGTGCTGTAGTGGAGCCAGTCATGCCGGTCGTAAAGTGGTAGCCTTGTCATTGAGTGTCTCCCGTGTTCCGTTTCTGAGAACACAGACTTTGGAGTGCCTGCCCCCGCAGTTCACGTACTCACGCCTGAGGATTTCCTGTTAACTAACGAGGCTAATTACAAGTTGAATTGTATTTATTGCTCAGCAGCTGAGACGTTGCAATGTTACGTTACGTATGCAAGTCTAACTTAATAATGGCATTTTGCTTTCCATGCAAGTTACAACAAACACAGAATTTACGGTGGCAGGATAGAGCAAACATAGAGCAAATACAGACTTAAGTAGTACTAGTACCAGTAGTACTGGGTTTTTAAACACATTCTCTTCCTTTACTTCCTGGCTCTTCTCACCTTCCCTCTCCTCTTCCTCTTTCTCTGTCCATCCTCGGGGTCTTGTAGACTACCTGGTGCCTGTCCTCTGTGGGCTGTTCTGCATCCTGTGCCTCTTCTGCGTCATCGTCTGCGTGTGGTGGACTCGCAAGCGCAGAAAAGGGCGGGAGAGGAGGGCGCGTGCCACCGCCGAGGAGAGCGTCAACAACCAATGGGAGCCCCTGCGGCCCGTGGCGGCTCGTCAGCAGCAGCAGCAGCAGCTCAAGGAGAACAACAGGGAGGCGCAGCAGGAGCGCAAGAAGCTCATGGGCTCCCCCTTGAGGACGTGTGACGGAGGGGAGGAAGAGGAGGAGGAGGAGACGGAGGGAGAGATGGAGATGGAGATGGAGGTGGAGCTGGAGGATGGAGGGGCAGAGTCTGGAAAGAGGCCTGTCTGTAAGTACTCTAAGAATGAGGTGCAGTCCATGGCGGTCGTGATCTGCACCATGCAGAGCTCCAGCTCGCCCCTCAAAGCACCTCACCGGACCGCCTACAACCCAAAAGACAACCGCTGGAAAAATGTCAATGCCGCCAATGGCGGCCAAGACCTCAAAGATCACTGCGTGTAAAGCAGACTTGCTCCGCTCCCTTAAGAGAAGAGAAAAAGGGGACATTTGAACAACTAAGAAAGAGGAAAAACAATTTTTTTCGTTTAAAAGAGAACCAGTTGGTTTGAATTCAGTTTTGTTGCTGTCATCTGTAAGATACTTTCTGGATGCAAAAGGCGTTTTTTGGCTTTAGTTGACATTAGCATTTTTATTTTTTTATGTACAGATGATATGTATTACTTCATAGGCCTGCAGTCCTTTTGAAATGTACCGTTTGAAAAAGAAAAGTCTGAATGGAGGGGTAAAACGAGACCCTTTATAAAGAAGTTTTTTGTTTACAGATGATTGTGGATTTCTTTTATTCCGAACTGTCTCCCTCAGTGTGGAGAACACGAGTTAAAAGGGGGTTAGGGGAAATATTTTGGGTGGCTGACCGTGACGACCATGGCAAAAACTCCACCCTCCTCTCCGTCTCAACTCGGCACACCAGCCTGTCTACGTGTGGCCGTGCTGCGCCAGCCTTACCGAGCTCACGGCCTGGAGAGTGTGCTCGAGCGGGACGGAGGGGGAGAACCCCAGTGCCTACGATGTGGCCTTCTATTCTTTGTCTCCCGTCTCTCGGTTTTCTTGGCAGAAAGCTCTTTTTAAGACTTGCAGTATTTTGAGTTGGTAGCAAGTGCCTTTCAGTGAGTCTCCCCCCCACTCCCAGGTGTCACTGCTGTGTTTGACCTCCCTGTGGTTAGAACTCGGTCGAAGGGAGTCGGTGTGAATTTGGAAATTCCACTCCTCCCCTCCCCCCTCCCCTCCCCTCCCACCAAACACCGTTCAAGGTATTTGATAAAAACAAATAAACAAAGAAAAGAAATCAATCTGTACATACGTGTATATACTAAAGGAGTCGCTGTGTATATTTGAATTTAGTAATTTAAAAGTCACATTTTTATTAATATTATTGTTATTATTATAATTATTATTATTTGGATTCTTTTTAATTTTTATTACAATGCCATTCCTTTTATTTATGCCATTTGACAGGGAGGTTTTTATAACTGTTCACAGTAGAAGATACAGTGCCCCATAGTTAAGAGCAGCTGCGTAAGGTTACCATCTGTAAGGGATTTATGAAGGGTTTATCAGGGGTTAATAAACTGTCTTTATAGATACTCCAGTTGTCTATATGATGGTAACCCCTGTGTGAACTGGTTGTTATTACACTTGCCAGATGGTGTACAAGTCGTTCGATGTGCTTTCTAAATACACAAGTACACATATGAATGCTATAACTTAAGACAACACCCCATGCTGTTTATATGGGTTGAGAATATGGTTTAAGCTGTGCGATTTGCAACAGAATATACCATTGTGATTTAATGTTGATTTTTGATTTATGTATTGTATTATGTTGTTTACTTTCTGAACAATTTCCTTTCAGTCGTGTTTGTACTCAATTATTATTTTCAAAGTCACAGCTGAGGTGCAGTAGTTTAAATACGTTTATTTTATTTTTTACGTACTTTTATTTTTTTACATCTTGCAGTTATGCATTCGTATGTCATTTCGATCAAGACAGGAAAACGACAAACCAGTTTGGCAAGTTACAGTAGGCGCTACAGTATCACCACATTGATAGTATTGATGAAAAAATGACATTTTCTACAGTATGAACCGTTTGAGAATTTTAAACCCATCCCAAAACTTTTATTGTTGGTGCCTTAATGGTGGCGTAATGCCTATTTGTGTAATCAACAGTCATCTTTTTATGGTTTGTTTTGACAATTAAGGAAAGTAACAAAAAAATCGTGTGGTGTAATTGTGGCATGTTTCTTTTGCATCAGTAAAGCTCTCTCCCTGTCTGTTTGCTGTCATGGAGTTTTCTGGAAGAAAAACACATTAATGGACTCTCGTAAAACCTCTTGGCTTTTGTACAGTATGTGGATGCCAGTTTGTCAAACCATGTAAAACAAATAATAATGTACCTATATTGTCCACATCTGCCTTCCAGCCTGCATTTTGGTTCAAGGCTTAAATGAAGGGAACAATGTTTTGTTATCATGCAGTTGTATTTTTGAGGTACCAACTCAATCCGAAATGACTTACCTCAGAAGTTGGCAGTGACTGATTTTTGTTCTTGTTACAATATTTTGGTTTTGTTTCATTTTGCCGTTCAAATCCATGTCTGATTAAGCCACCATGTTTCCTTAATGGGACACCGCAAAATAAAAATTAAAATTCAAACACTACGTCCAGACAGATGGTTTAGCAAATCTATATATGTGTTAATGGGGGGACAAAGATAGTGGAGTTTGAGAGGCAGTTGTGTTTCAAAATACAAAATACAAAATCAAGAAATCTAAGAAAATGAAAATAGCTTCAGTTACTTTTAGTCGATTTTTGGACTGTTCTCAGAAAAATAAATTATCTAATTAGTTTATTTTTGAAGTCTTGAAATGGCATGCTGTGTACTGGTATGCTGTAGAACTGGATCCTAAATAATGTAGAGTGGAATTAGTCTAATTTTGCAATGCGCACTGAATAGATGTTTGGATGTAAAGGAGTTCATTTTGCCATAAATTAGTCTGTGTCAGATGTCTTTGTTGCTGAACAATTGTTTCATCAGCTTAACTAGTTTCCCCAAAATATATCAACCATGACTGCAAAACAAGTACCGTAAACATACACATCTTGCAATCCAGTCATGTACTGCAAGATAAATTTCATTCCAGCTTGAAAACTTGCCCCATTTTGGCCTTGTGTAGCAAGGGGCCTGAGGATGAGCTGGAGATCGATATGTTCCCTCCCTCCTGAATCTTTCGATCACTGGTTCCATCCCTCCAATGAAGCCCCATCTCCAGACCTGGGCCGATGAGCTCTCCTCCAATGGCAGAGCTTGGCTTGCCCTGGCTTCATTGTGTGTGAGATGTTATGATGCAGGCCAGTGGGGTGGAGTTCTTCCCGTCTCCCTCGGGTGCCCCTGGCACTAATGGGACCTTCCTGGGTCGGAAAGACCGGATCGACTTACACATCTTCGAGGAAGCGGAAGAGTCACCATCAGTCTGTCTCACAGTGAAGGCGATGGGGTTACAGACGGATATGAGCAACAAAGATGGTGGGAAAGAAATAGGTTGTTAGGGTGGAAAGATAATGTGGAGGAGTATTATCTACATCCATATAATATGTGGAGTTAAGAAGCAGAACTGCAGTCTACGCAACAGACCAATCCTACAGAAAAGCTTCAGGTTTCTGTAAATATTGATATTGTGCCAGAAAAACGATTCATACTCTAGACCTGTGTAGAACTGAGAATGGACTGGGTCTATTTCAGAATCCAGTCAACACTAGGTTTTAGTTTCACCATATTACACCTTGTAATGTAAGTGACTTTACAAGGTGGGCCTCCTGGAATGGATAACATGTCCGTAGTTCCCACGGTCATTTGAGGTCACAGCTATTAATATATTCTAAATTACATCATGCATATAGAAAGAAATAATCCTCAACCTCCTATTTCAAAGCAAGGACCTTCTGTGGGAATTGAAACCTGCAGAGTCTGTGTTGGGAACATTCTTCGATGGTCTGATATTCACTTCAACCATAAGTATCTCCCATCTTTCTTGACTTGATCAAAGTAAGATTTGTTCATAGTTGAGCATAGTTATTTTGCGAGGATCCTTAAAAATGAAAAAGAAAAGATAAAGATCATAGCTTTGAAAAACAGACTGGAAGGTCAATAAAAAAATTTTTTTTGGTAAACTAAAACAAAAAAAACAACCTTCACCCTGACCCTTACATGTACATGTGCTGTACTGGGATAGCAGAGGGACTGTCTATCCTTCCTGTCTCAGACTGCCCACAGTAAGGTGACACCAGATACCTGGACTGGCTCCAGGCAGTCAAGGATGTCTATAAGTGTGTCCTGTCTGCTCTCTGGCAAACAGAAGACAGCTAAATACTAGACTGTAGGTCAGGCACATCTAGAAGTTCACTAATGAATGGTATGTGAGCGTGTGTATGTGTGATATGTATGTTTTTATGTGTTTAATAGGGAGCAGAAAACCAGGTGTTTCTTGTGGTGACTTGCACAGTATCATTTAGCAGTTTTCCACAGCAGTCATCACATTTTCCCCAATAACTGTAAATGTGCTTTCTGTTCATTTGTGTGTACAGAAGTTCAGTAATGAATAAACGATCTTAAGGGACCCAACGTGCTCAACATGGTGGTGAAGATAAAAAGAAAATATGATTAAGTTCCACTTTTGAATTGATGTCATTGGTAGCTTTTCATGTGAATGGGTGGCTGTTATTTCGGCCACCTGTTCAGCTGCTTCACCAAAAAAATACTGTATATAGTATATATTAAGGAGCATGAGGGATGACAAGGTCCAGCATGCACATGAAGGGAATGACGATGTAATCCCCATCTGTCATGTGAGTATTTGTACATCTATGAATGTGTTTCTTTACTCATCCAATTGAGATGGCAGCTGGGTCTCAGGATGTTGGTGGAGAACTGTCCCACACACACACACACACACACACATCCCTCATGGTTCTGTAAGCTGGCACGAGGGCTCACGCAAGATGCAGCTGGCATGGATGGCCTGGCGGAAGGCCGGAAGCCTGTCCATGGAGCGCTGGCTGGGGGGGAAAGGTGGGCGCTGCATGGCTGCCACTGGAGCTCCCCATGGGCACAGCAGCATGGCTCAGGACTCCTCTGCCTGATAGACTGGGTGCTGGGCACCAGCTTGGCACCAGCTTGGCAGGAGCGAACAGAGAGAGGTGCTACAGAGGTACAGGCAGCTGCTGGGATTTTTTCCCCCAGGCAACTGGGCATGTTTGTCTGTATCTTGTTCCCATTCATGTTGGGGTTCTTTCATGGCTTCTGCTTTGTGTGCACTGGGAACCATTCTTTACTGAGTCAGGTATTACGCATTAGTAGGTGAGTCTGGTGGCTCAGCGGTTAAGGCGTCGGCCTCATGATCAGAATGTTGTGTCTTTGGGCAAGGAACTTCACCCTACTTGCTACTTGATAAATGTACTTTGTCTGGCTGCCTCAGTAGGAATGGTCCTGCCAAAGATTTGTGCCATGGGGATTAATTAAGTATTTTTCATTCTGATTCTTGCCTCAGGGAGAATGTCCCTGTACTTGCTGTAAGTCGCTTTAGATAAAACGTCTGCTAAATTAATGTAGTTAGCAATAAATAATGTTTAAAGAAGGTTGCTTTTGTGAAAAGTAATACTTGAACATAATTGTAATAATATATGGATTTAAAATGCACGACAGTAAAGAATTAACAATTTAAATGTTCATACTGTTACAATTTTGGATTGGGTTTTTGCAGGAATGTAGAAGGTGATTTTGCCCAGTTGACAGGTCTAAACTTCTCACCAAACTATTTTGCTGTGAAGTTTCCTACAACCTGTTTCCACATGCAAAGTAAAAAAAATAAAACTTTAGCAAACAAAAATGTATTTACAATTATTTGCCCAACTGTTGCCATTGTAAATAGTTAAGTACACAGCTGCCATTAATATGTTGATCTAAAGCTATGATCATCCGTAGTGGAACCATTGAGCATAGTAAGAAACAGACTTTATCAGAGAACTTTGTGTAATCAATTTTTCTCCTTAAATAATGCAAACGTCCAAATATTCTTACGATTGCCGGCCCAGGAAAGTTAATGTGACTCGCATTCCAATTGATGTCCTCCCATTTTGTTCTTCCAAATAGTGAATAGTTTTTGTTATTATTATTGAATTTCTATACAGTTGGTGTTGGTATGTGAGCATGTGTATGTGTGTTATGTATGTTTTGATCTACTCCCATTTTAATAGGGAGCAGAATACCAGGTGTTTCTTGTGGTGACTTGCACAGTATCATTTAGCAGTTTTCCACAGCAGTCATCACATTTTCCCCAATAACTGTAAACGTGCTTTCTGTTCATTTGTGTGTACAGTGTTTTTTAAATGTTGAAGTCTACAACTTAAGTGTACAGTGTGCTTACGTTGCAATTCAGTCACGTGATAATTTTCTTTCTCTTTGATACAGATGGAAACAATGGTTCAAAACATGCGTCGTAAACCCACTCAATTGAGCGCCAGTGGTGCTGTGCTTAGGTGGGCTACATATCTCCCCTATACATGCACAGTAGCCAGGCCCCAGTCATGCACCACCATGATGGATTAGAGGGCATGGGGAGAGGTTAAAAGCCAAAAGGGGTAAACAAACCGGAACCCTGCCTCAACTCCCCATGCACCCCACATACACACACACACACACACACACACACACTGGCCGGAGGCCAGCACACATGTGCCTGTTTGTTGAGCTTCCTGACAGCCCCAGAGAGAAGCAGACCAGCAACAGCTGACACAGAACCCCAGTCTGCTGCATTGATGTGGAGGGGTGCGAGGTGGGGAGGTGAGGTGGGAGGTGGGGAGGTGGAGAGGGGTGGGAGGTGGGGAGGGGTAGGAGGTGGGGAGGGGTGGGAGGTGGGGTGGGAGGGGGGGTTCTGTGTGTTGAAGGTTGTGTGGGGCTGAGTTACATATGCGCGCGTTGTATGTTTGTGTTCATGGACGTACCTTTTGTATGTGTGCGTGTACATGGCATGTTTTTCCTATGTGTGTTTGTGCAAGCTCAAGTGGCAGTCGGTATACAGCTGTGTAACTAGATGCTAGCCACCCATTGTAAGAGATGAAAAGCTATTTTGCACCTTCATGTTCAAGTGAACGAGTTTGGTCACTGGTTAAAAACCCACTTTGAACTTGCTGGGTAGATCTGCATTGGTTAGTGATTTAAAGTGATCCCTACCAGTATTATTCGATAGATTGATAAAAGAATTATCTCAATAGGTGTTTCCTCACCTGCGTTTTGTGTTTGTGTTTTTGCGATAGTGTAGGTTACATCCAGTTCAACACAATAAAACAATCTCAACGTTAACTAGGGAAAATGTCTTAACTGACACAATTCCTTACTTGCAAGTGTCTGAAAGGTCAACGATTTTCCAGCTTTTCACACCTGCCAAAACACACAAGCACAGCACAGCAGACATCTGACAGAAGATAAGTTATCTAGTTGCCGTGACACTGCATCATCCCCAGCTGTTTCTTCTATTCTTGGCTTGTCACATTGGTGGATAGGAACCGTTAGGCATAAAACGTTAACAAGTGTGAAAATGTCTGCACTGATTTATACAAGTACATTCTGAATAGGTGAATTGAAGTCATTTTTTTTTTGGGGGGGGGGGGGGGGGGGGATTATCTTTTGATAAACGTGTTTCAACCCACTGAGGAGGAATGTTTTGATATGACACATTCCTGTTTGAACATGTTATAAAAATGTGATGCCTTCAGCCATGGAAAGGTGCTGCAAGGTTAGTCAAATCACCAGAGAGAAACATTTGCTAGGGTTAGGAAATGGGCGTGTCTAGAGGTTTCCAGACGAATACTCCCTTCAACACCTTGGCCTCAGGAAACCATACTTATTATGTGAGTGTTTTAAACCTCATACTGTCCATGCTGTATATTGTCTATACGGTTTATTGCACTTTTATATTACATGTATAATTTAAGGTTTTAAACCTAACCAATTAATTACATTAATTAAAACATTTAAGTCATGACTTTCTTAACCAGAGTTCAACATCCAGTCTGGTGTGCACCACATGAAAGAGACAATGTCCTTGAACAAGCATCTTTGAGAAACTTCTGTGGTATTCACACCTTCGCTGCAGAGAATGTATCTATTTTTTTTCACGCAATCATTCACCCTTTTTAGTCCTATTGGGGAACAAAATGTTTATTGTTTTAATAATAATTTCAACATATTTACCTACATTGAACCTCCAACCTTTCGAACTGTAGTCAAGTGAACGCTGCTTGTACAAGCAAGCAAAAGTCCTTGGTTTGGTTTATGTTTTAGACAGAACTTCTATAACACATGATTGACAAAGCAATCACCATTAAATGGAGTTGATGATGAGGATGCTCAACTGTTTGTTTTGTTGTGAAGCTTGCCCTTTGTTCTAACTCACATCTTTTTTGAGGTAATAGGGAGAAGATTACAGTTGTTTGGACAATTGATAACCAAGCAGATATGGAGACAGATTTCGATTTTGTGCGTCCACGTGTTGGTGTGTGTTTCCATGTGCTGCACATATGAAAGCTCCTCGAAGCCCCACTGTGGTACGGAGCAACTGCGAAAAAGAAATGTTGCTGGGCTGCGGGGTCCATTAGGAGCTCGTGCCATCGATCTCTTCTAAAGATAGGGCTTCTAAAGCAGTGGGTGGGAACTCGGCTAGCGCCTCTGTCTCCTCGCGTCTCCAAGCCTCGCTCTCCTTCCACCTTCTGTTCCCGCCTCCCTCTGCTCTACGCATCATCCATCTCCCCTCTCTCGTCATTCCCTCTGCCCTCACCTTAGGGAGTCAGGTGGCTGTTTGGTTAGGGCTTTGGACTAGTGATTAGAAGGTCGTCAGTTCGATTCCCGGCTGAGGCAACATAACGTTGTGCCTTGTTGTTGTTGTGTCCTTGTGTCCCTGTACTTGCTGTGAGTCACTCTGGATAAGAGAGTCTGCTAAATGACTAAATGTAAATGTGATGTATGCTGATACAGTATGTATAGTCACACACACACACACACACACACACATACACACACATACACCGATACACTCCACCTACACGACTGAAGACTGTTCATCATCCTCCGAGGAACATGCCTTCACACACTGACCACGCAAACACACAGCTTTGGTGCATGCACACACTGCCAAACAAAACACACAAACACACTAACAAAAAACACACACACTGATCCGCATCCTGTCTACCTCTGTCAGTTCTCACAGACTCCTCACTATCCACCTCTCACAACACGCACATCATCTGCTTAATTTGTGAGCTAAACATAGCCCGTCTATCCAGGATCCTCTTGCTTAATCCAATGAAGGGCCAGTCAAAGGTCAAAGAGAACAGCCTTGTTGGGTGTCCATAGAAAAAGTCCCGGGCTGTTTTAGTTTTTTGATGATGATGTTCAAAAAGGGCGAGCTAATTACAGTGTAGCTCCACCATGTTGGATGGGGAAATGTGATCCTGTACTTGAGAGGCAACCTAATGCAGTTAGAGGCATCGTGAAAAAAAGTCAGACGTGACATGGTTTAATCCCTTTCGGAGGCACTGTCTGAACGCTGCCGTGAGGCGGCTGATTAAGACAGAAAGAGGAGACTGTGTGTCTGCAGCAGCAGGATACGCCAGGCTGTTTTGCGTGAGCGCGTCCTCTCCGCTGCGACCAACGTGCATTTTAGGAACTGCTCGTTCCCGTGCTAGTTACTTGTGTGTACCACCGAATGCGCGTGCCCAAAACTGTTCCATTTTGCCTCCTCCTCGCGCTGCTGAGTTGAGGGCACTGGGCGTGAGCAGGTCTGTGTGCCAAGATGGTGCCCACACGTACAATACAAGTGCCTCCTCAGAGTCGAGTGCGCTGGTTGATGTGTAGGCTGAGTACACACAAGTATCTTCACAAGAACAGCCATCATTCCTTCATATCAGTTATTTGCACACTCAAGTTAGGAAACTCCCAACGGCAAATCCCTCTGAGCGGTGAACAGGACTGCACCCGACTACATCGAAGCTCTCCTCCAGTCTTACACCCCCAACCCGCCACCTAAGGTCTTCATCTGACAACCATGGTGATCCTGCCGCTCATGAGCGCCCAGTCGCAACACAAGCTCTTCCCCTGTCTGACCCATCAATGGTGGAATCAACTCCCCACCTCCATCAGAGACACTGACTGTCTCCCCACCTTTAAAGAAAATGACTTGTTCCGGGTGTACAACCGTACTTAGGAATGACTGCTGGACCCAATGTTAGCTTCATCCAGGATCACAATGGCTCTTATTGAGAGATTTGTTGCTCTTGTTGGTCAGTTGTAACCGTTTTGAAGTTCCTTTACTCGCTGTGAGGTATATTATTGTTAAATGTTTTCCTACAGTAACACTATTGCATGTTTGAGGTTCATGTTATCGAATTGTAACTTGTTTAACTGAATGCTCTTGTGGTTCTTCCCTTTGGCACTTGTTTCATAATCTGACTACCTGCAATGTTTTGCGCTATCCCGTTATGATCAGTGATTTAAGCATGTGTGCAATTGACAGATTCCTTTTCCAAAGTAGCTATTAGCTTTCCTAATACTGAACTAACACTATACACTATAGTAAACAAGTTACCATTAAAATTGGGAACCATGCATTTAAACTCGTTATAAATGTTGTCCTTGCATGTGATTTACAGGTAAAAACCAGGCCTACATTTGTTTCTGAGTGCAATTGTATGCGAGGGTTGGTCAGTGCGAGCGGCAAGTGAACGTATTAGTCTGTGTTTTCTAAAGAACTCCGTTGAACGCTTCTCGTCAAGGTCGTAGTTCCGTGCATAGAAGGTGTGGACCCAGAGAACCCTTTCGCTTGTGCTGCCGTCACCGACTCCAGAAGGTCGGAATGATTGTGTGGCTGCTCTGAAGGTAACAAAGACATTTCCATGGCAGGAACTTTAGGTTCCTGGTGATAAGGAGAGAACTGCTTTTGGCCTAGAGCTGTTGAAATGCTTGTGTATAGTACAGAGGAATACAGAGGAACAGAGGATAGCTTTGACAAGTGGTTGCTTTAAAAATAGTCCGCCTTTGAGACACATTAAAGGGGAGCAAAATTCCGTCCAATGAACAAGATTCCCAGCCAGGACTGTGAGAGAGAGACAGAGTGAAAGAGACAGACAGAGTGAGAGAGAGAGAGACAGACAAAGTGAGAGAGAGAGAGAGACAGACAGAGTGAAAGAGAGACAGACAGAGTGAGAGAGAGAAACACAAGAAAACAACAGTCAACTAAGCCAAATAAATACAAAGCTTGAATCACCCAACCTTTTATGGACAGAGTGAAGGACTATGTCGTAGGGCTGCCCGTAGGGCTGCCCGTATGGCTGATGACCATTTAGTCAATTGATTGAGTTTGTCGAGAGTAAGTCATGTTTAGATTGTCCTCACAGCCAAAGGATGACAAATATTTGGAAGGTTCTGATCCCACGACACAGCCGACTCTGTTCATTCAGCCCCAAACTTCGGGTTCCCACAATGCATCCCTCTGTAGTGAGGTTCCCCTTGTTTAGGAAGTGACGAAATCTCCCATGTTGACACTTTAAAAATAGCTCCTTTTCCCTGCTGCATTTGGACAGCTCCACCGTTCGCACCTGATCTAATGATTTGCACTCAAACAGGAAAAGGGGGAGGGGTGGGGGAGGGTTGGGGGATGAATAGAGATAAAAATGGATTAAAAGGCGGGGGTGGGGGTGAAGGTGGAGGATGCTGTTTCTACAACCCAGATCTCCATCAGCCTGTCGAGACGTATACCCTGCAGAATCCATCATACGTGCGTACCTGTGTGTGTGTGTGTGTGTGTGGGTGTGTACATCTAGGGGGGAAAAAGTCAGTCTGTCTACAGAGTTCACATTACCCCCCCGTCCATTATGTACACTCAAATGCTCGCACACGCACAGATTGTGTCTTATGTACAGTAGGTTGATACTGTAAGTACAATACAATGATACTTCTAATATCCATGTAACTGTCCTAGACTGCGAAACAGCTGCAAAACAAGCCTTTATCTTTAGGTCACAGGTGTGGGCGTTCCATTTTTCTACATAATCCTGTATTGACTTGTGCATCTTGGAAAAATACCTTTCTCCTTAGTAAATTTGGGGTTTTGTGACAGAACCCATAACTCTTCACAGGTTTTTCACTTTACTTCTGTAAATTGTCGTTTTCATTTAGATTAGATTAGATTAACCTTTATTTGCCCTCCAGGGGGTGGAAATTGCAGTTCACAACAGCAGAAGGGTAAAGTATAGCACACAGAGTTGCAGGGTAATAGGTTCATTTCGGTTCATTCAGGTTTCGATGCCTGGAGCGATTCCTTCCCTTTCTTTTAAATTATCCATCTTGTACCTTGAAATTACAATACGTTACTATCTGACAGGTACAGTCATGGGCAGATCACAAGGCTTCGCATCAGCTGCCAAGATGCAACATGCATCTTGGAAAGTGCCCTGGTGACAGGTGGACTGGGCATTTTAAAAGCTCTGCCGATGAAGTTTCCAGGTGGAGAAGAGATTTCCATATAACCTCGCAAGCAGTAGGCGGACGGGTAATTTGAATGTAACCTTTTGCTTGATAAAATATGACCCTGGGGGTACAGTAGGTATGTGGCTTTCGTACATTGTTGGAATTTGCTGTTGTAAACGTCAGTCACATTTTCAAAGATCGAAGGCATTTTCCAATGATGCAGATTTCGGTGGCCTTGTTGATAGGATCTGACTACTCTGTCATGGTTAGATTGTGACTGTGAGTGAAAGAAAGTATGTACGAAACAATAGCTTTGTTTGACTGTCATCTCTGCGATTTCACTCAGCGTTGGCAATTCTGTCTCGGAGTTTTACCGATTCTTTCACCTTTGTCCCTGAAACGGTGCACCGTTTCTTGTTGACCTGCCTGGAAACACGCTGCCCGGTCACCACGCTGACCTTCACACTCTCCTGACACGGTCGTTTGAGGCTTTCCTGCAGCGTTATCAGTGGCTAATAGCCAATAATGTTAATGAGACCAGTGCATGAGACTCCATGTCTGAGCTGGTGATTCACTTAGCCTAGCGCTGAGCCGTAATCACCGGCTGCCTGGCTTTCATGTCTCACAGTTTCCCACGCTCACAGAAGAACACTCTGCTAGCTTTGCACACACATGACAGGCTAGGCTAGGCTAGATTCATGTTCTGTTAGGCAACGCTTAGCATCATTATTATTATTATTGTTACTTTTTTTTGACTCTATGTCTTGCAAGTAGCTGCTGGTTTTGAAGACAGTGGAGTCTCCAGAGAGAAGAGCCAAACGCAATCCCAGGAAGGATTGACCTCGGTGGGATGAAAACTTCCATTCACACGGCAGGGTGTCACTGACACTAAGCCCACCTCTCACACCTGATAAGGGGGAAGGGTGTGTGGGTGTGTGAGGGGCAGAGACGGTGCCCGGCATGGAGCCAAGGCTACTTGGCGGCAGCAGCTTTTTGATGAGGAGTTTGAGGGGCGAGTGTGTGTGTGGGGGTGTAGAGGGGTGTCAGGGCAGGGGCAGGTGGGGGGTAGGGGGGTGGGTTAGATGTCTGCAATGAAATACCATGGTTGTGACAAGGGAACCTGACATGGACAAGAGAGAGAAGTGTCACTGCACACGCTCACCTATCGTCCCATCATCAGGCCTGGGATTGTGTCTGGCGTCATCGTGTTTTGATCCACATCATCGTTAACAGGGGGCAGTAACAGTCCCAGTTAAACACTCAATCCCATCGTGTACGCTGTCCCATCTGTACAACTGCAGCAACCTTTGCGTTCGCAATAAATCCCTACAAGAATCTCAATCACAACCAAACATGCTGTGACCCTTGACAACAGCACTGCGAACCTGAAAACATAACGTTATTTTTTTTGTCATCATGCATAAATGCCTTCATAAATTGTCTCTTCTAGGGATTGGTAGAGTTCCTCATGCAACATCCTCCCTGCTCCGATGAGGCTCTCATTGATTTCTCTGGACAACAGAGCTGTGTGTTCTCTGGATCTGCAGCATGGAGGAAGAGGTCAGCAGGGTTAGGACTGCAGGAGGACAGGCCCTCCTACTGTTCTAGCATGAAGAGAAAGGAAAGGAGCTTGTTTGATATGGAGGTTAAGATGAAGGGGGGGGGGGGGGGGGGGTATTGCTGAGGGGAAACTAGGTGACCAGGAAACAGGGGGATGGCACACTGAAAGTTTGTAAAGGTTTTAGGTTTACAACGAAAATAAATGGTTTCCTTTTCTTTTTCTTATACGTGTCTCGTGTGCACGTCTAGTCAGTGCAGCAAAGTAGCAAGCTTTAGGTTGGTTGAGGGGCAGTTCTATGGGCATATGTGAAGCCCTTTGTGACATTGCTTGTAAAAAAGGCTATATAAATAAATGTTGATTTGATTTGATATAGATGGTTGGTGTTTCAAAGGTGATCAGATCGGATGCCGTCCCAGGTCTTTAATCTCTCCAAATGGTCGCATTTTCATTGAATTGTTAGTGGGTGTGTCTGTGTCAGTGCCTATAGCCATGTTCCAACAATTACTCTAGCGAACCAAAAATATCCAAAACAGCAATGAAACACCAGTCTAAAAAGGTGATTGCCGGAGGACCACACGGATGTTTCGTGATGATTTCCTTTCCCAACCGGCCTTGTTTCTCGGTCTCCTCGAAAGATGACACGCTTCCTAACAGGTTGTGGCAACTCGTCCGCCACCCCAGCCAAAACATGACAGGTAAGGGAAGCACCTTGTTGCAAAGACGCTGTAAATAGCAATACAGGCTGTACAATTACAAGGGGAGCCTAGGTGTTCCTGCTCGTTCCAGAATGTTCCCAAAAAAACAACATTTCAAAAGCCACTTCACCTCAGGATGGGGGCAGGCAGGCAGGACTGGGTTACCGCAGGTGGGGAGGGCTTCTCGGATGAGTCAGACTGGTAATGTGGATGTAGGGAGTGGTGGGAGTTGATGAGGGGCAGTTGCCCAAAGTTTGGCTTGAATCACATCTCTTCAGCACACAGAAGGTTTACATGTATGTGGGCAGTAGCAGTGCTCCCGTAACGTGCATCACGCTAGGGCACCGAGCGGTGAGGGGAGCACCAAAGCGGTGAGGGGAGTACCAAAGCGGTGAGGGGGGCACCAAAGTGGTGAGGGGGGCACCAAAGTAAACCAAAATAAATAATGAAAATGAAACCTGTAAATGTTGTGTGTGTAGGGCACCAAAATGGCCAGAGGCAGCACTGTGTGTGGGTCAATGTTATTACCAACTGGACAGTTTCGATTTTGAAGAAAGCATAGGTGATTGCTACCTTTACAAACATATTTTTCATGCGCAGTGGCATGCTGCAGTAGAATTATCACCAGTCATGCACATACAGTGATACTGTAGTCGAATCCAACTGAATGACTGTTTGATGAATGCCCTCTTAATTAATGAGACTATTATGCTCTTGTTAGATGGTAATTTGAGATGTCAAAAATGGAGCCTGGCGTGAGACCTGACAGGAGGAAGGAACTCTGGCCAAACACAGGAAACACTGCCAACACTGGGTGCAAATCAGTCCAGAGTCAAGACCAACACTCATTCACTGCTGAGAGGGAGACACAGTTGTTCAGGGGGAGATCAAGAAATAGTGCATTTGTGTGTGTGTGTGTGTTTGTGTGTGTGTGTTTGTGCGTCAAGAGGACTGGCAGCTCACAGAATAGGATGTTGGAACAGCAAACAAGGACACATCATACCCAACTTAATTTGATCATTTAAAAGCCAATCCCTCCAACTATCCTTAGGGTTCTTGCTTTCCAGAATCTTACATTAAAATGGGTCCTTTTAATCAGAGGCGGCAGGAACCAACGGTGAGCTGTCCTCTCCCTGGCTCATCTCAGTTCAGCTGTGACCTCCGGTTCTGTCCAGGTGGAGCTCTGCCATCACCTCCCATTAATGAGCTGCACATGACATCGAAACACTGACTGAAAGCGTACAAATATTCCCTTCCTGGAAAGCTTCAAATTGAAATGATGAAAAAAATTACAATCGCCTTTAAGATTTCATAGCAATATTGACTCTTTCAAGAGAATATATTTTGATTAAAATCTGTAGAGTTACTGTACAACGAGTATGTAGATATGCGGGTGGGAGCGCTCCAAATATTTGGTAAATAGTTTGGCAAATCTTTGAATAATTTCTCTGGGACAATTGAAACCAAGTCAAGTTAGAGGGAAAGTTCCGGAGTGTGGTGCTCCATATAGTGATGGTTTGAACGCCTCATGACTTCACCTCAACCAAAGTGGAAAACTGCCTGTCCTGTACTTCACTTCACCCAGTACCACATAGGTTATTCGTGTGTGCTTGGTGTGTGTGGCGTGAATGTGCATGGATTACATGTCAACTTTATTGCTGGACGTGGAGATTAAACAGTATTGCTGTTAACCAGATTTTAGGTTGGTAGACGGAAAAAAAGACTTGAGCATAGCCATAACACCAAGGTAAGGAGAGAGTGTGTTTGCCGTAAATAAGATTGAGAGATAGTGTGTTTTGAGAGAGAGTTTTGGGTTTCGTGACGTATCTGGACCTTGTGCCAACGCTATCGGCCATGTCCACACACTGCCCCCTAATGGCGTTAACCTTCCACTGCAGCTTGGTGCTTTTATGGGGAAAGTTGCAAGGTTGCGCACAAACAGACATGAAAACTTGAGGTGTGTTGCTGTGTGCGTGTGCATGTGCATGTCCTCCACACTTGCATGTGTGTCTGTGTGCCGCTTCAGTCGTTTTAGTCAGCATGCGGGCATGCATGGCATATTACGTGTAATTGTGTGTGTGTGCGCGCGTGCCTGTAAGGGCTCAGCTCAGTTTAATCATTTCCAATAACTCCCATGCAGATGCACAATCAACAGGCCAATTAATGGGGCGTCCTACATTCCTGGCCTTTCTACTGGGACATAAAGACCACTATTCTGTGTCACAGCTATAAATCAGTTGCTGATGTCATCCGGTGACAAGGCAGCACAATGCAGCACAATGCAGCAGTGTGACGTTTCCACCACGGCTACAGCGGCCTTAGGTGGGGGGGTGGGGGGGTGGGGGGGTGGTGAGGGGGGGATGGAAATGGTCGGGGGAGGGGAGAGGGGAGGGGCGCTTGTTGTGACACATTTCCGAGCCCCCTGCTTTTATGAGCGTGCGGCGGCTCGCCCCCAGACCGGAGCGGGCGCTCGCAGGCGTGTGGCGAAACTTAGTTTTTCCGGAACGATGAACATCGTTGTCATTGGCTTGTTCAGGTGAAGCGTTCCGGCCCACAGCACAGAATCGAAGTATACTTGCCCAAACTGTGATGGGCTGTTTATTTGAAACAGAGAGACGTTCACTCAGACACACACACACACACACAATGCACAGTAATAAATAGCTAAGTGGACGGGGGAGGGGTCCGAAAGGATGGACGAGAGTGGCACATAGGGAAGGGTTGGGGGTGGGGGGCGGGGCGGGTGGGGGGGTTTAAAGAGAAAGAGGAGAGTGGGATCAAGGGTCAGTGAGCTGGGCTGGTGACAGGGGGTGGGGACCGATGGGGAGGGGGCCGAGGGCCGGGACAGAGAGCTGTCACACTCATCATCCCCCTTACGTAATTACATTGTCAGCAATCTCATTAGTGTTTTTTCAGTTCGCTGAACTCCTCCAGCGACATCGGCGAGCTTTTGTCTTGTTCTCGTACACGTGTGTGTGTGTGCGTGTCAGCGTGTGTTTGAGGTCCCAGCGTGCGATGCGGCGAATTGAAAGTATGTCTGCAACGCGCCCGAGCGCTCGTGTGCGTGTCTGAAAGCAGTCGCCCCTCCCCTTTCTTGACTTCCCTCCCTCTCTGCCGTTCAATCCATCAGTCCAATCGGAATCCACCTGGTTACAAGCCTGACCTTTTCCTTGCGCCTGGAGGATGACTTCTTTATGCTTTCCTGTCAAACCACACATTTACCCAGCACTCTCTTTTCAGACCCTCATTATCTCCCTCTGACTGCTGGTCGTCTCCTCCTTCCTACCTCTGGTGCCCACAGCTGTCTCTGAGGGAGCCTGTCAGAACATTTAGGTGACATGGAGACTATTGTTGACGGTTTTGTGTTTCCCTTGGCTGTTTCCATTTGGACACAAATGAGTTGCTTCTCTCGATGTATGTTTCATAATCTGTATGAAACATAAGTCTGCTTTGGATAAAAGCTTGAGTGGAGCTCCATTAAAGGGCCTTCTCTATTGATACAATTATTTATTTTCCAAATCCTGTATTTGACGGAAATGTTTGAAATTGGCACCAGCTGTTTTTTCATTTTTTTATACGGTAGCTGTTTATAAAACCTTTTAGTTTACCCCGGATGAACAGGTAGCCCAAGGGTGATGTACAACACACTTTTCCGTTTATGTATGGCAGCAATGACACTGAGGACGGGGCGTGTGCATGCTTGAGAGATGTCGCTGTGCAGTGTGTGTTCCCTGGGGGTGCTGGAGCTGAGGGACGAGGTGTGGCTGCAGGTTATCTGGCAAGCTGCAACCTGGCTGCCTCGTGTCATGCGCCACACCCACACACACACACGCTCTAAAGCATTACATCTCTCCCGACACACCCACACACCCACGCCCACACACACACACACACACACATAGACATGTTCATACACATGGCAACTCACACACACACACAGACTCAAATATGAGTTGGTTTGCATGGGGGGGGCACACACACAAACATGCGCTTTTACGCATGACACACGCTCGCACATCACACCTGCGTGCGTCATGCGTGTGGGCAGTGTACGGTAAGTGCAGTCACTTCAGGTACAGACACACTTGTTGGGGCAAGCTGAAGCATGGATGCCTCGTTCCACGCAGACAGTGACACACACACAGAAACACACACAGAAACACACACTGAAACACACCCAAGCGGCTGATGGTGTCACACTTTGGTCATCAGCAATAGCATCATTGGCAATGACAATTGGCACAGTTATTTGAGCGTTTTTTTGTATTTTGCTTACAGCGGAGGTGAGAGAACAGAAATGGAATAAATGAATCGTTCCGTAAAGGCGTGTTTACCCAAAGCCAACTCTGGTTTCGCAAAAGAAAGCGCTTGGCACTGCATTGTAGAGTAACTTAGTATCCTAAAATGGGATTCCTGCGTTCATTGGCTGGATCAGGAAAACTTGTCCAGACTGAAAGCAGTCCAACCTTTGATGGCAGGATGATGAGTCAGCTAGCTGGAAACCTGGTTCACTTTGATTGCTGCGGGGAGTTTTTGAAATTCTGAGATGAATTACCCCCCTGACGCAAAAAGACAGAAACATATTTTAGATCAGCACATTCTTTCACATTGGGCATTTTGTCGCTCAACAAGACAACTTCTCTCATAAACTGCTTTGTCGACCATGAGGCTACATTTCCCTTGTGTCTTCCTTTGTGTCTTTGCCTCCCCTGGTGTTGTGCTGGTCTCCAGCCGGTGGATGTGTAGCCTGTCAGGCTCCTTGAACTGGCCAGCCTCGGCGCTGCGCTTGGACAGCTGTCAAGCAGCAAATAGCCTTTCTGGAACACGAGCACGAGTGTGAAGTCCGATACACATGCTTACGTAACGTGCACACGCATACAGTACAAACAAACCAGTTGTCGGCAACAGACCTGCGTTGGTGCGCGCGCATGTGTTTGAATTTGAGTTATGAATTATTTGAGAGGCAGTTAAGTCCATGTTAAGCCCTTTTTTGCAAGAGGAGGTGGAAGAGAGAGAGAGAGCGCCTTCTTAAGGCCCGGCCCATTGGTTGACGCGACCCAGAGAGAGAGCGAGTGATAGACGGGCGTGAGGATGTGTTCCATCATGTCTGCAGCATTAGAACAGGGCGGACGCAAGACGGGTCCTGCTCGGCCCTGCTTTGGCCTTGCGGTGGAGCGGAACTCTCCGGGGATTAGAACCGATAATAGACCGCAGGATCTAAACCCGCAACGCAGTTCGACAAAGGTGCCTCCAAATACAGACGTACCTAAAGCCCAGCCAACAGGGAGGATGAACTAAGAACTCACGAGAGGGAGGAACGAAGAGGGGAAGAAAGAGAGAGAGAGAAAGAGAGAGAGAAAGAAAGACCAATAATCACATGACCCGAAAATGTTGGGCTCAATTAGTTGAATTGAATTGGAAGGAGCATGGCAGGCCAGGACAGCTTTATGGCCTCAACAGAAACAGAAAAGTAGAACCAACAACAGGCAGGGTGGATGACAGGTCTATTTAGGGGCCTTGTCTATCAATCACTGGTTGAAGTTCTTCCGTGCTGTTACTCCAAAGGAGCAACTGATGACAGCATTAGCTGTGCTGAGTCCTGAAGACAAGACTAGATGAATCAATAAGGAGAAAGAGAGACAGAAGGCTTTTGTGTGTGCCTGTGTATGTGTGTGTATGTGTGTTTGGCGGGGGGGTATTAGCAAAATTGTGAGAAAGAAAGAGAGACAGAGAGATAGAGAGAGACAGACAAAAAAGGAGAGAGAAGATATATGTGACCAACCAAACTGCCTGATGTAGTAAATATCCACCTCATAAATATGGATGCCCATGCTCTTATGTCTCCAAGCAGGATAGTATTGAACCATTTCCCCCTCCAACAGTGCAACCTGATCTGTGTGTGTGCGTGCGTGTGTGTAGCACAACAATGTTTCTCCGAAGGAATGAAGGGGCTATGCAAAGCAAAAACTATGTGTAGCCTGTGGAACAAAAACGACACAACTGTTCTCTTTCGTTAAAATGTGTCAAGGGGTTTGACTGAAGACGTTAAGAGCTGGACAGTGCTGCCTCATAGTGGATGAAGGAAGAAGTGCAAGCATCTGTGCAGTACAGGTGTGACCTAAAAGGCTGTCCACACTCCACAAATAAATAACGAGGAAGACATTCGATAGGATTGTCTGACACTGTTCACTTCATTAACTTTGTTAACATCGTCCGCAACTTTGAGATCTTGTTCTGCTCAGCCGAACTAGCTGGATTAAACAAGGGGGAAGTTCAATGGTTTATTCGTGAAAATGAAGTCACTGCTCGTGAGACCCCCCCCCCAAAAAAAAATATATATTTAGAGAGACATTGTTGTACAAACAATCAGGTTGCAATTACATCATTGCTTCCTGAGTCAGTGATTCCTGTCTTCTCAGGAAAGGGAGTTGAATTAGATTCAGGTCTTTGTCCCAGCATGCAGCTATCTTTATCTATTCTCTGCTCAGGTCTATTCCACACAAAGACGCTTTGAGACTGCCTCAAACATGACCCCACAGCCAGGAAGTGACACGGATGTGACTGTTGGCGGAACAGAGAAGAGATGAGAGCGCTGGAACCCCCCCCCCCCCTACCCCCCCCCAACAGCATCCCAACATATCTTCCTGTTTCTCCCACACAAACATGGTCCCTCACCCTTAACAGGATTTGCTAAGTACAGTCGGCGGTGTGCTCCTCCTCTCTAAAAAGGGAGTTTTGTTTATGCTCACCAGCAGTAAACAGGATATTGTTCACTACCGCAGCACGGGGGACAGAATTTACTCAAATAAATGAGGTTACTGAGCTTGGAAACTAAAGTCACAGGCCGTTCGGGTAGACAGAAATAGAACGAGAGAGAGAAAGAGCGATGGAGTCGGTGGGTGGCCCACAATAATAAAAGGAAGACAAGGAGACAGATATGTATTTGTCACCAGCCCTGTAGTCATGGCTGAAGTATTATTTGATTTGATTTTTAAAAAGACACATCTGCACTGGACTGAGCCCTGATTAAATAGAATACATTTCCCTAAAATGAATGTACGACATGTTCTGGCTATGTACAACCAGTATTCTGCCATGGTCAAAGATAATCATACTTTTTCATAAAGTCTTTTCAAAATTCAGTCCAGCTTGGCACACAACCAACCGGCCTCCTGCAGGCAACGCTTTTCAGTTTGACCCTTGAAAAGTTTCAAATTAGAATGAGGAAATTCACATTTCCTGCTTGAGGTAGGAAGGACTAAGAGACTCATTGTGCTCCATGTGGCCAAGCAGATGACACGCTGAGATCAAAAGTACCCTCTGATTGGGTATCCTTTTCATGGACTTACCTTCTGTAGCTAACTAAATGTCATTCGTGTCAGCTCTATGCAGTTGATGGTAACATGCCACCCAAAAACATACCGTCCTTGTATTTGCAGAACAAATCAATGAAATTAAATGTTTTAACGTTTAAAACTACATATTTTACATATTGTTTAAATATTTTCCTTTATATACTTCTTGTTTATTATCAAATGTACATCACCAATACATTAATGAAATGCAGTCACTGAAATCTCACACACGGTTCACATGTTGCCTCTGAGCCTTATTTGGAAGAAAGAAATCATGGAGCCAGTAATGATCATGTCCATTGATTACCCACATTTTATGGATTTATTTCTTAGCTGAACATGAAAGGTGCTTCTCCAGTGTTTTTCACAGGTCGTGCTGCACCCCCAGCCCACCGTGTCCTTGTACTAGGGTGAGGACACCCCCAGCACCCCCACTCTGCCCACAACCTGGATCCCCTGATTCCCTGACCACACTTTGCATGGAAGAAAGCCTGCCTACTCCCCTCCTGTGCCCAGTCCTGATGTGTGCCTACCACATAATGGGATGGGCTCTGTTTAATTTCATGCAAGATCAACACAATTAAAATCAGTGGAAATTTGAATACATTAAGGCTCATTTCCCCACAGGCATAATTGACTGTGCCTTAACAAGCTCCTTCTTTGAGCTGAAGTGATAACGATCACCAGGCAGGAAATTAATTAGATATGGAGTAAGCAACCTTGTTATTTCAAATTAAATTTGATTTTCTTATTTTTTTTTAAATTGGTACTCTATCCTTGCCTCAAGTGATTTCAGCATTTGTATAGTTTGACCTATATTTGATTGTTTTAGAAGGGCAGGGCATTGTGTCTGGACAGTATTTCTAACACTCACTCATGCTTATAATGCTTTATTCACCAAAAACGATTATATTAAAGCTACAGTTTAATCATAATTTCATCGAGCATATTTATAGCTTCATCTGCCCACTGTGGGGCACTATATCACTATATCACTGAGGAACACTGATACTCTTACAAGAAACCATTACTCATCGCAAATATCTCTAGACACTAGTATGGTAGGTCGTAGGTCCTTCAAATCCAGGGTTTTCAAAATGTTCAACCATATTTTGACCTGCATGTACTGTACTTACTTACTTATCTTACTCAGTTTTACTTTTTTGAGTTTTGTTGGGTTGACACTGGCGAAAAATACATATATACCGTAAATGTTTGCTTGGTAATCTTCGCACTCGACTCGACCAATGTCTTCTGGAGCACCCACCACTATTATTTTCGCTATTCTTTATTAAGTTACGCGATAAGAGTATTTGCAAGTTTTTGCAAGATCATTACTGAAACGGTGGGTGTGCAAGAGTGAAGAGACTGTTGGAGGCACGTCTGTCAAAATAATTGCTTTTTAGCATTTTGTTAATGTTAGAAGCTGGTTAAAGAAGTGGAAGAGATTTAGACGGATGCGCTGCATGGGAAGAGGTGTGGTTTGACCGAGTTATCAGTGCGGTTTGATTGGAGATTCTGTCATCTCACTATAAAGGCTCATTGCTGGCACAACCTGATGGACTGCACTGGATGTCGCCTCATAGCTATGTGGAGCAGTCTTTCTGCATTTCTTTAATAATAATAAAAGTGTAAAAAGGGATCCTGAAATTATCCTTACGCATTTCATCCTTAACTCATCTCTCTCTCTCTCTCTCTCTCTCTCTCTCGCGCGCGCGCTCTCTCTCTCTCTCTCTTCTCTCTCTAATGTGCAACATTTGATAGAACGTTATCTGTGACTTGGAAGTCACGAACTTCCTGTGTGTGTCATCTCTGACTTAGTAGTGTGTCAGATAAGTTGCTGGGTATATGCTTGTGTGTGAATGAAACAGGAAACATGGAAGCATGTGCTTTCTCTACTAATGTATAGGCTGGTGTCTTGGCTATTTATGCAGATGGTGGGTCGACATGGGTATTGTAATGACACTCAGCCATGCCTCAGAAATATCAGAAGATCTGTCTGGTCAGTCCCTGGTCTAAGAACAGCCAATCCACCAGTGCTCATTTCTCTTAACCTTATTAACAAAGGTACAAAATACATATATAGAAACTATCTGAAAGAAAATGATATTTTTGGGGGGGTAAATCCCACACCTTTCTCCATGGACTCCTCAACCTTTGATTCCTTGCCCTGCTCCTGAGGTACTGCAGGCTGAGGAAGGCAGCGACACACTCTGGCTTCTCACAAGATCATTAAAAAACAAATGCTACGAAGCGACACTCCGGATCCCGAAGGGAGCGGGGGAAACCAGGGAGAGACGGCAAATATTGAGGCCCCGCAGGCAGCAATAACGCAGGGAAATATGTGCGTGCATGTGGTGCCATTTTTGGTGCCCACTGAAGGAGGATGGTTTAGTGGAGAGGGGGGGGGATGGGGGGGTAGGAGGGGGGCTGGGAGTGCAGTTAAGAGAGCCATGCATGTTAAGATCCTGCAGGCTCTTTAAAATGCATGCATTCGTCAGGGAATGGTTTTTGATTTCCCTGTAGACCACCAGAAGTTGTTGTCTGGGTTATAAGGTGCATCATCATCTTGATACATCACATAACCTGTGTATGTATCCAATTGAAAAGGCATTAGGCAAATAGCTATACGTCAAACCATATTATTGCCTTTGATGAGAAAACTGATGGGTACTTACAGAAATACATGTTGATGTTTAGTGTAAACAATGATCCATCCTTTCCTTTGGTAATACATTCTTATGATACAGTGTCACAATGACGAGAGCAAGACCATCTTTCCACACGCAGTAGCAGCTGGCCATGGAAATATCCATGAGAATGAACAAATCAAAATCCAAAATTAGTTTCCTTCTGGCAAAATCAAGTGTTGATTTGACATAAAATCATCGTTTAATGTCATATGCTGTATGGGTGTATGACAATGAGCTATTCACGTCGAAGGGGTTTTATTTGGTCTCATGGTGGATCGTGATGGAAGTTCTTGTCACTTCAATGCCCAGCGGAATTGGTAGCATCACACCTCATTACATGCAGATACACACTCCTACTCTGCAACATTAGGGAGCAGGACACAACTAAATGCTAGTGGTATGATCAGCATTTCTGTACACAACATGGCTCGAGAACTGCCTGCTCTGGTACTGTACATGTCCCCTAAGTGTGTGTGCGAGATTTGTCCATCGCCCTAGCGACCATGTGTCCGGTTGATGCATGGGCAGCCCGTCCGGACGATCGATACTGGTTAGGGTGTTGCCACGGTGCTGTCTTTAATGGAGGGACCATTAGGACTGATAGTTCTGGATAGTTCTAGTAGAGGTGAGCACACAGAACATTGTACAGAGAGCACAACCAAGTGTACACACACTCTCACACACACAATGAGATGCTTCTGAGAGCTGAACAGACCAACAAAGTTCGACTTTGTACTAAAAATTACATTTATATTCAGTACATATGCAGGTTATCCCACAGAATGTGTCACTTACACACCAACAGAGTTAGGGTTTTGCATTTGTCAGGATTGTTTTCATCAAGTCGACAAAATCTGTGTAATTGATGGTAAATATAAGTCGTAAACTGTTATTGTTATATGTCCACTAGGAGGGCTAACTACATTTACATTTAATCATTTAGCACTAGAAGCTTGGTTTGAAAATAAGTTTCCAACTGTAATTTAGAACTGTCGAGTGTGTATTTAAGATAACTGTAATTTAACAATGACAGATTTATTTAATGTAAATTATTGGTCTGTAATTCCTTTCTAACTAGCAAGTTTCCATTCTGTTCTGTTCACTTCCTGTTAGCGCTGTTGATTAAACTAAATGTTAAAATGCTGTTGCCATACAAGGATCTTTTAACTGCAACATTTCACACACTTCTTTTTTGGGTGTTTTGAGCACTGTGTTGCAACACATGATTGAGAAATGGGGAACTTCTATTATTGACTATAAGAAAGAAGAGAGACTGAGGTGTAGCTGTTAACATTGTTACCTTACACAACCAAGTGGTGAAACTGACAAACCAGAATATTACTACTTGGTTGATTCAGCATAAAACATGGAGATTGATCGATATGTAAATGTAGCTGAGAGGGGAAATAAGAACTTAGACACCCAACCATCAACAGGTAAGCCTTGCACTTTGTTATCACGTCAGTATGACATTTAGATTCTTTTGAGAAAGGGTTTTGTCAGTATTGTACATATGTAGTGGTAATTCTAATTATTCAACAAACCATACTTTCCCAATGGGATAGTATATATTTTGGTCCACTCTAGCGTTAACCTGCGCCATATGTTTGATCCTACCACAGGAAGTAAACTCTTCAAAGCAGTCGCTGTGAGCTTTGGGCTGCTGTGTGTTCTGCAAGTCTCCCTCAACATCTCTCTACGCCTCACCTGTACGTTAACAATGATACAGATGTGAACTGTAGTTCATTTCTGAGTCTGAAATGTCTTAGAGATTGACCAAAAAGTGGCAATGTTGTATTTTAATTTGTTACGCCATGACATTTTAAGGATATTCTGAGATATTCTTTCCCATTTCAGCGTACGGTGATAGAAGAAATCGAATGAACCAGTCTGAGGAGAGAGAGAAATTACAAATCAGTCTTGATAAGCTGTCCAATGAAAAAGACCAGTTACAAATTAGGTACAAAGATCTTTCCAAAGTGAAACTACGGTTGGAAAAGAGTTGTGTCCAGCTGGCCAGTGAGAATGCTGAATTACAAGCCAGTCACAACATCTTTGAAAATGAGAGAAATACCTTACTAAAGGATATAGCTGAATTAAATTCCAGGATAATGGGTGGGTAAAAGAGAATATTTATGTTCATGTTATTTACAGTTTAAGAGGACAGGTCGCAAACATTTAGTCTCATCGAAATTATTTGTGGATATAATGTCCAGAGTAATGCAACACCTCAAGGGTTTCTAACTGAAAGTCTAACATGTAGCATGTAGATCCTGTGACAACAGATGGACAAGGCTGGACTCCAGCTGTTATTACATCTCAACTGAGCAGAAGACCTGGGAGGAGAGTCGTCAGGACTGCATACAAAGAGGAGCTCATCTGGTGATAATAAACAGTGAAAGGGAACAGGTGATGGACACAGTTGTTATTTGACAGGTTCAATACTTGGATTTATTAATCAAGACTGCTTTCTGCTTCTTTGTGATTTTGACTTCTCTTCATCCACAGACATTTTTGACTGAACTGAGACTACACGCCTGGATTGGTCTATCTGATGTCTCCAAAGGAACATGGAAATGGGTGGATGGTTCTTCACTGGGCAAGCGGTATGTTAGAGCAAGATTCAGGGTTGCATTGCATTTCAAACAGTTTTTTTTGTCAGTTGAGGTGGACTAGCAACCATTTTGGGTATTTTATTTGCCACAAACAGAAACGTGAAAATGTAATACTTTTCCTTCAAAATGTGCCATCATGTAGTCAATACTTTACCCTCAAGTAAAACACCTGGAGTCAGTTTTCTGTGTTTGTTTTATATGTAGGTACTGGAGAGCTGATGAGCCTAATAACTATCAGGGAAATCCAGAAGACTGTGTTGAAATGGTTGCGCAGGATAATCCCAAAATATTGAATTGGAACGATGATCAGTGTCACGTAAAAAAAAAATGGGTTTGTGAGATGTGAGAACTTTAGCACCAAAAATGAAATAGTTTTTTTTGTCTGTATTTCGTTGTGCCGTGTCTGGATGATAAACAATGCATTGGCCTATAGCTGAACAGGTCAAATGTTTGATGAAAGTCTACATGGGTCGAAGAAAGGCAACCAAAGAAAACATCATTCGTTTTTTTTTACATCTGTATCTCTTGTCAAGTATACCATAGAACAAATATAGGACAGACTGAGTTTAGTAATCTGACAGCTTCTTTAACTGTAAATTCATAATTCACTATTTAACCGGGGTACAGCATTAGTTATATCACTTTCCAATGCCGTCTGTCATGGAAATGTCTGACTACACATGTACTGTACCTGAGAACATGCTTGCTTCCCAACAAGGAAAAACCAAGAACATCTTTGATGGGATTAAGATATTGCATAGTACATTGAAGCTGTAACTGTGTAGTATTGCAGCTGAAATGACATTTTTGAACTGTGGATGAGGTTTTATTGTTTACCATGCCTGGCATCTCCGACGTGGATACTTTTCACCGTGCCTGGTGAATGCTGATTTTATTTGACTTTTTCCACCTAAAAACTGTTAGAACTGTTCTGATGCTTGTTTATTTTTGTGTGCAAAACTTTCCATACACGTATTCATGTCCTTTTGAGACATGAATCAAGTCTTATGCTACTCAAAAAATTACTGGGTTTGCAAGCATTAAGATTCCCACTGTGCCATGGTGGCAGGAAACAAGCTGTGTGATGTACTTTAAGATGATATTCAGGAAAGAAAGTGTAGTTTGGAAAAATCTATTTTATTTAAAAGTGCCAAAATATATTTTTACTCTGGTGTTCTGGTGTGTATGCATCTGCACATGTACACACACACACACCAGGGGAAATCCACAGCCTACTGTTATCTACCACCAATTCACAAGGTTAAGTTATCTACTGAGAAATTATTCCTTTTTTAGCAGAGTCATGTGTAGCAAGATGTTGTCGTTTAAGAATATATATAGTTGATCCATAATCAAGGGTTTGAGTAATCTGGGCCCCACCACAGCCTGCTACTGACGTCTGAATGCTATATCTGTAAATATGTCTCAGCAATATGTTACTAAGGAAAGGTTTTGCTTTTTGAAACATTTATGCTTGATTGATGCTTGCTTTGAGAGTAACAGTCCCACCTGTAATCTTAGCCCACTTCTTTTTATTAACTGCTTTCAAGTTGTGGGTGGAGGGCAAAAAAAGCTAACATTTACTAATAAATATTCAACCGGAATAAAGGACCGCGATTCAGCGCTTAGTTCATCTTAAAGGTGCAGAATTGAGTTTCTGTGATGAATGATGGATGTTATGAAATGATGTCCAAACCAGCAGTCAGTACGGAAAAATAAGCAGTGAAAGAAAATCAACAACTTCAACTACCTGCTGTCTGTTTGACACTTTTAACACTTTCAAAGAGACTTGCTGCTCCTGCTGTGACCTGCAACTCTATCATGTTTGATCATGAAATCATCCTTGTCTTGTGAGTCTAAATGAATGAACAACATGAAAAAAATATTTTTTTAATAATTTACCACGCTGTCACAGGATTAATAATAATAAACTAATGACCTTTGAGAAAAATAAATGGCATGCATGGGTACAAATCAAATGTGTTTAAGATTAGTAAGCCCTAGCATCAACTCACTAGAGACTGACAGTGATTCTACTCCCCAAAATCAAGCCTGGTAATTAAATTGACACGTTACACAAACCTGATGATATTTACCTTCAGTCTCCTCAAAAGACAAAAAGTAAAATAAAGTTTCTGTTTTTGAAAATAATTTTTTCCATCAACCTGACATGCTGTAGCAGGGAGTATCTGCAGGACGAACAGAGATTGAACTAGAAAATTCTATTAGAAAAGCACCAAACAATGGGAGACCCAGAACAAGTCTCTGAGACTGAATGACAGCAGACTGCGAGCAGACAAACAGATGATTATGACCAAGCTACTACTTATTCAGACATATTAAGTCCCTGCTTGTCAGTGTGGAAACAAAACCTTTGACTACGGTTCCACAGTGTCACATTCAGTGAGAAAGACCATCAAAACACAGCAAAGTCCAGTAAGTATGAGGGGAAAGATTTTGGTTAATCCTATTTGCATGTCTATAACATCTCCCTCAATTTTAATCAGAATTGTAGCTGCACTTTGAACTTATTCAAACTCTAATGAAAAAATAAATAATCAAAAAATGAATGCTTAGGTCATAATCACAACATAAATGATAGAGGTCCTATTACATATAAGGTGTCCATAATTCTTTCCATAAAAAAATCCCATTGGTTGCGTCAGAGATGGCAATTTTGCTGATAACAAGAATGGTGTTTAATTGCTTCGCTAATGTGTCCATCCATCATCATCAATGCATTTTAAGCATGTGACTCCTGAGAACAAATTGATCGGGTGCAAGAAAATATCAACATATTTCTTGCCCTCATGGACTGTCCTTCTAATAATTAAGGACACGTTAAAGGACTGCAAGGAAATAAATGTGTTTCAGGACAACACTGCAAATAACAAGTGAAGTGTCAGAATGTCCATAATGGTATGGAAGATCCGGTGAGACTGCCAGATTCTATTGCTGAATCAAGTCAGTTTGTTTATAAAGCGCATAAAAAAGCAGATAATACCAACCAAAGTGCTGTACAAAGTTGTCAAATATGGCAAACAACAATCCTTGAACCAATTCAAACAAAACAATTAAGCACGCGTGAACCTTAAACTGAAAACTGAAGGCCAAAGCATAAAAATATGTTTTAAGACGAGACATAAAGTTTGATGTTTTTTCTAAGTTTTAAGAGACGTTCTTCAGTCTAGGCCTGTAAGGGTTGCCTGCACAGAGTACTGAAGTGTTACCTGAATGAATGTCTGCTGCCAACTTTGTACTTGGCTGTGTCAATAAAGACCACAGGCAGTGTGAGAGACCTTGGCTTTACACTGAGCAGTACCACTGTTCGATTTTCATCTGCGATCTCATTCAGAACAGGCGGACGGCAGTACAGGGGTGATTTAGAAAGCCAATACGACACACTCAATATGTGTTCATTAACCTTGTCGTGACCTCTGCAGCGCTGCAGTCAGACCGGATGCACGGTGGGAATTGGGAAGAAATGCATTTTTCCTGTTTGCTGAGGTCTGCTTCCCTGGACAGGTTTGACGAATAGGGGCTGTTTGGTGTGATTTGCCAGAACCACCTCAGTCCCCAACAACGAGCAAGTCCAGCGCAGAGGCAACACGTCCTCCTTACGATCTTGTTCTGACCGCTGGGCGACCTTGACACTGTTCTATCAGGAATTCATCAACTTCAGCACCGCATAACCCAAATATATGAGGTTAGCGGGCTGTACACCGCATGCACCAATAGGACACCATTTTGGAGAATGTGAAAACTGTATATGAATATTAGGATTAAATGCTAATCAATTAAATGCGAATGAAGTCCTAATTGTTTCTGTTTAAATTGATAGTGACGTTTACATGTAGGTATAATCCTAGCATAATATTATTCAATTTGAAAGTATTTAATTCCACTCATACCGAGTAAGTTGTTTGTTTGACACTGCTGTTAATATGATTAAACCTTGCAACCTCAAATTAATTTTTGTGGGCTTCCTCTATAGACTGCAAATAGCCTTTTTTATTTTTGTCTTTTTTTTCTGCAGGTGAATCACTGCCTCTACAATATGTCATATCCTCACATGGCATGTCAGCAGCTGATTTATGGCCTCTTACTCAATATTTCTACTGTAAAGGGAACAACACTCCCCCACTCCCTTTCCTCTAAGTTCTAGAAAACTGCGTTCCGCTTCCTTTTGCCGAGGTTTCTATTCCTTTTCTATTTCTACAGTTTGCTTGCCTTTCGGCTTTGTTTGCTTGAATCACGTATCGTATTTGATTGTTTTTTCCTGTATTCATGACTCATTTAATTCCCCATAATTCTCTGTGTCACTCTCCTCCCTCCATCTTGCCTCGCTGGCATCTTGTGACCCCCCCCATGTGGGGGGTATCCTATTTCTCTTTGAAGTCACACTCTGCTACACCAGGTTTGCCTGAAGGCTTTCACCCGCACATGAAGCAGCACGCAGCTCACTTTGAACAGGATGTCTGTGGAAATAAACAACATATTTTGGAAGCCCAAAAGAACACTATTCCAATACTGAAGTAACTGACACATACGTTAACCTCCCCACCCCTCCACCCCCCACCCCTCCACCCCCCACCCCTCCACCCCCCACCCATTTTCCGCCGCACACACACAGTGGGAGCAGGATTCGATCATCCTTATTGTCTGAGTGTATGAGACGCAGAGCGGGTTTCCCCAATTCTCCTTCCGCCCAGAGTATTTGTTCCTCTCTTCTGCTCACCTTCCTTTAATCATTCCCTTGCTCCAGTTGCTCTATGACGTTTCTCTTCTCTCTCATTCTTCTCTTGCTCCCATCATCCTGCTCAGGTTTTTACCTACAGTATTTCTGCCTCTTTTTCCGTCTTTCCATTTCCCCTATATCTCCCTTACCTCATGGTTATAATGTCAGAGCTGACAGTGGAGCAGGGATGGGAAGAAAAAAAAGAACTGCCCTTGTTTTTGATCTGGATGAGGACTGATCTTCCCAAGCTGTGCCTATGTCCTAGCTCTAAGATGTTAAACCTGCTTGGCATAGATAAAGATTAAAGTGGTAAGCAAATACGTTTGATTATACTTAAAAACAGAAAATGAACTGGAGTAAACAGGATATCAACAGGCTGACTTGTTTTACGTGTTTAACATCCTTGGGGTGAAATCTTCATAATTTAAAGGCTTAACTTTTTTACTTTCTCTGCATTTATCTTGAAGGCTTTCCAGCTCTGTGTGGTGACTGAGGTATATCACTCCTATATCACTTGAAGGTATAGTTGCTACTGTGTTACTGTGTGTGTAGTACAGATGTTAGTGTGGAGCTTGTCAGTGTATCTCTCTGGCCATACTGGTATGTGAGCTAGGGTCGTCTGAGCGTGGCTGACCAGTAGGCCTTCAGGAGTGGGTTCAACCAACCACTCTGTCACATTCGTCCCCTCTGAAGTCACTCACTGGCGCCCCCAGTTGATCGAGCTGAGCCCAAGATAAGATCGATGATTTGCCGTTTGCGCCGCACGTGACTCCCTGACACTTGAGAAGCAAGTTAAACATGAAGACACGTGAGTGTGAGTTTGTGTTCCCTGTCTTGATGTCTGTTCAGCACACATCATTTTCTAGCCTTCTTGTGTCGTGTCAAGAAGAACTCTTCTCTCTGTTTCCTGTCAGCGGGGGGCGATGCCTGTTTGCAAAGCGATACTCTCTGTTTCACTACACTAACGTCACTGTTGTTGTTGTTGTGGTTTGAAGCCCTCTCACTGTAAGAACTGAGGGAAGACAAGCTTTAATTAAGAGGCGCCCCGCCTTTAGTTCTTCACTTAGTTCTTCGAAGCACCTTTGTCAGTCCCTGTAGGGAGCCATCACTGTAATGGAGAGAACAGAGACGAAGGTAAAGGAGGGGAGGAGAGATGCAAGGAGAGAGGAAGGAAGCGGTGTAAGATAAGAGTGCAGATAAGAATGGAGAGGCCAAGAGCGAGGCGGAAGATAACACAGGGACAACGGAGAGCAAAGGAGCACATTATTATTTTTTTTATGCTAAGAACATGTATACACGCAAACTCTTCCACAGCCCGACTGTAATGCCATTACACAGGTACAAGTACAGGGTAACAAAATACAGATAGCATCCAACCAGAAGTGCAAAATTGTTATTACAACAGATAATAAATATAAGTATACTCAGAATATACACATTATGAACAGTATAATCAGAATATACAGGGTATGTAAAGATTAAAGTGATTTGAGACCAATGTACAGCTGTATTGTACAAGATGCTACAGTATTAACAGAATTGAACAGAAATTAACAGAAATTACAGAGTTGCATGTATGTACAGTTAGTGCAAATGATGCAACGAGCAGATGTGCAAAATGAACAGATAGTGCAGTAACAGATGTGCAGATGTGCAAAATGAACAAAATGAATCAATCACCCTCAGTTGAGTGCATTACTATCTGTGAGGAGCTCCAAAGAGACAAAGAGATGGGCCATGGTTTTTCTAATAATGTTAAGTATTCATTTAGCAGAGGCTTTCATACACAGGGATTTGAACTTGTGACCTCTTGATGTGCAGTGAAACCGCACCACCGATGAGTGTAGCCTTCCTCCAGTTACCCCCGAGTGAAGGATGGAAAAGAGCAGTGAGACGCAGGGAAATCAATTGGTTCTCTTCTGTTCACACCATTGTAATGTAATCGGCGGAGGGGTTTTAACCCTGTGTGTGTGTGTGTGTGGGTGTGTGGGTGTGTGTGTGTGTGTGTGGGTGTGTGCGGAGATAGTGAATGTAAAAGAGGTAGGAGAGTGAAATGAGATGCGAAAGTGATAATGGAGAGAGTGAGGGTGAAGCGGACGGAAAGGTGAAGGAAGCAAGGAAGCGAAAAGGTGAAAGAAGGAATGAGAGAGTTGTGAAGTGAATGTGAAGAGTGATTAAAGGTAGACAGGAAGAGGACGAATCATTTCAGAATATTCCTCACAATTATAATTATAGTTTTATATAGACATTAAATCTTTAGTATACTGTTCCACATTTAATATAACTGAACTGAATGTTAACCAAAAAGTGTAATTTTTGGTTGAGGTTCACCCATTCATCAAGTAAAAACCTTGAAATATACGGTACAGCACAAATCTCGAGGATCTTCTCTGATTGCAGTGGTGGAAGGAGCTCTCTACTTCTCCCAGACAGTCTCTATTCATCTCTCACTAGAGCTCATGGCATCTCCTCACGATGACTGACTTCCTGCAGTAATGGCCTCTCAACCACGTGCCACATCCACTACTATCTAATCTTGCATCGTCAACACTGTCAATACTGCTACCTGGCACTTTAATCCTACCAGGAAGGTCAGGGCAGGAGGGAAATGCTTTGATTGGCTCAGGAAGTCACGTAGAGTGGAGGACAGAAGGAGACAGCATCAGTATAGGTTACCACAGTGAGCAGGTTCCTCTGGGTCAACATCACTGAGGATCTCATCACACCATGGTACGTTTAAATAAAATGCACAATAGAATCTAATCACAGCAGAATCCCACCCCCAATTTGACAGCAGCGTGGTTTTAAACAGGATTTATTGTCAATCTGAACCAAAACATTGAACAACAATCCCTGTCAATCTCAGAAATCCTTCTAAGGATCACATTGGATCATGAGAAGTTGATGTAATCATACAGTTTAGTACATTTCGAAATTTAGCATTTTTACTTATCGTGCATGCACACGTCATTTGAGGTTCTTGTACCTGTCCAATAACTTCATTTTTTAAATGTATGTATACTTACAACTGATTATTTAATTATCTTGTGTAGCCACTGTAAATGGCTCATGCTTTGTAAAATCAATTAAGAAAAACATTGACAAATGGGGTGCTGGTCTGGTGTGTAAGAAGATTCCACTTTAATCTTGTCATAACCTCTGAGGCCTAGTTTGACGTTTAAGGATTATTTTGGTCTGAAAGGGCAGAGGATGGGCACTAAAACTAATCCTAGACAGATTCCCTGGGAATAAACATCACTTAGACACCAAAAATTGCAAACCTTTGGTTTGGTCAAAACACACACTGGCATGCATGCGCACAAATAAACAGTTTACATTGAGGGGGGGGGGGGGGGGGGGGGGGAATAAGATGAAGCATGATTCTCTAGAACCCCAGTCTGGGTAGATTTTAACATCTCTAAAGTGCTTGATAGAGAGGAAAGTATCTTCCACGGAGAGGGAAATAAACGGAATGGATTACATCAGAATCCTGAACGACAACGCTTCACTTTTCTTTACCTCTTCTCTGTTTGGAAGGACACATCTCACCAGCTCACTGCTGATTACTGCAAAATGTTAAATTTAGCATAAAGGTTCACAATGTTTGATTTTACAATTGTAAAAATAAATAAAAATAATGGCCTCCAGAGATGATTATGTGTTTAATGGTGTTTTTAATTATTTATTTTTGTTCAAGCTGAATGAAAATCTTCCGTAATCTTAGTAAAGTCTTTACTAAATCTTTTGGTCTTTTCCATCACTGAGGATATTCGATACAGGCGGCCCACACTCAGAATACATTAGCAAGTACAAACATACAAGCGTGATATATGACAGTTGTCTTGAGTTTATCTTGGTACTCCTTACATGAATGTGGGAAAATACTTCTTCTAATGTGGCTTTTTGAAGTAAAATTTTTATTTTATCCACCAACAGGGGGCAGGGGAGGAGGTACAGAAACAGACCTTGTGGCGTCAGTGAAGTCAGATAGCCAGGCTGTTTCTGGAGCTCAAGGGCTCGGCACCCTCGGATATACATGTGCAGACTGGCAAGGATGGAGCAAGGCAGACGGCGACAAGCGAATCAACTCTCTTCTAACAAAACAGGCAGATGTCTCCATTAATGCCAGGAATTATAACGAACGATCTAAATAGTGTTTATGCGCACGCACACAAACAATATACACACAAGAGCAAGTTTCCTTATAGGAAAGCGATGGAAGCGATGAAGTAATAGCAAACTACAGAGGTGATTTATAGAGAGAGCACTGTGCAACACCTCCCACAACAACGCCCACCACATTTCAGAATCTTCTAGAAACTTGCACAGAACATCTGTGGGTGGCTGCATATCTCAGGACAGGCCTGTGAAGACTGTCAACTCCACATCAGAACCTAACCCAAAATGTTCAAACAAGATGGCTTCATTCAGTACTCTGCCCTCTCTCTTCCCTCCAGCCTCTCTCAAAGGGCCCGCAGTATATTTCATCCAACCACACACGTCGCCCAGATTGGCAGAAGGCGCTCGGAGACCTTGGCAGAGGCGAGCACGATAACTGTTAACCTTGCTATGCTACGACACCATCTGCTGCCTCATACTCCACCCTACCCACCCATTTTGCTATCTCCATTTTGGCAACCCCCTCCCCCCCCCCCCTTTAATTCCAATGTGTTTATTGAAGAAGCTTGCCGTGTTAACCCAACCTAACCTTAGGAGAATGCTAATACGGGTGCTATTAGTTTCCTCTTAATTAGCCCAGTCCTTTCTGCGTTTCTAGTGCAGTTAGCGTATTAACATCTCAATAAGGAGCCGCTGGAGGTCAGCTAGGGTGAAATTCATGCTAAATAGCTCTGGCCTCTGTGACTAACTAGTGGGTTCCTATTTTTCACTTGAATTAGCTGTCAGTGCGGCTGTACGGTATGTTACAGAAATGGAGCTTGTATTGTGATCCAGAACACAAACAGGTTTACCCAACATACACACGTGTCTGACACACACAGGCACACAGTCACATGTGTAGCACTTGGGTGATGCTAGTGTCATAAGCATTGAAATAATACAGTCCAGAGTCCAAACCGAAGGTTTTAAATACCTACACACAGCTTTCTATGTTATTGGCAGGGAAAATTCAAATAACATAGGCGTCCATGTGACTTGGCTTCATGACTTGATTATTTGCTCCCTCACTATTTGCTTGTCTTTGTTTGAAGTTTGCAAAGGGCACAGATGGTGTGGTGGGTGTATATGGGGTTTGGAATATGCTACTGAAAGGTCTATACTTTAGATCATGCATATTCAAACTTATACTGTGTATATCTCGTACTCCTCAGGTGTGTCTCGTTGACTCTCGTCTCGCCTCGTCTTCTGTGTGGAAGAGCATGAGGGTTTAGACATGAAAGGATTCGGTAACTTGCCGTGAGGATGGTTGTTGAACCAACATTTCTATTCGTGTTTTACTTTGCACTTTCCATCGCACAATTGCGTTGCACAGTCCAATGTGCTCTGCCTGCAATGTTTGTGAATACGAGCAGAACATTAACTGCATGATTAAACATGAGGTTTTCCAAAGTTGGATGTTTTTTTTTTGTGTGTGTGTTTATTAAGTGGGGAGTATTTTTGTGTGCTGTGGTGATGACAGCCGGCTCTCTCATTTTGATCATGTTCCTGCATATTTTTCAGTAGTAAAAACACATTACTGCCTGGAGCTTTACACGCCATTTACAGCCACCAAGTTCACCACAAATAAATACACAGAAATGAGAGCACGCACACATACACACACACTGTAGTTTATATCCACAACACACTACACTGTAAAGCGTTGAATGAGGGCACCCTAGCTCTTTTGCTGCTAAAGGACTCGCAGCTCACAGCCTTTATTTATGATTGGTTGTCATGTTTACTATCTTCCAAGTCATTCATTCGCATTCCAGGTAAAAAAATAAACACAAAAAAAGGGAATTCGTTTCCACTGCTGACAGAAGACTGGTGTGCTTGGGTCCAGCTGTGAACCCATGGGAGAACATTCTGGATGTTTTTCTTTTTTTACATTTGAAAGAAGCCCTTCAGATATAGAATTACGCTAAAATCTCCATGAAGCAGCTTTGTTTGTGTGACTGATTTTAGAATAGTAGACTGGATCATCTACCTGTCTTGTAGTCCCTCAGTAAAACCCTGTTGAGGAAACTGACATGAGCAAAAACATCCATGTTAATGGTGTTCTGCACGCATAGTATGGATATTTAACGGTCATTAAATACCATTAATTTGTGTGAAGAATATTTGATAGAAATACATTTTTCACCCTCTAAGTGAATCAACTGTCCATGCACAGCATAACTAACCTCTCTCAACAGGAATACACAGTAATGGGAGTACATTTACATTTAGTCATTATTATTATCCAGAGCAACTTACATCAAGTGTAGGGACATTCCCCCCCGAGGCAAGTAGGGTGAAGTGCCTTGCCCACGAACAGAACGTCATATAGCCACAGCCGGGAATCGAACCCGCAACCTTCCAGTCACCAGCCCAATGCCTGCTGAGCCACTTTGACTCCCCACAATGTGATCTGGGCAAGGGAGAGGAAAGCACTGAGCACCACTCCCCACATACACCTGCCTGGTAAGATCATTTTACAGCAGCCTTTACATGTAACCTATTCCTCTCTAACTATATCCTGCATCGCTATGATTATTCTCTCTTCCTGTGTATGATGACAAGCCCCCTTTACAACTGGGAGATCATTTTTCCTCTCAGAAATCCTGAATATTACATTTCATCTCATGACTGCTTTAATACGGTAGATTAAACTGGCACACTGAGAGCCAATACGTTCGAATCCAATACAAAACCAAGCATTCATCCTAATGTTGCTATAATCTTAGCATCGTCAGTTCAGTATGTAGTTATGCATGACTTAGCCACGCTGTAGATGGTTTTAAGGGCTTCATCCGAATGAAAAAGTTCATAGGTCAAAAGCAGTGACCTTCCCATTCCCTCAGAGTAAACACATGGCGATGCTGCTGTGTTTACTTCTGAGGGCAATAGAGTGGATGTCAACGCTGCGTGCAGAGCAGCAAACCCATAACCTAGGGACGGATTTAACGGACTGGCAGTTGTTCCGTTATTGCGCTAGGTAATCCACACACACGCCCCTCACTGTGGCTCATTGAAAACCCTTCACCGGAAAAAAAAAGTATTTACGAGGTTACGTGTGCTTGCACAGTAGTGATTTGATGACACGCTCAAATCCGCCACGTTGTAATGTCAACGTCAGGAACCATGGGAACGAAATCAAAGGAAAGCGGGGTCACCTGCCTTGTTGAACCAGCTCTCTCCACAGCTCATAAATCTTGCTTTCTGACAGTTGGTCTCAGCACCTAAGCGTAATGAGAGCGAGAACCTGATGTTTGGAGCCGCAGAACATGTTAGCACAAACCCCTCGGGTCAAGGGTCACTCACCTCTGGCGGCGTCCGAAGCGTGCTGAGTGGGGTGTCTGGGCGTGTTGCCATAGTGGTCAACAACAGATAGGAGGCTTCAAGCTTAAAGGTGTGTAGACACAAGTGTTAAGGACGGACGGTGCCATTATCACATTCAACATTGCAATGCCATGGAGTATTGTCAACCTAAAAAAAACACAGGAGAATTATAATGAGGATTTCATTGTCGGTCCCTATAGGATTGCAGCAGTCAGTCGTACACAATCTCCTTGGTATGGTCAGGGCAGAGACAGCTGGATAACTGACACACCGGGGAATGTTTGTGCTGTACTGTGTGTAGGTGTGTGAGAGTGTGGGTGTTTTTTATTTGTGTATGGGTAGAGAGAGAGAGAGAGAGAGAGAGAGAGAGAGAGAGAGAGAGAGAAAGAGAGAGAGAAAGAGAGAGAGAGCAAGAGACGTGCACACATATAACCTTAATCCCTTACTTTTCAATGATTTACTAACACCGTTTTTTTAGATGAGAGCTTTTGGACTGGCTTCGTCGGAAAAGCTAGGGAACAATGCAAATAAATAACGTTATTGAAATTATCAGGAAACTGAGAGGCTACCGTTTTTGGAGCAATTGTGGGGTGTGCTTGCCTCACTTGCAGATTTAAGCGTTCTTTAAATGTAAATTATACAACTGATATTACTGTATATTTTTATACAAAATGCACGCTTATTATTTATAATTTTAACATATATGTAAAAAGCCTGCATTTGTTGCTGCTCATTTGAGAAGAATGAAAGTGAAAGGCAAGTACACCTTAATAATCATGTTATTGGATGGGTCATAAAATTCAAAGGACATACTGTATGTCCGCATTTCAGCATTCCTATGTGATACATTGAGTATCGTATCTGACTGAAATATCTTTCTCAGTACAACAGCAGTGGAGTAACAAAACCTGGAGACAGACTTTGCTGATGCTGAGTCTAAATCCCCGTCGACCCCTGGAGACCCCCGCTGATTTATGGAGGCCTAATCCTTCAGGGAAGCCAGGATGCTAACTGCTATCCACTGAGGTCTGCACAGCACAGGCTACACATCTCCTTGTCAACTAACCTTACCTCAGTTAGTAAACACCCAGGGGATTCTAACCATTCCAGTAGCCAATCATATTTGAACTACTAGGATTTTTTTTTTAACAGTTTCTTACACTCCAACCACAGTGAACAGATTTAGCTAGACTGAGCTAAGAATGGTAGGCTTGGTTTTTCTAATGACCGGCGCTCTGGCCCTGGTTTATTTTTTTTGTATTAAAAGCACAACGAAGACAAAAGGACAGAATGTCCTATACACTCCGGAGTCAGTCCACAGAGATAGCTAGTGGAGACAGATCATTGTTGGTGACCCTCCATTACATTGCTACCAGGTTTTCCTCAGAATTGAGCAACCACACACACACACACACACACACACAGACACACACACACACACACAGACACACACAAAGACGTTCCTTATCCTCTCAAGGCCGGACAGCCGGGGGGGGGTTACAGTATGCACTGACAGCCCCCGCAGTGGGAGTGATGCATGAGCAGTGTTTAACACCTCCACCCCGCTGGGTGATGGAGCGACCAGAAAGAATGAGTTGCCGCTCTCACCTGGCTCTCCTCCCACGCCTCCCTCCATCCATCTGCCAGGCAATCTCCCATTCCTTAAAACACCCCCGTCCTGCTAACCAGTTGTGCCTGTAACCTGCTCCTCTTTCCCGGGCTAGAAAGAGCTCTTATCGTCATCATTTGAAACCCTAACGGGCATCTGGCGTTGACTCTGTGTGGGTTAGATCAAACCACAGTCATTCATTATGCTAATAGTTAGCGGCTTTGGTCAATCAAACATTATTCCCTGAAGTGAAGAGGTGATAAAGGCCTGGATAATAGTAGCAGCCAATGTCACTGAGTACCATGTGCTTCAGGAACACGAGTTGTGGGAAGTTTAAGTGTAGTTTGTAAATGGTTTCTTTTCTGCATAATCTAAATGGTTTTGATGTTTCCGTGAGCCGAATAGAAATCTCCTGCCTTTTATCATCAGCATAATAAACATCCAAAAAAAGATGTTCTGTGCACGTTTTGTTTTTATTCACAAAATAACAAATGGTGACATTGAACATTACGAGTAATACTGTGAAAAACTTGTAATGGTGTGTAGCTTCAAACAACATGAATGACAAGTCATGTTACACACGGTATTAACCAACCTTTTTCTGACCCCAATAGATCCTGGAAGTCATTTATTCGAAGCAATGGTGTGGTTACGGAAAACACATCCTCTCAAAAACGCCGGTCTGTATCTCCCATATCAATTCCACTAATGCAGCACAGCTACACTGTGGAAAAGATTAAAGTTGAGCTCAATTGAAGGTCGGTCGCTGACAGCTTGCCATACCAGTTTTACGCCAACGGATGACCAATTTGCGCTTATCACGCCAATTTCGTACACGAAGCAGACACAAACAGACACGAGAGGCGGAGAGAGAAACGAGCATTGGATGTCTGATGGCATGCCAAATTCAAAATGACAGAAATGGCCCTGAGTGATTTTTCCTGTGTGTGATGGGGCGTCCGTTGGGACTGAGTGGGGTGGTAATGAATAGCCGTACAGGGGACAGGTATTAATCAAGTGTAATCACGTTTAAGGAAGCCACGCTGGTGGAGAAAAATAGGCCCCTTCTGGCCTGTGGTTACAGCCATCTATCAGGATTTGAGGGTTTCTGGGTGGGTGGGAGGGGGGGGGGGGGGGGGGGGGGGGGGGGGCGTGTATGTGTGTTTGAATGTGTGTGTGTGTGTTTTTTTGTTGTTGCCATGTCTGAATCCATTGACCTTTTATTGGTCCATAGGGTGGCTGAAGCCCATCTTAAGACACAGCATAAGAAATCTCTGTAAAGATTGTTTGTGATGGATGGCTGTGAAAAGCATGAACGATCATTTGCTGGTGTCTATGAGTTCAAACACTTTGATAAGATGTGATAATGTCCTCTCATGGCTCCCGTGTTTGCATGTGTAGAGTACAAGGAGATGCAGTTTGATTTCCAATTCACCCACGGGCCAACACGATGACCCCCCCCCCCCAAAAAAAGCCTCACTAATCCTGGTTAGTTCTATATCCACGCTCCCTCAGCTGAGCTTCAATCATCTCCTTTGAAGGGGCTCTGAATACAGACCCCCTCCTCTTCCTCCACCTCCAAAAGGCCCCCACGTCCCTCCTCCTATTAATTATACTGATGCACTGCCTCTAGGGAGGGTTCACGGGGGTGGGGGGGGAGGGGGGGGGGATTGACATCGCTAATGGCAGTGTTTAGCCATCCGACGGGTAACAAATGATCAGGACAACCATGAACTCCTGTGGGACAAGGCTCTATGGCGCGAAGCGTTTGCATCATGGTATCTAATCTATAGCCGGTTTCGACTGGTTTGATGGGAATTGCCTGATTCATCTGTGGCAATGAAACTCAAAATCGACTGCACTCTGTTAGTGCTGTTTCTGTTGTTCTGTTGCTGTGTGTTCCTGCAGACAGAGTGCTGTGTGTGTTAGAGGGATGTTTTTTGCGGCTGTGGCGTCAAGAAAAGAAGCCAACATGTAGCTTTACTGTATATTTCCATGACTGTGTTTTGACGGCACTGTATTGTGAGATATTTCGGCTCTGACAGTTTTTCCACTTTTGATGTCATTGGTTTCGTCTCGTCAACCGCGCCTGTTTTGTTCCTGTCGACAAAAAGAAAAACACACTGTGAAAAAAGATAATAAATAGCGAGGTGTGGACATTTATTCTGTCAACTGACAGTGGACAAACCTATTTTAGACTAACTGGGATTGTTTGGCAGAGAATGATCATTGTTGGTGCACAGATTTGGACTCGGTGTGTGTGTGTGTGTGTGTGTGTGTGGGTGACGTTGAGATTTAAAACACTCTCCTTTCCAGAAAACCTTCTTGATTTTCCCTTCGCAGTTTCAGTTGCACACTACATTAAAAAAAGATTAGCCTATCAAGGAACGATTGTTTTTCCTTCTACCATGTCATTGTTCACAGGCGTGTACTTTAACTGGAAAAACAGACAACTGTGGCTTGATTGTGTTGAGAATCAGGCAGCTGTGTGAAGCCAAATGACACGCTGGGACATGCAGTGACGGTGACGTGGTTTGGATGAACACTTCATACCAGTCTAGCCGAACCAAGATCAAGGCCGTATTGAGCTAGGCTATTCGAAATAGAGCAAGGATGGGAGAACGGGAGGTATCAATATGCCCATGTTCACCCCCCATGGGCACCGGGCGCTGCCATAATGTTCCTAAAAACATAACAGCCCTCCTATCCTAGCTTTGGAGATTGTTTGTGGAACCTGAAAAAGATCGATACAACCCGTGCCTGCTCCTAAGAGTGTTTCGTCACGGGGAAGGGGATGTGGCTGAAAGGTGGGCCGATATTATCTGGAAGTCAGAGGAGGGGTCTTATTAGGAAGGGGCAGCCAATGACGTTTGATCTTTTTGAAGTCCGTTTCCTGTCTCCAGGAAACAGGCCGCCATCTCCACTTATGCTCACGTTCAGGAAGTCAACGAGGATGTCTATCTAGGTGCTAGTATCTGGTGTTGGTTAATCTGTGTGTGTGTGTGTGTGTGTGTGTGTGTGTGTGTGTGTGTGTGTGTGGGTGTGTGTGTGTCAGCATCAGTCTTCGGATAGAATGGGGGGCTGTATTGTGAACAGAAAGAAGATCTATCCCCAAGTTGAGCCAACCCAAATTGATCATTGAGTTTTGATGTTTCGACAACCAGTTAACTCTCTCTAGAGATGTGACTGTTGTGGCTCGTGTTCTGCTCCTCTCTTTCATCAACTGTCTCAGGAGGAGGGGATCCCTCACTGAGTTGCTCCTCCCAACATTTCTTAAATATGTTCTCCCTAGTGAGTTTTTCCCTTGTCTTCCTTGAGGGTTTAAGTCGGTTGAGGGGCAGTTCTATGGGCATATGTGAAGCCCTTTGTGACATTGTGTGTAAAAATACATTTTGATTTGTTCTATCGTATGTGATCTGACGCCACTATTCATTTCTAACACCACAGAAAGCCTTGGACAGTGTGTACGATTCAGAACGCTTCCAATTCAGTTCATTTATCAGGTTCTCATGTGGAAAGAAAAAAAAAGAAGCACGCTTGTGAAAGTTTCCATTGTTTTTCTTTCCATCGCCTCAGCCCTCTCACGCTGATTCAGATAGAGTCTCACCTTCATGAATGGAGGACGAATGGAACGCTTCAGTAATTGTACAGAACAAGCCCTTGTTTTGGTTTTTGTTCTGGTGTAGAGATGGAAAAACCTCAATCAGCCAAAGCGATAAAAAAATAAAAAGAAGAAGCGAATATGCTGTTAGCGCACCAACAACCATGAGCAGACATAACTTACATCCAAGTGTAGGAGTTAGAAATCCTCCCAGATTTGTGCAATGTGTTTGGGTTATGTCAAAACAAAGGCATATTGAAAACTTCCTTCGATTATTCGATGAGCAAGATGCCCTTCTGAGTACAGAGAATAAGCCTAGCACCGTCTCCACCCCCACAGTGTGTGTGTGTGTGTGTGAGCAACAGTGCTGACCTCTGTAAGCCTGAGCTGCTTACATAATAGGGAGCGCTTGTTGCATGAGTTGATGGCAGGCGTTCAGCTACGGCACTTAGTGGTAAGTAAAGGCGGGAGTCGGTCAGCAGAACGTGCTGCGAGCGAGCACACACACACGCGCGCACACAGATAAAAAAGTGCATGTACAGACACTTCAGCGAGCTTGTCCAAAAGCTTACTCCACATAATGTTTATTACCTGGGCGTGAGCACAACCATGCACACATGCGCACGTGCACATGCACACGTGCACACAGGCACAGACATGCAAACCCCATTTTCACTTTCGCACTTCTAAATGAGTCTAAAGTCAGCAAGCATAGATATCAGCCTCTTTCCGTTCTTTAGAGCCTCGCTTGGGCTTTTACCAACTCTACCTATTTTCTCCTTCACTGTATCCCTCAGTCCTCCTTCTCCTTTCACACTTTATCTATCCAATTCACTCTTTCCCTGGTCGTTTCCAGAAGATGTCCCTCAACATTTCGGTTTTTTTTGCCTCCACTTCGATGTCTCTTTTCTTCTCGGCTGCTAACTGTCACCTGACACTGGTCTTCCTCCTGAGACTGTGTCTGCCTCTCTGTCTTCCTGCACAACATCTGTCCTCCTCTCATCCATTTCTCCATTGGACTCTCTATCCTTTGTATTGTCACCTGGGGGGGGGGGGGCAGGAGGGTGTTGAAATCGACATATTTAGGCTTCCACTGTCTCCCAGTTGTGTGCTGCCGTTTTTAATAAAAGCACATTTGAAATAGTTCCATCGCTTGCTTGGCAGGACTTGAGAGTGTTAAATGTGAGTAAAATGAGCACACGTTTCAAAGAACAGGCACCTCGTTCTCTTGAATCACTTTCCTGATTGCGAATTAAAGAAGAGTGCGGCAAACACTTAAGGGCCTTGAGTTAAATCCTTGAATTTCTCATTTGTTTCGTGCTCTTTCATTTATTCAGAATCAGAAGAAAACTGCAGTTTTATGTCCAGAAAAAGCACAATACGTCAAGGTAGTCAGTTCTAAATGAGAATACTAACCTTAGGAGAAGTAGGGTATCGCTGTGAAGGGTTTTAAGATGCCGCCAGCTATCTAGGTGCTCCACAAGCACTAGGATCACTTACATGCACAATAAAAAGAACAAAGGGAGCGAGGGAGTGAGAGAAAGAGAGCGAGAGAGCTAGTGAGAATATCAAATCAGGTGGTAACTCGGTCTAAGAACCATATGATTGCAGTGTCAGGCTACCAGTCTGCTCACAAGTTTCAGAGAATGGCGGTTCTTTTATTGATCACTATAACCGTCATAATATCTGATAAAACTCTTGGTACCAGACAGTAGTAGGTTGGCTGAAAGTCTAAGAGCACAAATGCAGTGCAGACTCTACAAGTGCAGAAGACAATTTAGGACTAGAAATGTACAATTCATGACTGTGGTAATTGCCAAAAATACTCCTTACAACACAGTTTAAATTAAAGAAAAAAGAAGTAATAATTTAATATAATACTACAATTATAAATCAATAATTACAGATAAGAAATAATGTTTGCATTTCTTATTATTAATGTATATTGAAATATGCGGATTGAAATAAATATTCATTTAGCAGAATAAACATTCATTTAGCTTAGCAACTTTCATCCAAAAGGACTTACAGCAAGTACAAAGACTTGCCCAAGGAACACAAACTCACATCCCCACAGCCAAGAATCGAACTCACAACCTTCTGATTTTGAAGCCGACACCTTAACCCGCTGAGCCACTAGAATCCAATGCTTGGATGTTTCTGAGTGTTCCTTACACTGGTTCTGAACATAGATTTCTATCATTTGGAAGTTCAGCTTTGGGTTAGTACTCTGTAAATTGTAAATACATGGAGTCATCCCAAAGATGCTACCCTAGTCTTCATCGCTTTGTCGGGGGATTCCAAAGAACAGACAAACGGTTTTACCTCTGAGTCAGAATATAAGCGATTCAGCCTGTCAGAAAGCATGGGAGTGTGCTGATTGTGTTGGAAGCCAGGCTATCCTGCTGTGATGCTACAGAGACAGCCTTTTGTTTCAGCAATGGAACTGACACACCTGCTGTTAAGTCATTCTGGATCTGAATCTGTTCACATGCTGGGCATGAACCAAAGGATAAAATGCTGGCCAACATGTCAAACATTAATGCAGGGTTCATTTTTCACGAATGATAAGTATTCCACATGGAATATGTTTTCCATTCAAATAGAGAGAATACAATTCAGAAAAAAAATTCTACAAGCCGAATAGAAATCGGAGGTAGTTTAACCAGCCGTCTGCTCACAGGATGGACCACTTGGTCAAGTCATCCAAGCACAGAGAAAAGTGTGTCTCCTCTAACCTTTATCTCTTTCTGGAACTTCTAGAATATTCTTCTCTTTCAAACCTCATCCATCCATCTCCCTTTATCACTCCATTGGATCTCGTGGCGGTTCTATTCCTGAGAGGGTAGGAGGGTCAGGTGCAGCTTGTCATCTCCTATCAGATATCAATGAAGCTGGAACCGAAGACCTTCCTGAGAGCCGTAGACTGACCTTTCTGTTTCTGGTTGAAACCCCACGTCAATCAAACCCAAGTCAAATACGTGCCGATTTTAGGATATAATATAAAAGTAAAGCTGCGCGTCTAAAATGTAACTTGAGCTGTTGTGGTGAACCATGATCCATGAGTTATTGGACAATATTAAGAATGATCTTTATTAAAAGAAAGACTGTACAAATATCACAAATATATATTGTGAGTTTATTCGCCAATATAAATGGAATGTTGGAGATGCGAATCACAGTTTCTTTACTGATCTACATATCAATGAGCAAATTATAAAATGTCTTGGAATAAAAGCGGTTGCTATTAAAATCACTCTTGTGTCGACAAAAGGCCCTGATTTTCTTAACGATGACAAATTATGAACAGTGTAATTTAGTTAAGCTCCCTCTCATGAAAAGTTTTTGTATTATTAGGAGCTTTCAAAGGTGTATCTCAAGCACACAAACCAAAATCATGCAGTGCAGAAACAACTGACAAAAAAAATAGATCTGGTTGGAGCTGTAAAGCACAATATGTACAGGGTTATCATCTTCTACAATCACATTTTTACAACTATACAAAGTAATGTTTTATGAACTACAGTCTAAAGAAGATTCATCGTATACAAAATACACAAAGTAGAATCATCTCACTCTACAAAACACAAACTGAATGTAGAAGAACCACATAAACATATACATAATTGCATATATAGTGCAATACTGCATTCTTTAACGTATAAAACATAGAAACACTGAAATACAGCAACAATACGACAAACTACATGATGCATCAACTTGAGTTTATCTCTTATGCACCTAACATCTATATTCTGTCCAGTATCTTACTAACTGAAAGCTGCCATTGTATTTTTTACCAAGCTTGGTGTCAATAGACACATAGAAACATATACATTTGTATTCCTCCTATAAAAGGTCGAGAGACAATAGTTCAAAACATCTTACTGTATTTGAATGAATTTAGAATCGTGTGTTAATATGACATGGTATGATATTTATAAAATGAACAGTATCCAGTTTCTACCAAATATTTGGACCCACATTATAAAACAATATTTGAGTATTTCACCAAATACATTGCAAATGTTGAACTTCTGCTGTATGTTCTGAAACTGACATACGGTCATAAGAGAACAATCATACAATCTAAAAGGACTAGAATTAGAAAACCATTCAGTTGACAAAAATAAAAAAGTTTCCACAGACGATAAAAGGTTTTCAAATGATTGGAACTGGACGGAATACATTTTGTAGTTTTTAAGAACCTAATGCAATCGGGGACCTGGGCCCATTGTGCTACTACAACTGCCTAAATGCTGGTAACAGCATGTCATGTGAGGTAAAAATGAATGCAATTCACTCAGTGGCCATTACTGCAATTACAGAACTACCAAGCAGGGTTGAAACGTCCCTCCCCTGTGTGACCCCTGCCTCCATACAAAAACCAGTGCTGCTATGAGAGGGAAGGGAAGGGGCGGGGGGCTAATTCTGCCCACTGCCTGGCCGCCTCTAATCTTCCATTGTGTGAATGGAGGGCTTGATGCTGTGTCCAAAATCCCCCCCCTCCAAGTCATGGCAGAGTCCATACCATGTACTGAGATGCTTTGAAAGAGCTAGCTACATTTTGGATCTATGCAAAAAAACATTTTTAACACACACAAAGTAAAAGGATCAAATATAGACTTCATTTTTCTGTCCAAAATACGAACGCTCGGAGGAAAACAGATAAAAGGCTGGTGCCACGTTATAAACACTCAAACTAAGAGCCCACTACTAGTTACTGATCACAGAGCTGTCAGCACACTGGCCTGGGCCCTGCCCCACCCTCTCTGCCCCGCGTGCCCCCCCCCCCCCCCCCCCCCCCCCCCCCCGCCCCCCACCCACCGCCTCAACACACGACCCCCCCCCCTCCTCTCCAGTGCATCATCATCAGTGGCTGTTCCCTCTGGAAGCTCCACGTCCATCCCTCACGACTCTCATGTCCGACTGACAGAGAAGTGAGGCACATCTGGAGACGTGAAGAGAAAGCTAAAACACTTCCTCCGTTTCTGCTTCACATCCGTATTCTGATAAAGGATAACAAAATAAAAAATAAACATAACAGAAGAAGAAGAGTTAGGTAGAAACTAAAATCTTGTGTTTTGGCCTTTGCTGAAAGCAGCACGTCATGTTTACAGCTTGGGGATAGTTGAGGCTGGATGTGTGTGCAAGCTGATGTGACGCATGACAGTCCTGGGATCTGAGACATGAAGTATTTAGTCTGTGCTGTAGTTGTTGGGTAGCATCAACATCATAATGAGGGGAATGTTGGGTAACAACAGCGCCCCTAGGGGAAATGTGTCAAGCCTACGTTGAGACTCACCTAAGTGTGTGTGTGTGTGTTCAATATCCACAGACAGCAGGATTATGATTAGAGTAAGCTGGTGAGTGTAGTGTCATGTCTTGCTGTTTCAGCAGAAGAACGTTCCAGATTCCTTACCGTCTCCTCCCAGGAGCTGCATAGCGCTGACACAAGGCTCCTCCCCCTGCGCCTCCTCCTCTGCCTCCTCCTCCGCCTCCTCCTCCTCCTCCGCCTCCTCCTCTCCAGGCTCCAGGACGGCAGCCTCCGGGGAAGGTGTCGGGGGGTCGCAGGGCAGGGCTGGTGGGGCGGACAGCGTGGAACGTGCTGGCAAGGTCGCTGTGCTCACATTGGGAGTTACCTGGAAGACAGCCGGCATCCAGTCATCCATCCACTCTGCTCTGACACCTGTGCTTTCTCCCATTAAACAGGTCAGGGAGACATGAAGACCTGAAGCAGTCCCCACCCAGACATTTGGCTGTTGTCTACACGTCATTTGGCACAATTTCAGTAACCCGGTATCGTTCCTTTCTCGAGTGCCATATTGAGATATTGTCATTTTACTGCCAATACCAGTTTAAAAAAGTTTCAGACACACTGGAGGAACTGGAAGAAATTAAATTATGGAGGAAAACATAAAGAATAAACTGATACATGAGGGCAGAACAAGGAAAAAGAACAGAGAGGAACAAGAGTTTTGATTCCAAATTCAACAGTTAGGACCGCATTACCCAGCAGGCATTTGAAAGAACATGGGAAAGTAGAAGTACATGGAGGTACGAGAAGCCTAGTAAATCATCATGCACGGGAAAGAGAAGGACCTCAAAACCAATTAAAGGTTTGCCCTGTCTCTCCATCTCCCTTTCTCCCTCTGCTCGCCCCTGCCAATTGCCTGCCAATTTTTTCTTTCTCTCTCTCTCTCTCTCTCTCTCTCCCTCTCTCGCATTCAATCACTGCCTATTTTCTTCACCCAAGGTCAGGACCCAACGAGTGGAGCCAATGGGAGGGAAGGAGACCAGGAAGGAAGGAAGGAAGGAAGGGTGTTCTGGGAGATCGAGCTGAGTTTATATACTGGCTAGCTCATTATGAACACTGTTGTGTAGTACCAATGTGGTGCTTTTGGTTGTTTCAATTTGAAACAAGACCAAAAACAAAAAGAGGCCATGTGATGAGAAATAACCGCAGAGAGGACTGAGCAGTGAGAAGCAGTTGTATGACTGGCATGTTATAAAGCCACAGATGTGTTAACTGTTTCACAGCCCTATGGGGAGCATAGGGTTGCTATGGTACGGAACATTAACGATGCACCGAACTCAAGATTGGACACTTCATACAAAATGTAGACAAGCGAAATACCTTTACACACATGCATACACACACGCACACACACACTATTTGAACCTTCCAACAAGATGGAATTATATAGATTTTCTTCCACACTACCCATCAACCTTTTCCCTTTCCTCCAGTCTCCATAATGACTCATAGAATACTTCCTGATTGATCTGTACAAATCCAACCAATCTGAAAATAATGTTTTATTACTCCTAGAAGGGGATTATGAGTTGCCTAGCAACAGGCACCTGACCCCCTGTGAGGTTTTCGTGAGGCATTTTCCCACTTCTGATTGGTGGACCAGGAGGGGCACTATGGATGTCTGTAAGCAGAGAGAAGACAGTCCCACTCCTGAGAGCCAATCAGCCGTTAGTTTAATGCCTCTCTTCTTAATGAATAACCCAAAGTTGACCTATTGTAAGGCAGTGCAGTTACACTAAGCTGACCAACTAACTCAGGGTTGACCAAGGCACAAGCTTACACTGCAACACACTGAAGGTTCTGGGTTCAGCAAAAGCTTGGTGTAAGTAATACGGTTAGGGCTCACCTGTGACACGATTCTCTTCTTCTTTGGTGTGGAAGATATAAGCGGACGTAGTCTGCAAAGACAACAGGATGGAGAGGCTATCATCGCAGCGACAGGAAGTGTAAACTGGGATAACAAAAGCTTGAACATGCAGGAACAATAGTGTGGAAATACATTTTTAATATCCAATAATAATAATAATAACTTAAATCAGTATATGAAGCCTGAGCACATTCATTACTTCCGTCTGTGGTCTCGTACATACTGTATCACCGGAGGACTACACACAGTTCCACATGACTATAAAAGCGTATATATTTATGAGTAATATGACTAGTGCAAAACCAATTTTCAGTTGATAAATGGAGTCCCTTGATAGGGTCAGTGAGCACGGTTGTTGGTTCAACGCGTGACTACTTAATGATCATAACTGGGTGTACAAAAACACTGTACAATTTACAAAATATATGTGTATGCCGAATGGATTCAGTTGTTTTATTTTTAATCCCTTCGTTAATTCTGTCTAATTAAACTTGATTTGAGTAATATTGACACAGATTTTCCTAGCGGTAAGAATGACTTCTTCTCAACAATTTCTGTTGTGAATGCCACCAGCTCATAAATGCCCAGCTCATGTTTCACACAGTGCATATATAAATATATATATTATATTCAGATGAGCTCTACTCACTCATAAACCTATTCTCCATTAGGTCTCCTTCAGATTAATATCTGAAATTGGATTCCTACAGAGTTAATGCTTCAAGAACCCTTTTCTAGCATTGCCAAAATGGGAAGTCTAAATAGGCTGGAAATCAGCTTTTAACAGCAAAACGTAAAATTTAAATTGAATGCTATTTAAGGCTTATATACAGAAAATTATTTCCCCTTTCCCCCATAAGACGAATGGACATTTATATACAGATATATGTTCATTAGTCCTATGGGGAAAGGAGAAATTAATTTCTGAAAAAAAGTGCATTGACTGCAACCTTGAAACGCCCTTGTGGGTCAGGAAAGAGAAACTAACATAGACAAACTAATGTTGTCCATCTGAATGAAACTTCCCAGAAAATGGATGTAAGCGAGAGCCTATTCTCTCATCTATTGTATCGTGGTCCTGCCTCGTCTCTGTGAAGGTGCAGCGTACTGCTAGGCGTTCACAGTGTTCAGTAGTACACACTCAAATGTGGGCGCTCTCATCTCCTCTTTACTAGCTCCTTCTCACCTCTCTCCAGCTAAGGGAGGGAGTCTCCCTCAGGACTCTGCATAAGTGCTCTCCTTCCTGATAAGGGAAAGTGCCGCTAATTAATCTGCTTAGGGTATGAAAAAAGGGGGCGGGAGGGAGGGTGGGGGGAGGGAGGGTGGGGGGAGGAGGAGGGAGGAAGGAGGAAGGATAGTCACTTGCTGAGCCGCAGGGGGAGGTGGTGGGTGGTGGTGGTGGGGAGGGGTCTCTCCTTGGCATCTCTCTCTGTCTGCCTTTGTCGTGGTTCATTAACAGTCTCAGGCAGCATTAGCCATCTGCCCAGTCCGCTAGCCGCTCACACAGAGCACAGGGGTAGCGCCGTCTCCCTCGGCTGCAAAAACAATTATCTGGTCTCCCTCTTGTACTGTTGGGCTGCCATCTTGGAAGCACGGCCTGGAGTTTTTTTTTCTTTCTTCCTCAGGAACGCTGCCTCGCCGGCCATTTCCCTTTTGGGGTGAACCCTGCATTCTGCTTTGACACAGTGGAACTCAAAGGACCGCGAATGGCATTGGAGTTGGAAGAAGCTTCTCTGTCTTCAGTCACGGTTAAAAGCTGGGCGAGACGAAACTCACGGCCCAACTCTTCCCCCTTCCATGCCTACGTGCCCCCGACCCCCTCCCTGGGGCTCTAGTGTCGGAGAGAGGAGGATGCCATGCTATCATTAGGATTACCAAGCACATTTTCAAGAGAATACAAGCATCCCGAGGGGTGGATGATAAGGACGCTGGCCTCAGTGAGAGACATGGAGAGATAAAGAGGAGAGAGAGAAAAGTCTTGGGTTAGAGAAAGAGCTCTCATCTTTACCCAGCTGTGACTAACACACTTAAAGGCAGGGATGGGGTTAGTGTTAGCCCTAAGCTGGGGTCCATGATTTCTATGCTTCCATGCAGTTAAATATAGTCAATGTGTATAATTCTGCCAAGGGCAGTTCGTGACCAGTCCATGTATTGCTGCAAGCAACCGACACAGACATGTGGAATGTGAACGGTGTGAAGGATTCTCCCTGCTAACGTTTGGTCTGTAGAAGCTGAGGCACGCAGAGGGAAGGGAGGCGGGAAAAGGTCGAAAGGTCACTCGTTGTTACGGCGAGATGTTTTTTTTTGTTCGTCATGAAAGTACTCCAGCCTTACATTTCCAAAGGGATGGGGCAAGGCTGGCACTGATCGAGCATCCCACAGCGCCGTGACGCTGTCTGAGGGGTCAAGTGCTCGCCTGGTCGTCTGGAGCACGAGCATCTGCCAATCCAATAAGGTTTTGATCACGGATATTTATACGGTTCCCACAATTCGATTCTCCAAATGCCTCCAGCTACCTTCACCCCTCTCCCCCCCCCCCCCCCCGTCGCCAACCCAAGAATAAGTGCCCCAATGCAATAAAAGGGATGCCATTTAAGGAAATGCAGACAACTAAGTGGTATTTTTCTCTTCCTATCTCTAACACGCACGCGCTTATCGACAATAAAGCCTTTCTTTTCTCCAGACTCAATCTGCAGCTGAATGTGTGATTGGTTATTTAATAGCATCATACTGCCATGACATGATTATATTGAACACCAGCTCTACCCTCCCCCACCCCCCACCCCCTAAAGAAAGAATGAAATAAGATCTTTGTAATGTCTGATCATTGTCGGATCCATCCACCCTGCGAATGCTCCCCGGCAAAAGACTGCAGTCAGATCCTGTCCTTCTGCCGAAGGTAATAAAAACGGTCTAGACTTGAGCTGCTGTCTCAGGGCGAACTATAAATACGCCTGTTGAACTTTGACCCCCTGCTGTCCCCGGTTTTTACCTCGCTGGCGTTTCTTTCCTTCCTCTCTGGCTGAGTCTCAGCTGGGGCCAGCCTTGCCCTGGCTCTGTCCCTGGCTCTGTCCCTGCTCTTCATCTCCCGCGTGGGAGCTTACGCCAGCGAGCCTGACGCGGAGTGACAGCGGCCCCATGGGGGGTGGGGGGTGTTGACATGTGACCGGGGCCACAGGCTGAGGTGGCGCTACTACGGCTGCCGTGTCAGAAGAAACCCTGAGAGCCTGGTTTCCTGTTGCAGACTTGTGTGTTTGTTTTTGTGTGTGTGTGTGTGCAAGACTATGGAGCCAATATGCTGGGTTGCAAGACGGCTTAAGGGCTGTTGGCGTAAGCGTGTGTGAGAAACTAGCGAGGCGCTGTTAAGGCTCAAGGATGTTAAGGTCCTTAGTGTGTCAGTATGAGAGTTGAATAGGAATGAGTGAGGGTGCGTGAATGTTGGTTGGTGTGTGTGTGTGTGTTGTTGGAGGCGACCCTGGCGGGGTTTATAAAAATGCGTCAGGGGTGGCAGTGACAAACTCATGAGGTGTTACATCTGTATGTGTGCAAAGAACTGTGAGAAGAGCGTATTCTAATAAGGCGCTCGGATGTGGCCTGGGTGTCCACTATGTCCTCCATCAGAGAACCCACCAACTGCAGGGTGAGCGCGGGTAATTTTCATTGACAACGACCCCCCCCCCCCCCCAGCAGAACCAAGTACCGTCGGTCCCAGAAGAAGACACGCACCTGCCACAACCTCCCCCACGAAAACAGACAGTCTTGGAAAAAGGGCAAGTTGAACTTCTGACACCGGGGGGCTTGGGTCAATCTCATTTACATTCCAGCCCAATCAGGAATAGCGCTCGGAGAAATTCACTCTCTAATAATATTCATGTCTGACCACTGGCATGCCACTCAAACCAAGCTCTAATCCACCATGAGTTTAGCGCTGAGTAGTTTTACACTGACAGATGATACATAGCTTGAAGTCCTTTCTCTGGTTTTGTCCTGCTGTTTTTCTGAGTAAAATCTGGCTGGGGTGCTGGTGAATCAATTGTTCTCTCTGTGGATCTCCTCTTTAAAAGTACTAGTGCGCAGTGCCAGTTATGCAGTAGTTGACACCCTCAGATTCCTGGAATTACAGACAGAAGGGCTGATTCGGTGTCACATAGATTCCCGGAAAACAACTGCAAAATCTTCACTCTGCAAAGTGCAAGACAATCGTTGGACATTCGTTGCCTTAATATCCCATTACAAAACCACACAGACAGAGAATCTCTTCTGCATATTAGGACGCAAAATCAGCATTATCTATGTGTAGTCTATGGACTGGGATCCATCGACATCTGGCTAGTTCAGTTCCTTAACTGTCTACCATTGATCAACGTTAGGCGTAAAAGGGGATTATTAGGGCATTAGGACAGATTAGCACGAATGTAATGGATGCTATCTCAGCACAAAAAAAGGAAAACAGACAGGTTTCTCTAAGTAATAAACTCTGAATGACAGAAGGTAGGCGCTTACTAAGTGAAGCGTATTACACTTCACATAAAAGCACCCGGAATAAATGCATCCTTGTCCTATTGAAAAACAATGCACCTGTGAGATCATACTTTTAACAAAACAATACCATTGGAGTGTTTCTCTGATCATGTGAGGAAAGTAGCGGAGCCACTCATGCAAATTGGTCATGACCAGTGTGTTCTGAGGGTCGCCAAAAAGGGGCAGAAAAGGACCGGTGGGAGAGGCTCATGAATGAGAGGGATTGGCTGTCTGGCCCCGGCCCGCTACCCCAAATGTGCCCAAATGCCATCCCTGAGCCGCTGGCAGCCTGTGGCCAGATGGCCAATGCGAGGTCTAATGAAGCGAATACACCCAAGACAAATCTGCCGGCTAATCATCAATCCCCCCCTGTGCCTCCCTCATCAATAATATGCAGTGCTTCTCTGAGGACTCCAAATGCCACTGTTGTAATAATGATAGCCATAACGTCATTCATTTAGCCAATGCTTTGATCCAAAGCGACAAGCCGTTCAGAGTGGGATTTCAAATCTGCAACCCCTTGATCAGCAGTCAAATCCTCCACCACTGATCTATACGTGCGCCTAGTCTTATATGGTGTCCATCTCACGTACACAACCCCTGCCTTGTATTATACTGCTGTATTATACTGCTTATACTGTATTATACTGCTGTATTATACTGCTTATACTGTATTATACCGCTTCTTAAATGTACTTTCTATTTTTAACCTTCTACCCTGTGTATTATACTGTACCCTGCTGCTGTTGCAAACTGCAATTTCCCCTCTGTGGGACAAATAAAGGATTTCTTATCTTATCTTCCACACACCTACCGTACAAAAACCAGTATGACTTGCCTGAATAGTTAGACTAATGGACCAAGCACTGGTTCATTAGTCCAATTAAACAATACACCGTGTCCTTTCAGCGTCCTCAAACGTTCGTGAAGGGCTTTTCAAGACAGCTTTAACCAAACTCTTGATGTGCCAATTGCATGTTAAAAAGACACGTCAGGAGTTGAACCGAATCATATTAGAAGGTACTGCAGAAGGGGGAGGCAGCACTTAAAAAGACAGCCATTGGACCATTAAAATAGCCCCGCTCCATTGCCTCGAAGAGAGAGCTTTCTACCGGCAAGCCCATATGTCAACGCGTCAATAATGCATGTCAACGCAATGTGACAGGGGACGGGGGGGGGGGGGGGGGGGGGGGGACGGGGGGACGGGGAGAGGGGAGGGCCACTGCGGTGGTGGGGGTTTTCAGTCATATTTCGTCTTCAGAGCCAATATCAAACAGCAGATGTGTGGGTATAAATATATATGAAAGGGAGAGTTGATGCGTGCCGCAACGGGGGGGCCTGTAGTGCGGCGAGGGAATCTGGACGAGCGGCGGCTTTAGCGCTCCGTCATCTGCCACCAGGCTGACCCTGCGGTGCTAAAGACCAGCTCCTGCTCTCCAGCTGGTGTGGGCACTGGTGTCCGCCAAAAGGGGGCCACGCCCTGACTGTCCCCTCACAGCGTTAGCTGCTTCGGAGAACGATGCAGAAAGGGTTACAGGGGGAAGCCCAGACCCCTGCCCCCCCCCCGCCCCTCCCCACACTTTGAGGTCGCTGAAGGTCCACCTGTGGTCAGTGGTCCGGAAAAGCGAGCGTAGCCTCCGGAGAGGTCCGCCACTGCGGGTCAGAAGGGCAGCGGTCGTTCGGAGAAACGGTCCAACGATGCAGCCGTCAGAGTCCATTAGAGAGGCGCTGAAAGGAGTGGAAAAGCTGTCGGCTGAAGAGCTAGCGGGGCCTTTAGCGCCGAGGACGCCCACTCTGCTACAACCCCGGACGCCGTATCAGCACAGGTGCTGGGGAGCTAATGCTAACCTGGGAAAATAACTCAATAAAAGCTCACCCATTACCTACACTGTCAGACAAAGGTGTGCGTGTGTGTGTGTTTATGTGTGTGTGTGTGAAACTCCCTAAAGTGAAATCATCTCTGTATGGCCAAGCCCCTAGCTTCCAATGATACATACTTGCTGTGGACCGCTGTAAATCACAGCAGAAATCACATCCTGAGGAAAAAATCCCACCGTGCATAATGGTTTTCATTAAAATGCATTTATACCTGTAGGCTTTTCTGGAAGACGAGGACAGACACCAAGCATTCCATTCCTAGAGGACAAACCCATTACTGATTCAGCATGGAGATCTAAGATGCGTGAGGCTGATACAGGTCTGCCGGGAAAGAATACTGATGAGATCCGACAATGGCCCCCGGGTTAAAAGCTGGCAAGGAGCCAGCGCGTAGTCTAAGCTCCACAAGCTGACCAAGAGGTCTTATCACACTTCCAGCAGACCACCCTCTCGGGATGGGGGGAGGTGGAGAGGAGGTGGAGAGGGGGACAGCGAAGGGGAGGGGAAGGTAGGAGGGTCTGAGGAGTAAGGGGGAATCCTCATAACTGGCGGGGGGGGGGGGGGGGGAGAAGAAAGGAGTTCTTATCCCACACTCCCACTAAGGAGGTCAGTGGGGTGTGTGGCGAAGGGGGGGTGTCGGATAATGGAACGCCCCCTTCTCCCTCCTCCAGCACACACACACACCTCCTGGGCTGGAGGCTGTGCTCTCCTCACGCCTGCAGTTTCCCAGCTGGTATTCTTCGACTGCAATATGGGACTGCTTGTGGTTGGGAGGAGGGAGGGAGGGAGGGAGGGAGAGGGGGTGGGGGAGGCTGAGGGCGTATGCCCTTTACACCGTCTCTCTCTCTCATACGCGCAGTAAATAGACGGATGGATGATCGTAAACAAACCATTTTAATCGGTAGGGGTCATTCTGGCCTGCCCCCTTTTCAGGCGTTGCCAGTGAAATATTGATTATGGGACTGCTTTTATGCTAGTTATGTGGGACATGGCTATCATGGGGATTGTACCTCTCATAAGCATGGCAAATCTGAAGGCAGGAGAGAGATAACACCATATTGCAGTATCATCTGTTGTTATCGCATACCATGGGGTCACATCCTGTTGCATTATGCAAACTGCTTCATCTTTTGAATCGGAGCTCTTTGCATTTCAGCTTCGCAATTCATCGTAATAGTTTCAACGTTATTCATTTGTATTCATACTCAAGTGGGTAGTGTCCAGTGGTTTGACCATGAAGATGCAGTAGCCTGTGTCCACCTCGTGCCCCCCCCCCACCCCACCCCACCCAATCAGTTCGTGGTTCCTGTCCCCAACGGAACAGAGTTCCCTTCTAGCAGGGCTCTGGCCTCTAAGCTGCCGTTGCCGCGGTGAGTCGGATGGAGTTCCCTCGGCAACAGCTTGAGAGGCGAGAAACGTCTGTGCCTGGCCTCCCTCGACATGGAGAAGCAGATGGAAGGAGACGGAGTGACAGCAAGGTGGCACGGAGAGCCCGCTTGGCTCAGGACGCCGCGCCCAACGACGACGCTCCGTCTTTGTATCCCGTCCGCCTCATGCTGTAGCCTAGCATGTTAGCCTACAGTGTTAGCCTACCGCGTTAGACTACTATGTTAGCCTACCGCGTTAGCCTACTATGTTAGCCTACCGTGTTAGCCTACTATGTTAGCCTACCGTGTTAGCGAAGCGAAGCCATACCAGGAACGCATCCATATTGCTAGCGACCACAACATCGCTAGTGAGTGTACCCAGGCCACGGTGACGTGAAATGGAACTGAATACTGGCGACTTTCCACCTCGACAGCTTTCCTACGCTCATGTTTATTTGCTCATATTCAAGAAAGCTAAAGTGTGCAAGTGCAAAATGCATGAAGGGATGTGAAAACATGTGCTACACTACTACCAAAACTGTCTGATTTGTCCACCTCATAAGTGCCTGCGCTTGACAAGAACAACAGTGGCAGGCGGCAGCCGGGTGAGTTATAACCGACATATGAAACGCTCTGGCGAGCTGAAAGCCCTCCCTCTGGATTGGTTGACGGCAGAAAAGAATGCGAGAGTTTTCGGGAAAAGGAATCTGGAAGAAAGGAGCCGTCCGGTGCTCCAGTGTGCAGTCGGCTTATTTATCTCAGTCGGCCATTGTATCTGTAGAATCTCCTGTGTGTGTGTGTGTGTGTGTCAGGGGTGGTGAAAAAAAAGATAAAGCCAGATTCCATTCAGTCCACCAGATCTTCTGCTGGTCACTAGATCCCTAAGGCCCGGCTTCACACCACGTGGTCCCTTGATCGCTTCCTTATCGCCCCAGGAATGACTCGGGGGGGTGGGGGGAGGATGAGTGTGGATGGGGGTGGTGGGTGGGTGGGTGGGGGATAGGGACACTGGAAGGACAGAGCCTGCTGCTCCATGTTTACCAGAGGACGGGGATAGCTACGCCGTGGCCCCGTGCGGCGGTAAACTGATAGGAGAGCGGACGAATCAATCTGTCGACTGTTCGGCTGTGCTGGAGGGCATGGGGGGGGGGGAGCTGCGCTGCAGGGAGTCCGGCTGGATGGAACACCGTTCACACAGAGCATTTTTGGGTTGGCTGCTTCTATTATCCAGAGTGCATGTTATGGGGTTCTGCCGTAACTCTTGAGTCCATCCTGAGATTAGTGTGGCCTTTGTTTCGGTCCCGAGCTAGACCGTAGTTATGGTTCCTAGCTTGGAAACACAAGCCTGAGGACGGAAGCCGACTGTAGTTCAGTGGACATTTGAGTAAGAGGGATGAGGTGGGTGAGGAGAAAGGCTGAGGCTGCTAAAGCCATCAGAGTTTGCCCCTGTATCTTCAATCCGCGGTATTCCCAGAAGGCTCTGAGAGAGACGAGATGGAACTATGCGTACCCTGTGGAAAGGGTTTGCCCACAAAACACCCCGACCTCGTGTCAGACGGAGCCTGGTCATGAAAGCTAGTCAGGAGACGGCAACCGAAGGCGAAAGCTCCCTGAGTGTCCATAGAGGCTTCCTGCCGAACGGTAGGAAGAGGAGTTGTTTTTTGGGGGGGTAAAAAAAAGAGAGAGATCATAAGGAGAGGAGATGGGGGGGGGGGGGGGGGTTGGGGTGGAGGGGGAGGGAGGAGGGGGGCTGTCGAGGAACAAAGACCAAGAGGGGCAAGGAGCTTTGCCCTTTTCTGGAAGAGTGCTTTTCCATCTTTGTTAGTTCTGCTGGGCGCAGAGGGGGCTTTAGTCTGACAACTGCTAGAGGACTTGGAGTGGAGGGGAGGAGATTTCCACAGTACTGTGGCTGTGGGAAAAACACTGGGTGTGTGTACACAACGAACGAACGAACCACACTCTCTGTCTCGCGAATTCAAAGTAAAGCCGTAAGGGACCCGGACAGAGGTCAAAACAGCAGTAGAGTACAGTAGAACAGAGTTAGCGTAGGTGCGGGAAGAAATGTGAGGTACTTTTGTGCTTCTTTCATGTCGACGATGCTTCCCTGCTCGAGTATTTCCTCACGTCGCTCACCGACATGAGGTCGTGCAGTGGCTCAGGCCACGGACAGTTCGAGCTTTGCATGCCAAGAAACACTTTCGAATTGGGTGACAAAATACAATCCAACGCAGATGTGAGGGAAGGAGGGGGAGGGGGGGGGAGTGAAGGTGTGTGTTATCGGCAGGGAGGGGGCATTGGCACAGGGGGGCACGCTAGCCAACTGGATCAGACAAGACAATGGATTTGCTGTCAGGCTTCCCTTCACTTCCACTTGAGCGACTCCTCTTGGGGGCTTTTAAAACACACCGCAAGCTCAGAGAGAGCTGGGCCAGATTTGAGAGAAGACCGATCCTTCTAGAATCTTCCTTTTCCCCCCATTAAGATGGTGAGAAAGCATTTAAGGAGAGCACTAAATTGCCTCTGACAAGAAGAAGGTGAATCACTACGAGGAGCTGAGAGACTTTGTGGGACGGTGACTTGAATGCATTGCTGGTGACTTGCATTTAAAGGACTATTTTGGGGAGGGGAGGCTGGGATGGGGATTTGCTTTGTTACCCGGACATGGTCCAATACAGAATGCAGGGAAAACGTGACATCATTCTGCATTGAACCAAATCTTTTCCTCACGGTTGTCTCATATGGTTGACACAACAAACCACATGATTTAATAAAAAAAACAGACATGACCACATAAGGAAGCTGACTGAAAGGCTGAGTCTAACTAGCAAATTCAATCTCCAAACTCCCTAAACCCAAGAATTGAAGCATTAGACCACAGTTACCATACTATTGTAGCCTGGTACATTTGACAACATCCGTACAGTGAAGTCCTTAACTGCATTTAGAGAAAATACACAATTTCCCTACATAATTGACATATCAGTCAATGCTGTACGACAAATCAAAACAGGCCATCTTTAAATATTCACCCATGTAACTTTAATGAGGTAATCACGGTCAGACTTGTAGCACCGAGCCCATCTGTTGGCCTGCAGGCTGTTTGCATGTCTGTGCAATCTGTGTGACACAGGGGCCACGCACAATCATCAGGACCATGTAACCCCAAAGATCGTGCATTCGATAGCTGTGGAATAAAAGATGTCTATTACGTGTCGTTTATCATTCTAATTATCATGTACATTGAGTTCCAGCGTCTGGTTTCTTGCTCGGAGAGCAAAATTGAATTAGAACTCTGCATGTGCTCTGGATGAAAATATGAGCCTATGTCTATTCAGGGGAGCCAAATAGGAGAGATACTTCGACACCTGAGACCATGGTAAGGGAGGGCTGGGGGGTGGTGGTGTGCGTGTGTGTGTGTGTGTGTGTGGGTGTGGGTGTGTGGAGTTCATGCAATTTTATCAGCCGTCTCTCGCCAACCCTCTCCAGCCGTGATAAGTATCTCATTTTCATCACCCATTAGGAATTCATTAACCCCCAATGGTAATTATCATTAATGTAAGGACCCGGACCGCAAATAGTGAACAAAAAATCCCCTCATCATCTCAGGAGCAGAAAGTCGTGATCTCGAAGTTCTGACTGCTTTCTGTTCATTATATTTCTCAGGAGGGTGGCCTGAGTTTCGCTCTGAAGTTTAATTGGACGGAGAGACGGTAGCCCAGCATGCCCTGGGGGGGGGGGGGGGGTGGGGGGTGCTGAGGTGACCAGAGATTGACACCTCAGAAGAGACTGTCGTAGGCGGGCTTGTGACTCTCTGTTTAAACTTTGCCCAGGTGATCCACACAACGGGTGGTTGAAAAGTATGTTCCAGAGGCTAGGGAGAATCTGTACGCCCCAACTGTGGAAACAGGTGCCCACTGATTCTTCCATCTTATTTTGAAAATCTCTCTACTGTCTATCCTGATCTTAAAATTAGATAGAGGCACACAAAACAATCTGTTGTTTTAACTTTGCTTTACACTAAACAGCCTACTGGGATTTCAAAATGTTGCTTTGTTCTGATGTCACTTCGGTGTTCCTTCTTAAGATAGGAGTTACTTACAAATTCTTCTCCTTTCAACCCTGAACCACATCTTTTGTCAAACTGTACCGACCAAAAAACACAATAACATTCTATAAAAAACCACTGCTGGAATCTCACTCTTTCATCAGCAACAGACCTGCAATAGTCCTGCAATAGACCTGCAATAGTCACTTTGAATGCTGCCAAAAAATAATGTGCACAGTGTATTTGTAATGGGTGTGGAGGTATGTCTCTATGTTGTTTTATTCTTCTTTTAGCATTTGTTTTTAGTATATGTTTAATTTTATTTATTTTAGTACATTTTAATGTCTCGGGTATATTTATTCTAGTTATTTTAACACTTATTAGTTATTTTAGCACTAGGTTTCTACTTTTTGCACCGACTAGAAGCACTTTCAGTTTCGTTGTACCTTTTGACAATGACAAATAAAGATCTAATCTAATAAAGATCTAATCTAAAACTTGCGCTGTGGAGCAAGCACCTGATATTCTGACCGTACAAAGATCCCGGACAGTTCCCGGTCACTTTGTTGGCTTTCCTACCTTTTCCCCATGATGCTTGTGGTGGCGGCCAGGCCGACGTTGGTCTTGTTGGGCTGCTTCTTCCTGCGGGTCAGCTTCTTGCGTGCCGGCCCGCTGGTGGGGCCCTCGGCGGTGGACCTGGTGGGGCTGCTGTTGCCGCTGCCCTTGCTGTTGAGGTCCCGCAGCACCTCGTAGTTGATCTTGGAGGAGATCTTCTTCTGTTCCAGCATCTTCTCGATGGCCTCCCCGGCCGTGCTGGCTCGAATGGGCTCTCGCTTCTTGGACTTTTTGGGCTGTCGGAAAGAGGAGCAGGCTAGAGGCTGTTCTGTTTATTGCGTCTATTTTGTGTTTTGAATGCAGGTAAGACTAACATAAAAAATACGAATCTAATGAAACCTTTTATGATAATCACATGGGCAGTCATAATAAACTGAAGTCATATTTTTTGTAATATTTCCTGGAATTATTTGGAGAAGAGAGACTACACATTACTTTCTATTTAAAATGTTTTTTTGCTGCGGTCAATATACACCAAATGGGAACTGATTTAGGCCCATGGACTGTTATCTAAGCAGAGGGATACTGTCACTTATGCACATAATTGCGTATACAGAATATATTTTTATCATAATTATCCTTGAGTGTCTACTTGCGTGTACGGATGTTTGTGCACGTGTATGCTGGTACATATGACAGCAAGCAAACTCAATACACAAAGGGGCTTCATTCTTCTCTTATTAAATAGCAGCAACAACACTGGCTTGTCAAGCATCTTGAGTCTGATAAAAGCACATCCTTTTCCTAGGGGGTTGGGAAGCATAAAGTCATGCAGGTCTCATCAGTGAGATGACAGGCTTATTATCAGGCTGCTGAAAGGTTTCCATGCTGCTGCTGCTGCGGCTGCTCGCTCGCCCGCCCGCCCTCTCCACAGACCGTGGTTAGTTATACGTTACAACGTCTTAGCATGGGGAAATCCACTTCCTGCTCTTTCGACCACAATGAGGCCCCAACCTGAAAGCCTGAAGGTTCTGGAATACCTATCAGTCCCTTTCCTCACTTCATTAGGCATCTGCTGCTGTGCGGCTCACCCAGCCCTCCTCCTCCTCCTCCCCCCCCCCCCCCCCCCCCCCCCATTGGTTGAAAGCTTCAGCTAGGATGTCAGGCCAGACAGGTTAGCGCTGGGCCGCGGCTACTGCTAACAGGCCGGGTCTCTGGAGAGCGGCGCAGTGTAACAAGAGAGGATTGGTCCTGACTCGCCTCAAGTGGAAAATATGCGCTGGCGTAGACGCAGCTGTTCTTTGTCTGCTCGGGCCAGACACAGTGCCCGGCACGGGACTCCCAGACCCCAGACGGCGCTTCTATCCGTAGGTCTGCCGCCGTGTGATTGGCAGTTCCTTTCTCTCGAACGCACAAACAAACATGGCGCACTGACGGGCTTACCTTCTCCTTGTAGGTGCCTTGCTGCTTCTCCTTAGCGATCCTCTCCTCCTTCTCTGCAAGAGAAGCACCGTACGAAAAGATGCCGTTCACTGGGACAGTAAGCTAAGTAACGTTCCTCAGCTCGGAGAAAGGTATTCGAAAATGACTCGTTCCTTGGCAACTGTTCATTCAGCCACTTAAACAAAGGTAACTAAATAAATCTCATAAATTGTGCTAGTAAACCTACATGGGTTGCATTTATTCCAAGATAACTTTCGTGTACTGAGTTCTAAATGACTGAGGTCTAACAGAGAGGTCTACCAGGCTCCACAATAAAGTAGCCATTTGGTCTCAACAAAGCTCAGTGTGTTCGACCCTTCGAACTGGAAGATACCTACTATATGAGCCTGCTGGTGAGCGTAACAAGGCCAAAAGCAGCATGAATGTTGAGCTTCTTACAAAGGGCATTAGTTTCATCAAGTTACCTTTCTGTTCCTTCAGATAATCTTCGTTCTGCTTCATCCAGAGCTGTGTCTTAATCCTCACTTCTTTATCGTTGAGGATGTACTGTGTGAAAGAAGGAAGGAAGGGAGGAAGGAACAAGGGAGGAAAGGTATTTGAGATCCGGGAGAAAACTGAGCTGCATGGTGGATTATATGGACTAGATACTGCTTCTATTCCTTATCGTCTAAAGTCTACTTCACCTTTTAATATTTGCAAATCGTTTGTGAAAGTGCGGATTTGGGTAGAATAATTGAGTATAGGTGGTGGGGGGGGATTATAATGGACTAAACTTTGGTATTTTTAAAGTCATCTGTGAAATGTGTAGCCTACCTTGTCAATCTCCTTATCGTCAATCCCATCCAGGTCCAGATCTCCACTCTCTGACTTCTCATCTGCCAAAGGGCCACAAAATAGAAGAAATCACTATTGTTTTCTAATAACATCCCTGCATTTATATTCATAAGGTAGCTCTACATTGGTGTTCTACTGAAGTCTTAAAAGGACAAGATTTTTTCTATGAATCTATGAATTTTTCTAGGCCACACAGTAAGAGAACGGGTAGTGGGACATGACACCATCGTGGTTTCGTGCCCTTCTCGGAATCTATAAAGCCCTGTTGCGCTTTTATAGTACAGAGAGGTAATTCGCTAGAGAAGCCATTTTCATATCAAACAAGAAGATTATCTCTACGCTTGAGTGGAGTCGAGTTTCGCAAGGCAATGTCTTGCCACACTATTTGCTGTAGAAGCATCAATAATGCAGAAGCTGTCTGAATGGCTTAATGGACTTAGATGTACGCTAAAAGGATTTTGTTTAGGAGACATTAGGATAATGTGAGTTTTGGGATGAAGGCCTTTGTACTCATTGTAACACGTTTTTATCCAGGAGCACACCAACTATGCAAACTTGGCAAAATGGTAAAAAGACCAACCCTGTTACATTTAGGATATTTTAAAATGACCGGAACTGAGCCTAGACTAAACACCTTTTCCAATGGAGATCATCATTGATTTCTTCCTAAATTCCATTGATTTCTTCCATACGTGTTTTATGGTGGGTAAATTGTTTAAAAGCATATCATGAAGGAGCTTTTCTCATTTAGGCAATTAAATCACACTGCAAATTGGTCTTTGATTTATGAACTGTCACTACAGGTGCCCCCGGTCTGTGCAATTCTTTTGCATCCTCCTCTTTCTCTCTTTTCACTTTTCACTTTCTCTGTCAAATATGGACATTGGATCATTGGATGAAGACATTTTAGTAAAGATTCTCATTATTGGTAGCTTTACAGTTGAAGGTCAAGGAACATCAGAAAGGGGAAAGTGTTTGACAATGATTGATTCTCACAACCGCAGGCTCTAGAAAGTAAGTGACCACTGGGAGAAAAAAGGTCTGAACAAGGTCAAAACAGGTCACCAACTTTCCCCCCTGGCAGATTCCTTATTAGACCGTCAAGACCACACCTGGTCCTGCTGACTGTAGGTGGGAAGGTTTTCCCCTAGTCCAGCACTAATACTCTTATCTCAGTTTGATTTCAACAACACACCCTGACATGGTCTCACTGTCTCTTTCAGTGGGGTGTGTGACAACAGCTGGAACTAACGTCTTCATGTTCCATGCCTCCAGAACCTCGAGTTCAAAGAGGAAACAACATCTGACAACCCCGCCACTGTGCAGCATCAACTAGAACTCAAGTGTAAACAAACAAGAAGAAGCCTTTCAGAGACAATTTAATCATGTCTCTTCTTTCATACAAACCCTATATTCACCCGGCCGCTGAGATGCAATGTCTCACCACAGCAACACGGGTAAAGTAACGTTAAGTACATAGTCTCAGATGCCTCGGAAACAGTTCGGCGCTTCCAATTCAAGAAGTGTTCAACCCTGGCATTCTTTCAACATCTTTAGTCTCCTCTTCTCAGAACACGACTTCAAAAGACTTCCTCTTTGTTTGATAAAGACAAGCTTCCCTGGTAATTACCAGCTATGAAAATAACGGCACAGGGATATTTGAGCAGCCCGATTTCTTCTCAAGGAATCCTGGTATGGTTTGGTACTATATGCATGGATACTAGAAAAAGTATTATTTCCAAGCATTTTAGCATGCTAAATCTGTAATCCCTTAACACATTCGTAACCGATGGCGAAATATTCCATTGATAAATTACTTCCAAAGTACATCTGGTGTAGCCTTGAATTAGGGTCTATTTTCTATAATAAATACAACATAGTAAAACAAGGTGCAATAGGTAGGACTATATACAGTAAAAGACAAGCTTGTTGTGTAGACTAATGAGGCCATTTGAGAATTGTTTAGCAACACAGACACCTCAGTGCCAGTGGAACTTCAAACTTGTGGGCTACCTTCCAGCCAATCCTACTCTAGCCAATCACCTTTAGTGAGGTGAGCCTTCTGTCAACCAAATCTATTCAATGACATGTAAGCTGGAGGAAAGTGAAAAGTTCATACAGGAACCGCTCATATTAGAATGTATTTGGTAATGTTACCCAGACAGACAGGACTTTACTGATCCTCACGTACAGGAATCTTTTGAAACCTACTGCAGCTTCAAAGATTTAAATGTCACACAAGCTTTGATTCAGGAGCGTGGAACAAAAGCTAAGGATGAACTGAACGTCGGTCCATCAAGTATATATAGAACTTTAGAGGAGCAATGACGTGTGCTTATTGTAAAGCATTGGCTTATTGGAGTCAGGCAGATGAAAAATAGCATGCATTAAAAAAAGACACGCTTTAAACTGCCAACGATGAGTCAGATCAAGGGACCGCATGAGAATGGGGTTGGGGAAAATCTGTGATGAGGGGAAGATATGGGTCACAATCTGTCAGCCATCTTAAGTCTTCCTCATGCTGTCACACGTGTGCGTGTGTGTGTGATGAGGGACTGGGACACTTTAGTTCCTCATACAGCAGTCTTTCTGGGATGGAAATAGCAGTAAGTGTGAAGGGTGGGGGGGGGGGGGGGGTACTCATTTACCTCTGGAGGGTTATTTAGATGAGTGTTCCAAACGCAAGGTTTAATCACCTAGTAAGTGTTCGCAAGTAAGGGATGTATGTGAGTGGGCAGGTGCATCCACAAATCTGTCCTATTCTTAAAAAAATATAGTAACAGGTCACATTTCTTAGACCAAATTTTCCTGCACAGTGCATTCAGAGAACTGTCACTGGCGAAATATTTGTCTTTCTACTTCTTTTGTTCGGCCAACTGATGCAGGAGAGCTAAGTAAACAATATTTAAGTAGAGCAGATGTTGCCAAATAAAATTGGGGACGCTCGTGTCCCAGAGCAGGTGGAACGGACACTTTTTCACTTTTTCTCCAAATCTTGGCTAGGAACACCAACAAGCATACCTGCCTGCTGTTGGGGCCCGGGCTGCCAAAACCTTTCATCTCCAACACACCACCTCCCTAACAGCTGAAGGGTCACCCTGGGGTTATAAGATGGTGTAGACAGAAAGTGTGTGTGTCTGTGTGTGGGTGTGCACCGGCCGTGCAGTCAGCAAGGACGACATCAGAATTTAAAGGAGACAAGAGGCACAGGAAGGAGACTCCATGTGGAACAGAGAGGTTCAAAAGACTGAAAACATGAGAGATGTCAGTAAACATGCCTGTGACTCCAAAGCTCTCCCCTAGCGTGTGACAGGCGAGGGACGGAGAGCCGGGATGGAAAGCACTCCAGCACCTCGGCAACATTCCTCCAGCTAGACCACTTGGAATGCGCGTCCTCTCGTGTTCCCCGCGCATGTTGCACAAAACAAAACAAAAACGACACATTCCCATAGTCCAGACGTAATCCCCGCAACACATTAGCAATGGAAATTAAATGGATGCTAAACACACACTGACCTATGAAGAGATACAATAAGCATGGGGGGAAGGGGTGGTTGGGGTGCCCTGGTTACGTGAGCTAACTTCAGAGCAGTTGGAGAACAAGACGAGAGCGGAGCTGGCATCTCGCCCCCCCCGAGGCAGCATCCACAACAGTCAGCATATTCCCCGGCCCAGCCAGTTCCCTGCTACGGCTGTGCACTTGACTGATCATAATCCCAATTACGTAAGCAATTATGTAAATAACGCCGCATTTATCAACAATAAGTCAGGCACTTGTGTCGAGACTGCGGGTGAGGGGCATCCATGGGAACAAGTTAATGGATCGACAGGAGGGGACTGCGGAGGAAGAGGTGGAAGGCGAGAGGATCAGGTCTAAATCAGCCGTGATCTCCTGTGTGTAGTTAAAGTCAAGGGTCGCAGGCATAAAAGCGTCTCCTGCACCTGCCGCAGGATATGCCACTTATGAAAAGGGTGCGTGTGTATGTGGGTGGAGTTTGCAGGCCAGGGGCATTTGGGGTCACATGCTGTTTGGAACATGTGATGGGGGCACGGCCTGTCAGTAAGGAGGAGAAGCACCCAGTCAAAACAAAATGTCATTCTCAAATTTAGCAACCGAGAACACTGAGTGCAGAACACTGCTTGACAAACAGCGTGTACACAGAGATGAGAACAGTGCTACAGGCACTGTGTATCTCACCCATTAAATTTAGACTTTTTTCCCTAAACGACTTCCTGGATTTCTAGTGCATGGGAAACGTTTGCTCAACGCCGCACCGCAGATTCAGCAGAGGGTATTAGCAACACACCATATTCGTGTCCTATTAGCCTATTACATAAGAATACAGCGAAGCTGTCCTTACAGACTCGCTCAAGTGCTGTGTGTGTCCCTCTGGACACCAGGGCTCTGTGTTCGGACATGCTGGGTTTTGGTAGACCAGGAGTAGGAGCCAGGGCTTGTCTCTCTTTCTAATTTGACTTCGATTTTAAAGCGGTCAGATGCGCACAGAAAGGCCAGGGCAGGCTGTGTAAACACGCTCGAAATATGACAAGAATAAAGGGGGGGGGGGGGGGGGGGGCATTCTAATAAACAAGTACGCATGTCCACAGATACATAAGTGGACAATGGGAGGAGAGGCATGCATTCAACACATGATGCTGGTTTGAATCAACGAGCTGCAAGTTACACACCAAGCGGTTCTGTTTTGGCATGTTATGTATGTGTAACGTGTGTGTGTGCAGTTGAGGTGGTATCGATGAGCCACATGCCTCAAAAACGTGGCCTGCCTTCCCCTTTAAGACAGAGGGCAGGTTGCAGGCTGAACGCAGTGGCAGCTGTGATGTCACAGGCAGCAGGGTGGGGCCGGCCGGCCAAGCAGCTGTCTAATTGCATCACGGCAGGGGTCAGGAGGGGGCCAGACGCCCTTTCCCGTCAACACACCTTGCAACTCTGGTAGAGGACAATGGAGGGGAGAGTGGCAGTGAGTCCACAGCAGCATCGACCGCATTCTCACTCTGGGTTTATGGAGTGAAGTACGCTAATGTAAACTGTATGTCATGCTAACGTATATCTGTATGTGATGCTAATGTCTGTGATGCTAATCTGAAGATTAAATATAATGGCTTTTATCCTTTTGTATTATTGTAGTGTAGGCTTGTCATAAAAAAAGAAACATGAGAATCACAGAATGGTTTCTATAACAATATAACTTCACTACATTTGGGGAGAATATGGAATTAACCTTAATTCATAACTAATAACTAAACAATGATAACTAAATAATGTATATTATTTAATCCTTTTACAAGGTCTTTATTTACTATTTAGAAATGCTCCTTTGAGCTGACGTTGTGGATCTCTAAAATGGGACCTGTACAACAGCCACTGACTGTCCCTGTACCTCGACAGCCGTCTGACACTGTCACTTTACACTCCTACCCAGATCATGAAGCTGCATTTTGATGTGTAAGGATTGTCATTTTACAAACAGCCAGCCACCGTGTGAACACACCTACGAACACATCCCTCCAATGAGAAATGAGCAACTGAACGAGGGACTGAGACGGAGGATGATGCGTCCTCGCTGTAGTTAAAACGGGCCATATCGCCTCTGCTCCAGGTGCTTGAAAAGACATTTGGATGACATGAACATGAACTACTTAGAACTCTTTTGGGGAGAAGGTGGAACATCGTCCAGTGTCCTCTCTCCTTGGGAAATGGGTCTGCTTTAAATAGGTTCATTGGTTTCGAAGGAGGAGGTCACGCTGGACATTTTGGCTCATTCCGGAGTGCCAGAGAAGGGTAGTAGCGCTTAGCGGTGCCAGGTTGCCAAGGGAGACTCGGAACTGCAAATAACCGCAAAGTTGCTGTGACCCGGACAGCCTGCAGAGAGACGACTCCGGACTGTCAACTCGGAGGAACACGTGGGACGCACAAACACACACACACCAACAGATGCACAGCCAATACATGTACATGACAGGGCTAGGGACGCACACACACACACATGCACACACACGACAGACACAGAGCCAGATGAAAGAGACAAGCTGGGAAAACACAATGCTGACACACACACCAGCAGAGACACACACGCACAGGGGTCTAAAGTGAACAAGATGCTGAGCTCATGCCCATATTGCTGTGTGGGTGGGAGAAAGAGATTTATCCCCCAGTGTTGGCACAGCCGGTAAATCCTTGTTTACGAGTCCTCGGGCCCAATGTCGCAGAGAGGCTCCCTCGCTCCAGCCGCTGCCTGTCCTGAGTCATCAGCTTCACGCTCGCAAGGACAATGATGACAGGGTATAATATCTCTCGCTACATACAGCTAGCCTGCCAGCCATAAACATCAATGCATAACTGCATTTTATCCTGTCAGTTTTTCCCCCACCCCGCAACAGGAGAGAGCAGCAGACATTTTATTTTCAACTCCACTGGGAAACACCAAACTGAGGGAGGTTTAGAGGCACTGCAAGGCAGCAAAAACAGAAACAAACCACAGAGGTACTATCAAATTCCTTTCCTATCAAATTCCTTCCTAACACCAGGCGATACAGATTAAGATGTCACCTCTAGGCTATCCAGCAACCTCTTCCATGTTGGGGGATGTTGCTGGTTTCAAGTAGACTACTTGAGCACGCATTGAAGCACACAATGGGAAGAGAAAAACCCTGTTGAAGGCTTGTTTTGACTGACGATTGCGCAGTTGCTGTGCTGGCTCAGTGAGAGTGGCTGCGGAAATGGAAGGTCAGTATGCGGGTCGCAGGGTCAGGGCCAAGCGTTCGACTTCAAACCCAGCAGGTGCGGATATTATCATGTGCTTGGCAAACCTGCAAGTGTCACACCTACTATTACGATCTTGATATTGACAGGTTGTACGGAAAATAAATGAAATGCACCGTTGTGTTGTGAGAAAATATAATTACAACTTCAGAATGAGGTCATTCACCTCCCTGTCTTTCGGAGGTATTTGAAAACATGTAGTGGTTAGACCACATCACACTCGTCAAACAATGACAAATGAAAGAGCCTAACATAAATGAAAACCCTCATCGACATACAGGACCCAGTGTACAGTATATAAAGAGATGGATCTGGCAGGCTGTACATGGAGTGACCCACATAAAATGTTCCAGATAACTCATGGAATTGATCAGAACACAGGCTTCGTCGAAAGCACTCCAAATGGCAATCAATGGCCGGCTGTCCACCATCCAAGGGTTTCGCTAGCGCCCATGAATATGAGTTCATCAATGCTATCTTTTATGAGCTCCTCATTGATTCTGAATGGCTGCACTCACTGGAAGCGCAGACTTGTATCAAGGCTCGTACTTCCATTTCAGCTGGTATCGTTTACAATGCAGGCCCTAGATGTTCGCCCTAGATCAACATCTATTCACATAAATCACGTATTTATAACTAATGTTATCGACCAAGGGGCAGAGGTGGATCACATTTTCAATTCCGGCCAACATATCAGTGTATTGCTTTCACTTACCTACGTGGTGACACTAATTGCTGGTGGAAAATGGCTGATTGAGCTAGATAATTATGCATAGAGGATTTAAGTATGGGCTTCGATCCCTCATGCCTTTGCCAGGCGTTCGCAGGACTCTAAAATAAGAATATGTCATTGAGCCTGTGTATATGGTCAAGTATATGCCACCAAGAAACACCTTGCTGCTTTGGGAAGTCAGAAAGGACTCCACATTGTTTTGAACCTTTACTGACAACCGGTCCATCGGAGTCGGCTTATTTGAGCTAACAATGGGTTAACGCTAGGGCGCAGGCTCATTAGGGATGAACATTTTGTCAAGGTTTTTCAAAGTAATCCTCCCACCCCCACCAAATCTCTTCACAAAAGAACGCTGATTGAAGCACCAAAACAATTCACTTATCTGTGAGATGCTAAGTGGCTATAATGGCCCTGTGCTTAAAAAGTATTGTGGTAATTTTTGCGGTGAAAACAAACAAAGAAAATATTACAATTAAAGCCTAGGTACGATTTATAAATCGAAAAGAAGGGGGGGGGGGGGGGGGAACACTGTAATCATAGTTTTGCTGATGTTAAAATGGTAACGTGTCTCAATGAAACTGCCATATTACGGTGGTTTCAAATGATCGGAAACTACTTGTCATGTACGGAATGTCGTCTCTGCAAACACCCAACATAAGGCCGAAACGTGGAAGGTGTCCAGCCTGACCTTTATGCGACTCTATTTGGGCTGGCATGGAGATTAATGAAGATTTATCGGGATCTTATCCAGAACAACTGCTGGTCAGGCTATCAGCCAGGCTATCTCCCTGGCCACTGAAACCAAGAAGTGGCATATTGATTACTTTGAGTGTGACTGCGGGATTTGCTCCTTTTAATACCTTTATCCTGCAGGAACAGAGTCCTTTCGCTAAAGCAGGGCGTCTGCCATCCCATTGATACTGCCAGCAAAATAAAGCATCATGTATAATGAAGGGATAAGGGATTGGTGATGCTAAAACCAGCAGGAAAAGGAGGCTGTTGAGGTGTGTGGGACTGAACGCTCCTTTTCCCATGCAAACAAATGAGCGGCATCTCTCACAAGTAGGGAGCTTAGGACGATGTTAACCACGATATTCACCGCCATCATGGTTTGAAGCTGAGTTCTAATGAAGAAGCACCAACAATCGAATACGTTCCGCTTCACAAGCGACAAGACTGGAGCCCATTATATACACTCACCGCTATCTTTGTCCATTGCGATACAGTCCTGGATGGAATCGAGGCCCAGGCCCAGGCTTGCGGCGCAGGGAAGGGAGCCCAAGATGGAGGCTAGGGAGGGGTGTTTGAGGGGAGGGGCCTCTTCGACTTTCTCCGTCTCCTCCGCAGGGCCTGGCCCTCCGAGCCCCTGCTCCTCCTGAAGGACCTGGCAGAGGAAGTCCTGGCTGAGGTGCTGGGCAGCCGCTTCCAGCTCGTCATCCTGGTTCCCTGGTTCCTTGGGGCTGGGTTGGTCGGACTCCTTGGAAAAAATGTCTTCCACGAGGTCTGGAGGAGTGGATATGAATATAAGGGGCAATCATTTTGGAATGGCACACGCCCCCCAAGGAACCTCAACATGTGTTAAATGTTGAGATGCAGAGATTGGGGAAAAGCAAGGACAGACCTGTTTCTTTGGTGCAGGAACCATATATCCCACGGAGTTTCGGCCTGCTGTTCTCCAGCTCGGTCTCGATCTCATCTCGATAGGTGCATATTTCCCCTGGGAGTCAAGAGCCGGTTATTACGCTGCATGAAGACAGCTGTCATATTTGACGTTCATCCCTGCATGCATCGACGCATGTCAGCTGGGCGCAGGGCAAAAGCCTACCTTGAACTTCATCCAACTTCTTGGCTAATTCGTGCTCAAGCTAAAAAGAAAAGAAAAAGTTGTCAAGGCATATTAGATGGATAGCACTGTATGGAATTGCTAGATTCAAAGTACACCATTAGACTGAGATTAGCCTGACCTGTATCTGGGAAAAGGCTAAATATAGTCTGTCATTAGAACAATGCTTAGCAATAGAAACACTTACTATGTGCTCACTAATACAGTCCCTACTGACTAAATAAAACCTGTGCCTTGCCAAATACCTGCCGCAGCCGAACTTTGCGCTGGCCCGCGATGAAGGAGGGCGGGTCACACTCCTGCTCCAGGTCCACCCGCATGAACTCATCGATGGTCAGCTGACTGGTCGGGGTATCTTCAAACTCAGTCAACCTGGACGAGAAGACACACACATCTAGTCACTCTTGCCACTAAATAAAGGTTGTATTGGGATTCTGAGGAACTAAAACTTTCTATAAGTGGGATGAAGAGGGTGATGGAGGCAGCGTCTCCAGCTCTCACCTCTTCCTCAGAGTGGCTTGGCACACCTTGACCACTCCGATGACGTCCTTGACCGTGCGGTGGAACTCGTGCATCCTTGCAGCCACCAGCAGAGCTTGAGGAGCAGCGAGGAAACTTTTACAGATATGCTTTTACACTCACATCACCGTTTTTACCATCTGGAGGTTTACAAGGTGGAGTAAAATTCCTACTTCAAAACGCATACTGAACCAAGGGTTACATTCCTTGTTCACATGTATGCAATTCTACGTGTTTAATGAAGCTGTGTGGTGACATCTTCCAGAAGTTTAAGTTATTCCTGTGCTTTCCAGCACCAGCTTTTCTTTGATACAATGGATAAGCTATCTTAATATTTGATTGTGAACTCGGTGGCACTGATTGTGTGTCTATACTGAACTTCTCAGTGACAGTGAAACCAGAATGCCCTCTTCCTTACTTTGAATCCTTCAATAAAGGATCTTTTTAGAGAAGTACCATCAATGATTCATGATAAACGATTAATTATTCATATATTGTAGGAACAAATATTGGTGGGTTGAAACCTAGAGGTGAATGTATATGTGGGGAGGAAGTGTGCAGAGATACTGCTGACTGCACTTGTCCTGGCTTAAATGTGTCACTTTAGGACTGAGAGCTACTGATATGGAACAGAGGGTTCCAAGACTCTAAAAGGCTAAATCATCCAGAAATGTATGGTATTTTGTCCGTTCCATTAAAGAAGTCTCTGACCTTGCAATGGCTGGATAAGTGACATATCTGGGAATATGCTAGCGGAACTGTCAAGCATGCATCTTCTTTTTTTTCTCCCCTGGAATATATCCTCCAGGAAGTGAAGAATCACTTTTGAGTATTCAAAAGGAGCTGCGATGTTGGCTCTTTGCCATCCTCCCTTTTCATGCAAGGATCTCATCGGGGAACCAAAGGTGGCTGGGTCCATTTCGAATGACCCCCAGCTAACAAAAGGTCATTGTGACGTGGCATTTTCCAGTACCTGCTCCGCAGAGCCCCGAGGGTCTGCGGCCCGTGTGCATCCAATCTCTCTTCATCCTCTGGAGCAGCCGCAAGGCTGTCATGGACACCTCGTGGGTCTTCTCTCCAAACTCCAGCATATGAGCAAAACGGGGAATATACAGACAGGGGTCTGGAAGAGACAAGAACATATCTGTCATTAGAGAATTCACTCAATTCATCATCTGATGCTCCGCTGCCTACACCACATTCTTCTATTTTTCTTTCCAAATGTAAATGGGAACAGATAGCATTGTCCTCTACTGCATCCATTATTTGTGTGTCTCAGTTAAGATGCTTCAATACCGAGTGTGGATAGATTTGCTTGCTCTTGATAAAGCATTGTTCTGCATTCCTAATCAAACAAATTTAGCTGAACATGTGTACTTATTTTTGTTTTCAATTTTACTTGGCTTTTACACAAAGACTAGGTTCAAAGGACCAGGTGAGACTGACATTGGCTCAGGCCCTCAGTGCTGCAGAGTTGAAGTTGGAAATACGATCCCACTGGGGCCTCTTTTTGAAGTACAGTGCGGCTCTCCAAGCTGGGCTACTGAATGGAAACTCAATCTGGTGAGCTCATCGCCATGAACCACTGAGGAGAGGACATTGGTTTTCATCTGCTGCCTTCCACTGATGTCCTCGACTAAAACGGCCCCCGTTAAGCACTGGGGTTTAAAGTCCTTATTGAGTTCAGGGAGAATCTGGGTCCGTTTTGTGGAGCAGAGCTGCTCTGAGGGGACAGTTCTCCATGGGTTTCCATGTCCGACCAAGGATGCATGCTCAGTCTGGAGTTGTCCTCATTTTCAAGCTTCCTGCCCGTGATTAATGCTGTATTCCCACTGACCTTCAGACTTTCAGTTATGGATGGGGAAGGACACAGCAGATGATCGGAAGAAAGCATGAATAAATACTACAGATTGGAATAAATTTAGCAGAGCAAGTTTTTGTTTATTTTGATTGATTCATGGGTTTGCAAAAAAACATGCATTCGTTATTACAAGAAACAGCATAATGCATCAATATTAAATGTGGATTTCTCTATCTGTCAGAATTGAGTCAAACTTAAGTTTGACCATGCAAGTTTTAGATATCAATGTATTTCATACTTCATCAGTAAAAAAAACAGCTCACTGCTAAATGCACCAGGAAAAACGCCATTGACACTGTATGGGGTTTAAGCTGCTTATTTCAGACCATCCGTTTTTTTAACCCATCCAAAATGATTCCATTTTGTAGTGGCCCTCTGTTGGAGATCCGGTCTGAGAAGAGAGGTTATGCAGGACAAGCCCAACCCCCCTTCTGCTTCTCCAGTCCTACGGATTTAACATGGCTTCTGGCTGCGTTCAAGCGTCCAGTAACCAAACCTGAATATTTTTCTTCTCTGTCAATCGACCTTCCCGCTTTGCACCAAGGTAACGTTTATAAACAGTGTTGTTACTATGTTTTCTAATGCATCTAAATGCTTAAGATCCAAACGCTATGATGACACCACTTCGAATGGAACAGCCTGTAGCCTGCGATTCGGAAGTCATTTCAGCGTATTTTTAACTAGGGTCTGTTGGCTGTTTCGTATTTCTCTCATTTCATTGCAGAATTGCGCAAATGTGCGATAACTGCAGCAACACGAAAGCCTGACTTGCTTGACTCATCTTGATTTAATTTGCATGAACGTGTGTCCGATACTTCGTTGCAGATGTACACTGCACGGCACGAGCCGTAATACTGTTTGTAAATAGAAAAAAAAGTGTCGCTAGGAAATAAGATGTTTGGTGTCTTTTCTTTAGCATTAAGTTCATACTCCAGTTAATCATGCTGGAAGAGTAAGTATTAGTACTAAATTGTAGTTTCAAGTAACTTCGCCAGTGGGCTTTCTGGCTTTCCAACCTATGATGTATACAAACCCCCTATTTCTCCAAACACATTCGTGCAAATATCTGATGACAGTTTTTTTTGGGGCATGTATGCGTAGTTTACTGCTAAATGTTAAAATGTGTGCGTTATATTTGAGGGGGGTAATGTGGAGTCATGACGTTTAGGGTTGTCAACAATTCGTCAAGGGTTAAACGGGCACGTGACCCGTCTCCGTGAATTTTGTAGAGGGAAGAGAGATGTGGGCGGGGCTTCAAGGATACTTACGTGCGAAGCCCAAATGACTCAGATTGGTCAATATGGAACTGGGCGTTACCTTCTGTTAGACAAAACTCCTGCATCTTCATTTATATGGTTACAAACCATGTTACAAACGTTCCAAGCGGACTCCATGAGTAAGAACGGGACAGCCTACATCGTGAATGACAGTTTAATTCCATGCCTTTGCCTTTGGAAGTAACATATGAGACTTTGTAGCTGATTGTGGAAGCTTTTACACATTTTTCTCTCCAACTGAGAGTTTGTTAAACGGATATATGGTAGTCGAGTGAATGTTCATCCAGGATGCGATGGAAAAGAGGAGATTGTAACTGCTTTGGAATTATTCAACCGGACGGGTTACTTTGATGTTGCTGTGCAAATATTTTCAGGGTGTGTAGGAGTTTGATTTACGACCCAACTAGTTCATTACATTAATTACAATATTACCGTACTGTGGGCATAATTTTTAAATCTGTTGCGAGCTATTTTCACGTAGGCTCCATCAAGTTGTTAAGCGGTTGCCAGGTGGATTGGCTCGCCGATGCCAGCACCCCCAGACTGCCTTTATGGCCGGATCATGAAGTTTTTGACATTTTTCCTTTTGCTTCCAGAAACCTTGAAAAGGACCAAAAAGGGTGGGAAGCAGTCCGGAAAACTGCCAGTATGCTATGAAATTGTGACTTTGTCCTTGAAGAAGAAGATGGCTGCAGAACTGTACCCTGCCAGCAGCATCAGCACCAGCCTCCCAAACAGCAACGACGCAGCAGTGACTGCTGCCAGTAAGAAGAGCATCCTTCAGGTCACCCAGACTGTGACAGTACAGACTACCACCGCAACCCAGCAGAACATCAACAACAACAACGTTGAGACGAGCAGCTGGCAGTCAACTCACCCGACACTGCGAGAAAGGTGAGGGCTGATTTTAAATGGGGCTTTTAATGCAATATGACAGGGTGCTGCATAATCATAAGCTGCTGTCTAGTGAGTAAAAATGTCATGCCCTGTATTCTTTACTTGTGATGCTGTTGAATAAAGATATTTCTCTTGCAGGAATGCCTTGATGTTCAATAACGAACACATGGCAGATGTACATTTCATTGTGGGTCCTCCTGGCGAATCACAGAAAGTTCCAGCGCACAAGGTTAGTGCGTCTTCAACCTTTGCTCATCTACAGCCATGCATGTTTTGTTGATCAAGAAACCATCCTAGGCAAATTGGAGTTGAATACGTTTCCCCCCCCCCCATGCACCTTTATGGTCTCTTAGGTGACACTGTGATTCACATATAGCCATGCCTTCCTAGTGCAGCTCAACAAGTTGACATTTGAAGAGCATTGACACCTGTGACATTTTTTCACCGTCTATAATGTTCCATTTCTCTGATTGCAGTATGTATTGGCTGTGGGCAGCTCCGTTTTTGGTGCCATGTTTTATGGCGACCTAGCGGAAGGGGAGTCTGAGATTCATATTCCAGATGTGGAGCCTGCTGCCTTCTTAATTCTCTTAAAGTAAGTCAATGTCAAGCTCAAATCCACACCTCATCTCCATACAGACTAACCTTCTGAAAGCTACTTTGTGGCAAGCGTGATTGGCTTATCTAATCGCAGCTCTCTTTAGGGATTAATAAAGCAGTCTCTTACCTAATCTTTATTTTTGCAATAACAGTTTATGTGCATGCATTATGCATGTTGCTGTTATTGCAAGCAAATGGCATATTATGTTATAAAACCCTTAATTATTGCTATTTAATGTACAATTTCCTATGACAGGAACACAAACGTTATTGTTCATAATCCCCCCCCCAACAAACTGAAAAAAAACGGCACTATTAACAATTCCTTATGTCGGCCATAGGTATATGTACAGCGATGAGATTGAACTAGAGGCAGACACGGTGCTGGCCACCCTGTATGCTGCCAAGAAGTACATTGTGCCTGCCCTGGCCAAGGCCTGCGTCACCTTCCTGGAGACCAGCCTGGAGGCCAAGAATGCCTGCGTGCTGCTGTCTCAGAGCCGCCTCTTCGAGGAGCCCGATCTGACCCAGCGCTGCTGGGAGGTGATCGACGCCCAGGCCGAGCTGGCGCTGCGCTCCGAGGGCTTCTGCGAGATCGACCTGCAGACCCTGGAGATCATCCTGCGGCGGGAGACTCTCAACACCCGCGAGGCTGTGGTCTTCCAGGCCGTGCTAGACTGGGCGGTGGCCGAATGTCGGAGGCGAGGGCTGGGGGCCACGGCACGCAACAAGCGGACCGTGCTGGGCAAGGCTCTCTACATGGTGCGCATCCCCACCATGACGCTGGAGGAGTTTGCGGATGGGGCAGCCCAGTCGGACGTCCTGACGCTGGAAGAGACGCACGACATCTTCCTGTGGTACACGGCCGCCAACAAGCCCAAGCTGGAGTTCCCTCTGGCGCAGAGGACAGGCCTGACCCCTCAGAAGTGCCACCGCTTCCAGTCGTCCGCTTACCGGAGCAACCAGTGGCGCTACCGGGGCCGCTGTGACAGCATCCAGTTTGCGGTGGACAAGCGGATCTTCATCGCCGGGCTGGGCCTGTATGGTTCCAGCGGCGGGAAGGCAGAGTACAGCGTAAAAATCGAACTAAAGCGCCAGGGAACTACCCTGGCGCAGAACCTGACCAAGTTTGTGTCGGACGGTTCCAGCAGTACGTTCTCAGTGTGGTTCGAGCACCCCGTCCAAGTGGAACAAGACGCTTTCTACACGGTCAGCGCCGTGCTGGATGGGAACGAACTGAGCTACTTTGGACAGGAAGGCATGACAGAAGTGCAGTGTGGGAAGGTGACCTTCCAGTTCCAGTGTTCCTCAGACAGCACTAACGGCACCGGAGTGCAAGGGGGCCAGATCCCTGAACTTGTCTTCTACGCATGAGCCATAGTTCCACACAGTTCACCAACATCCATGCAGAAGTGCATTTTGCCACTGGATTTGACCTACTGGGAAGGGAAGCTGGAGGGTTCAAAACAAGTTCTTGCCTTCTTCAACAATGTAGCAATGGAGCACAGAAGGCTTCTAAGACCTTTGACACGTTTGAGGGAAGCAATGCTCTTCAGTTCTATTTATTGAATATATAAAAGTTCTATGATTTAACTGTTGTTGCTGCGATGTGCAGCCTCGCTTGTACTGTGTGTGTGTGTGTGTATATATATATATATATATATATATACACACACAAGATAGTTGTATTGCACTCCTACTGGGCCACTTCAATTTGTGTGTTGTGTTTTGTACATACATTGAGGCAAGCTTGTTTACAGCTTGAGGCTGGCTGACAAATGACATGTATCTTGTATTAGTTGCGCAGCTTTATGGAACTGCTGATCATAAAGTTTTTGTGACTGAAACTCTCGTGGTTTCGACGCTTATTCATTTGCAACACTCACTCAATGTGCCTGGAGACCACAGAGGGCTGGATGGAGTCTGTACTCCGCTCTGAAACAAAGGTTGTGTACAGCGCTCCACCTCCAGTCTTTTAACAAACACCTACTAATGAGGTGTGACAGATGGAGGCCTATTTAAAGACAACATTATTCAGCAGAGTAGGTAACAACTGTCCGTGCCCATACTGCATTAGTGCTGCTTTTAAGGAAAAATTTACAACATTCACCATTGACAAGCCATCATTTAAGACGTGTTTTATCATGAACGAATATTTTGCAAGCTCACTGATCCTCCGAAACCAACAGTAAGTGCAGGCTTAATGGATCGGTGAAGTTATCACTGCAGTTCCACTTTGAAACGCCACTGTGCAATCAGAATGATATTTAAACGAGGCGAAGGCACAACTCTAATGATTCTCATGTGCAACTCAGTTCAACCAAACAAGTTCTATTCAAGCCTCACCCTACTTAGACAGGTACACTAAGCCCCATGCTAGGAACAGTAATGAAAATGCCAGACAGCATCCTGCCAGCTTGGCAAGCACTGCCAAGGGAGAAGGAACTGCTAATAAGTCCACTTGATGGGATTATGCAGTCAAATCCATTAACGTCAGGTTGAGTACCACTGTGTTCTAGGATATTTACCCTGCTTGTTTTCTCTTTCTTTTTCGCATTACTTCATTAGAATTTGCTTCTGAAAAAAAACGTGAGGTGTTTATTTTCAAACCGATTAAACAGGACTTGCCTTTTAATGTGGGAAGAGAATACTTACAACGATACTGTGCTCATTAGAGCCACAACTGTATTACAGTTGGCCTTTCCAGGAAGTGAAATTCACGAACACCGAAACGGTTGCAACTGTCAAGTAGACTTGGGGGGCCGATAGATTTCCAAACTTCTCAACCATGAGTCCCAGAAAGAGGTCTACAAGCCGATTCATGCAAAGCTGACATGGATATCAATTGCATCATCGCATTTCAATGCATTGATGAGATCAGTATTGCGTCAGATAAAAGCAGGGATGGGTTCATTACCTATGGCTGGAGAGTTGATGCAGAGCTCCCGCGCTAGCATGAGAAAGGTTTTCCCAAGGATGTACACATTCACCTGCAGACAGAAAGGGATGTTTAGTATGTACACATTCACCTGCAGACAGAAGGGATGTTAAGGATGTTCAAACCGCACCTTGATTAGACTGATCTTTTTAATCCTATAAACAAATCCTGTCGAGTTATACAAAGAAAATGAGTCAACATGAACAATTATAAAGTACTGTTTACATTTATTCATTTAGCGGATGCTCTTTTCCACAGCAGGAACATTCCCCCAAGGCATGTAAAGTGAAGCACCTTGCCCAAGGACACAATGTAATTTGCCACAGCCAGGAATCGAACCGGTACCCTTCTGATAACCAGCCCGATTCCTTATCAGCCACCTGACTCCCCTACCCACTGTTGGATAGAGGGGCTAGTTTGGTTGAGTAGGTAGTTAGTTTACCAGCCAGCTTGTCTGTCTTCAGAGGGCAGTGATGTAGACCTCTGGGTCTGTTTAGTGATGTGCTGTCCACGGGCCAGGATGAAGATATGTGAAGCTGGGCCAGAGAGTGTGGAATATTTCGCTCTGGATTCAGGAATGCACCCAGCTTAGTGCTGAGAATTCTCAGGATTGGTATCATATTTCTAGACCTGACAACCAGCTTCCAATGGGGATCTCTGACAGCTGGGGGGTTAAAATAAGCAAAGGAACCAGCTGTGTCCCACTGAAAAGCTTCCCACTGGGGAGGACTCGCATTAAAAACCATGACTGATTCCCCATCAAACTCCCACTTGCATATCATGCATACAAGACAGAGTCATTCACTTTGCCCAATAAGCACACAGCAAAATGCCTTTTTCCAAATGATGAGTTCTAAGCTATCGCGTCATTAATCTGATGGCACTCAAGACAGCTTTTATTGTTTCGCTAGAAGAAGAAAAAGAAAAACCCAGCAGCACAAAGGCCAGTGAAGTCACAAACGTTGAACCGTTGGTTTGACTGCCACATTAATAGGGTGATGTCATCCAGCATTTGTTGTCTATCCACATTAGACACTATAGTGGGGAATGGAACTCTTCGGAAGTGGAATCTGATACTGACACAGACGTACTGAAACCGATCTCGAGAAAGGAAGAATAAGAGCCTGTGCTGTTTCGTAGAGAGCTTGAACAATAGACCAGTGAGTCAAACAAAAAAAAACAAGTAAATCCCACCTGTAGAAGATCACTCAGGTCCAGGAGCATGTCTACACAGGAGGCAGTTGAGGAAATGCAGGGGTGTAATGTTAGCCATACATTTACATGGATAAAAACTCGAAAACATAGGAAATGACAGCTACTGACCAAATGTGTCTGGATTCATGCGATAGCAGTAAGAACATCCAGTAACATTAGAAAACAACTAAACGCAAAGCCTCAACTACACGGGGTAGGTCAACTTCGACTTCGTATTCAGGCGAAGCTGGTTCATGCAGGAGACTCTTGAGACCTATGTGATGTCAGTCAGCACCTCTGTCCAATCACAGTCAGACCCTCCTGCTTTGAAGACCAGGAACTCACCCACACTCCCATAATTACTCAGAGGAACACAGGATGGACCTCCACCACCCCGGCCTTAGTTCTTGGTTCTGCCTGTCCTCTATTTTAGGAGGGATGTGCATCCCAGCTCTCTGCCACAGATGTTGAGACGGTGTCTCAGTCTATTTGGGCAGAGATCCAGTGCATGGGGAACCATACAAGACAAATGTGTTTGTATAATCAATAACACGTTTATGACATATTACATATTAGAGTCTCCTGCTTGCAGCACCCATCAAATGAAATCAGAACTACGTTTATGGAACATGATAGATACTGGTTTAGGATCAATGTATTATTTTGAAAGTTCATACAAAATCCATCGGTAAAATGCGTCCAGATGGGCCAGTCAAGGATTCCTTTTCACCTTTTGACTTTAAAAAGAAGTTGATAATGTTAAGTGGATTTGATGCCATAAAACTCTAATGTCATGTTAATGTTAATGTTTCTGACATGGAACTCTGGTCCGGGCGGTATTGAGGCTCCCTCCTAAGGCAGGGTTAATGTGGTCAGACTGTCTGTAGCACAGGGAGGGTCAGCTGGGCGTTGTCGTGGGCCTGGGTGATATGAGGGAGGCGATGCATATGCTGATGCCAGGGTCTCTCTGCAGTCAAGCGTCAGGGAATCAAAATCCCTGATGGTTGGTTCGCCTCTTCAGCTGGCACTGCTAAATATAGCACAGGGCCTGCAGTGCCACACTAGTGCGTGCATGCGCACACACACCCACACCCACACACACACCTTCACAAACTGCAGTTGAGGTCACCTAGAGACAGACTGCTTCTGACTGTAGGTTATCACTCAATTTAATAGGCTGAGAATAATTTAGACTCCTGACCTGACTTTGGATGACTGGGCACACACACACACACAAGCACACAGACGCACACGCCAGCACACATTCTCAAAGCCGCAAACTGGACGCATTACAAGTGCCCTGCCTTGCCAACATAGACTCTCACTTCTACATCTACATCTACACCTACACACACACACACACACAAACTCTTGCACTTGATCGCCTCACAAGCGGGCCATTAATCCCAACGAGGGGTGAGATTAGCGCTGTGGAAGGGAAAGGGATTATCCTTCGCAGGCATCGAGCGATAAGGCCTACGGTGGCTGTTTGGCAAGGACAATCACTCTGAGCATCTTAATGAAATGATAAGCTAACCCTGCAGAGCAACGGGGTCTCCCAGGGGCATACGGAGGGGTTCACCAGGCACTGGTGCCCTTGGCTCCCTTTCAAGGAGGTTGGCTTTGGAGCGCAGTACATGTGGGTTTAGCTGAGAGCCGGTGCTCCTCTGGGTTTATGGAGAAGAAAACCCTCGGGTTGTTCACTGAACTTTAGGACAAGATGGGAAGATAGAGAGAGGGGACTTCTTGAATAGTGGGTCAGGTGCGGCTATCAGGCAATTTGTGGGCAGCATCCCCATTATCAGCCCATTCATCTTCTCAATCATCTCTGCCCCAATTTGGTGAATCAGGTGAACATCCCATATTCATGCGATGGCTCTGATAAACACAACCGTATAAAATTGAGGCATTCCCCCCACTCCCAAAAATATTCAGACAAAATCCGTGTAAAAAAATTGGGATTCTAGAGAACATTCGAGGCGGTTAGACAAAGCCGCGAAAAGTCACACCGTGGCGGGACGAGGCCGAGCGAACGGAGACAAACTGTTCCCACGTCGCTTGTCGTCGCCTGTGACGGCTGCCTGCGCCTTTTGTGGTGAGAGAACAGAGGGCGGGGGAGCGTGTGAAGGCCACCGACATGATACTGTATCTCTCTTTCTTCTTTTTCCCCTCGCTCCTCTGTGTTCATCCTGTTCCAAGCCCAACCCCCTCCCTGGGGCCTTCCACACCCCTGCATGTGTACCTGATCTCCCCTAGCAACGACACAACACATTCAACCTGACTGACTGTGCCTGAGCAAAGCCGCCGAAACAGACCTACACAAAAACATGAACTTTCATCTACACCTGCTTTGCCTGTTGTATTGTTATGTGTACTGTATGGGATTATGTGCTGAGGTGTTATTTTGCAGGCCCCAGTAATGGAAGTTGTCTTTTTTTCCTCTCTTTTCTCCTCTCCTCTGTTATGCTGTTACTGTACTTAAGAAGACATCCGGCGCTGATGCAAGCTGGCTGCTGGCTGCAACAGCTCACACTGTTGTGGACTGCAATTTCCCCTCCGGCGGACTAATAAAGGACTGTCAATTCTTGCTTCACACTCTTTTATCTTGTCTGAACAGTCTGAAATGGTCCATTAACTATAGGACTGATGTAACTGTATAGGGAGAATGCTCTCTTTTTAAAGAATGATGGCACACCCCAAAAGAAAGGGGCTCTCTATGTGGGCTCAGCGAATAGAGACCACCAGTTCAAACCCCTCGTTCCCCGCTGTCACAGGCTGATGGTAACGCTGAGCGACGTATCGGCGGACCAAACAAAAACATCCCGAATTCTCGTAAAAATGTCACAGCACATCGTGCGCGACACGTCATCCAGTTCAAGTGCATCGTGACATTGAGGCCCGCAGACAGGGTTTTATGTACATAAGTCATGACTGTGCCAAAAGGACGGCTCTGGGGATATCGCTTTACAGCGAACCTGACACGGCTGGAGATGTGGCAACGAGGACAGAGGTGGGAAGACGAGCGGAGCTGGAGGCTGGCTGCCGGAATCACTTAGGGATAATTGTTCGCTTTGTGTCTCTCTCATTACCTTTTTTAGCTGGGAAATTGACAATAAAATGGAAGTCGAGTGCGGGGGGGGGGGGGGGGGTCTTTCGACAGTCGTTTGGAAACGGTGACAAACCGAAGACAGGCTGAGGAAAGCGACCAATGAGGAGACCAATTATGATTCAGCATTGTGAAAACAAAAGATATTCGTCTTGGGCATCCGCCGACGCCACGCTCGTATCGTAGAGCGAGTCGTTATCGCAAAGCGGGTTGCGGCATTCGCCACTCAAAAGGATACGAGGTGTGCCCTCTGTCCGACAGACCAGGTAGAGGCAGGCGGCGATGATGTGCGCCATCTTACGCCCTCGTGTCAGGTGTTTGCTCACCACCATCTTGAAGAAGTTGAAGGCCGTGTCCAGGCAGTGCTGGTTCAGCTGCAGCTGGCTGCCCAGGTTGTGGATCTGTCGTTTACCTGGAGACAAACACACGTCCGTGTTAGGGTAGATACCTCACACACACAATCCACACACACACACACACACACACACACACACTGAGAGTTACGCACGTTACACACACTCAGTCACACAGAAAACACCCAGGCATGACTTCACACGCAGGTGTTTTGGGTTGCCGGTAGCGGTGATGTCATGAGAGCGGGCTAGACAAGCTGTAGTAATGGGCCTTGACGCAGCGCTCCTGTGGTTCTCCTAGGGCTTAAGACAGCTGCATACTCCCCAGAGACAGGCCATCTGCAGTTCAGTCTCTCTCTCTCTCACACTCACACACACACACACACACACACACATACACACGCCCCAGAATTGCACGGTTGGTGCACTAACATTTCATACTGGGAAGGTTTGGCATGTGACACGACAAAAGGAACACAGACTTTTACTGCCTGACTAAGGTGGTCTTAATTGTTTACACACAAATACTGGTACTTGAGACACAATGACCACAACATGTAACTCATGTTACAACTGTGTTGGGATGTACACGGTGTACAAGAATGTAACATATATTTGTAATCATGTATTTTGTATTCAGAGTATAAACAATATTTTCTAACACTTTACACACTAGTCATAAGTCATTACGATGAATAGAAAACAAGTATTTTCTATTCATTATAGTGTTTTACATGGAGCACATCAGTGTTCAACTGGTTCTTATGAATGTCTACTCAAATCATGTTTATGTGTGTCATTGGAAAATTAGAATAAATATATATTTTTAACTTTACACAGTTTTGAATGTAAAGTTAAATTAACAGGAGAACTGAGGGCTTCGCCTAATGTGTGTGTGAGTGTATTTCGATTTCTGTGTGGAGTTGTAAAAATATGAGGCACGCTTTCAGAAAATGTGTGTAAACAATTGAGAAAAAAACTGTAATACAGGTACACAGAAACTGATTAGGTTCCCTGAGGTGCCCTGGGTACAGAACCACAGGAAGGGCTTGTCTTCTATGTAGGGTGGATGCTTTCTGAAAGGATGTGCATGGCTCTGTGGAGCAGCACATTCCCTGTGTATAGGGGAGCATGTGTGCACTCAAAAGACTTGGTTCTGAACAGGTTTGTGGAGGATGTGGTACAGGAATGGCTGTCGGCATGCCTAGCAGCCAGCGCCAGAAATAACCCCAAAGCTTCTAAGAGCGTAGTCTAATCCCTCTATTATAGAACCGCTGTGTGTGTGTGTGCGTGGTGTATGTGTGGGGGGGAGTATATGTGTAAATACTTGTGTGCTATAAGACCTACTGTACCTTACCATACGATACCTATACAATAATAATAGTCGGGCGGGGGAACATGTACATTGTACATACATGTATTCACAGTTTAGTTATATAGTCTAACCGATGATTTGACTTTACCTGTGTTGACATACCGTACATACATGCTTATTTTTTGGCAGACACACAGTATCTTTACATATGCCCGCGGACCTATGCAAAGATATAAACACACTCTCACACACACACCTTTCTAATCCTAGTGTTTACACGGCTGTGGTGTGTTTCTGGATTAGGGGAGGGCGGCAGAGTCTGTGTAATATAACAGTTACATAACCAGATGGGAGTACTTAATATGGGCTGTCGCTGTACAACTGCTATACTGGTTATAGGGCTCTACTGAACTGTATTAATGTGTAGTGGTGAATAATATTGTTGTCTAGGATTATATTTAACAACATTACCAGTACATCATAATGGTACTAGGATTACACATAAAATGTAAAAAATGAACACAAACTTAAAGGAAGGCATATTACTTGAATTCAGAAACCCATTAATGTATGAGGGTTCGAAATTATAAAGACTTTACATTTATTCATTTAGCAGACGCTTTTATCCAAAGTGACTTACAGTAAGTACAGGGATGTTCTCCCTGAGGCAAGTAGGGTGAAGTGCCTTGCCCAAGGACACAACTAGCCACCTTACTGTGCAATAGATCTGCTAAATGACAAAAAAATGACTAAATGTAGAGAAAGAGAACAAGCGCTTTGAGTCCCTTGTTGCTTTGAGATAGATGGGTAGTAAACGGTGCCGCTGGATCACTGCCTAATTTTCCATAATGCAAAAATGTTTTTATTAGATCCACCTTTTCCTGTGCAAATAAAACACTGAGGTCAATGGAACTGAAACGGCCAAATGTTCCAGCGGTGGTGGTTGGCATCCAGTTTGTGCAGCTGTACCCATCTGTGTGTGCATGAGGGTGAATGATAAGTGACTGTGAGTTCTGCATGCGAACGTTTGCACGTGTGTGTGTGTGCGTGTTCATTGGGCGGAGGCAGCCCAGGTGTGAAGCATGCTCGGAGACCACAGTGGGAAATGTAATCTAATCTGTTCATCTCCACCACCCCACCCCCCACCCCCACCTACCCCTTTCACTCTCTTTCTCACTTTCTGTCCTTAACTTTTCCAATCAGATTGGGAAGATATGGGGAAGTGGTGATGAAGAAGGAGATAAATGGCTGATGTATTACTTAAAACTACCATGAAAATCAGCAAGGAGCGTGTCAATACGCCTTCAGCAAGTCCTCCTGAACAAGTCCCAGTGGAACATAAGAGTTGGGGAGTCAAGTGGCTGAGCGGTTAGAGAATCCGGCTTGTATTCAGAAGGTTTCAAGTTCAAATCCCCGCCGTGCTAGTGTGACGTTGTGTCCCTGGGCAAGGCACTTCACCCTACTTGCCTGGGGGGAATGTCCCTGTACTGGCTGTAAGTTGCTCTGGTGAAGAGCATCTGCTAAATCAGGGGTCCCCAACACCTGAACCACAGACTGGCACTGGTCTGTAGGTCAATTGGTACTGGGCCACACACAAGAGAATACATCACTGACATTATTTCCATTTGATTTCTTATCTGCTTCTGAACTATGTTTAATTTAGGAAAATTAATGGATTCTCTCCGCCACATCTGTCTATGACTCACTCTTGATGGATGTCAAGATGCTTGCCTCGGTCATGTCTTACCTCCGCTACTTTCATAAGGCTGCTCCGGCCGGTAACACTAACACATTACTGCTAAATTGAAAACCCCAAGCTAGCAAAATGAACAAAAAAACAAACGTCTTTGGAGTTTATTTGCATGTTTTTCCACGTTTATTAGAATATTAAGAAAATACCCGTTTTTATGCCGGTCGTATCATTTTATTTTGTTGTATTTATCCGCCACACCTAAAAGGCTGGTCCTATAGGGACTGCTGGGCTGACTACATGTCAATGTAAGAGTTGGGACTGTCCTGTGAAGAACTCACCATTCTGTAGCGTCTGAGCACGAGACTCCTTCCCAATACTGGTGTGAAACCCTGTTCCCAGGAGAGGAGCTTTGACTGGACCTGGAAGACAGCAGGAAGACACCAGTATCACCAAAGAGCTCTGACCATAAGTACCCCGCCATCTTAACACCACACCTTACAGGGAGTGATATAGCTGGCAAGCCATTAGACTAACTGAGGTCTTTTAAATAAAAAAATTGCTGCTGATTTCTCAAATTATTATTTTCTTAAATTCTAAATAAACTTGTCAATATCTTGTAGTGTGGTCGTGAGCTGTAAATGACACTGCCACTGTGGAAAGAATCATAAAGAAATGCGAGGGGTTACAAAGTCTGTATGATAACGTCACTGGTGAGGCGTTTAAAAAATGTATTTAAGTCAGTAATGCCAGTGTCAATTACTTAAACATATTTACACAAACAAAGACTTGCCATACTTTATTGTTTCCAATGCCCACCATCGAGATGGACACATATTTACATAATCATAAATCATTCAGCAGACACTCTTATCCAGAGTGACTTACAGCAAGTACAGAGACATTCCCCCCGAGGCAAGTAGGGTGAAATGCCTAATGGGTGAAAAATAACCTCAACATAATTTGGTGCGGCCGGGGTTTGAACCAGCAACATTCTGGTTAATAGCCCGAATCCTTTACGGCTCAACCACCTGACACCCTTATAGTGTAAGGACATACATATGATGCCACCTGCTGGTACAAGATTGTTACCAGCCCAACAAGCCCACATCAGCCTCTGCTAAAAGCAGAAATATATGACATTATGTCTCCCTATGCTGGTTAGAAGCTGACAGCATCAATAATAGTATGAACTTGGTTGTATTAATGTCTCAATAAATGTTCAAATGTAATCGTAGTTGACACATTTAGGTCGCTATGGTGACATGATTCACAAACATGCCAAAAATGTGACCGGATGCATCCCAACAACCCTATTGCCTTATTATTCAGAATATATGAATCAGACATATACAATTATGTATATGTCCCAATAAAATAAGATAAGAAAACCTTTATCTTATTGGGACATATACATAATTGTACTGTACATAGTAGGTGGTATAAATGCAGTATCCCATGAAAACCAGAATGTCCTACACATTTGGGGGGATACTGACTAATACAGTATGGGGGAGTCAGGTGGCTCAGCAGGTTAAGACGTTGACCTCATGATCGGAAGGTTGTGAGTTCTATTCCTGACCGTGGCTATGAGATGTTGCGTCCTTGGGCAAGGCACTTCACCCTACTTGCCTCAGGCAGATTGTCCATGTACTTGCTTAAGTCACTTTGGATAAAAGCAGATGCTAAATGAATATTTACTTATGTATATTTAGTATGTTAGTATGGGTATCTAAATTGATCTAAACAGGCCCTAGAAGTAGTTCTTACCGTCTGCAGAGACGAACTGCCCTACAGCCGATGACACTCCACCGCTGCCCTCTACGAACTGCACCTCTGACACTATGATGTTGTCCTCCAGGACAGACCCACAGCTGGTGCACACTGCACTGCCCCGAGCCTGGTCCAGATCGATATCCGAGCAGCCACAGTTCTTGCATACGCGGGACGTCATGTTGGCTGCCTGAGGGTGAACTTATTTCAAATGAGCGCAAGGTCAGTTGGGAATATTAGAAGTTCCTTACAGACCTGTAAGAGGAGTCCTGCTGGTCTGCAGAAAACCAGGAACTTTACATTTGCTTGTTTCAAAGATCAAAAAGGTTTTGTGACGTTTTGCACTCAAGATACTTCCTCATGCATTCTTAGTTAATTACAGTCTCAATCTGTATAAAAGCACCATTATTATAAAAGTATATCTATGGTATATATATTTTCAAGAGTTGTACTATGTATATTGATTGAAGATTGTGGTTGCATTAACTAAACATATATACAGGTTATTGACTCAAAGCTGATGTTTGGGTTATGAAGGGTTATGCACGGATTCATGGACCGAGCTGTTTAACGTGAGCACGCGCCCAAACAGGTTAAAACACGCCCACTTACAGTATGTCAGGAAATAGTTTTCTTTGCATCAGTGTATCTAAACTAATACAGCTAGTTAAAGTTGCAATAGGCTGAAGGGTTTATATTACATATATAAACAGCTTATAAACATCTAACGAGCTTTAGCAACTTACCGGCGGCGCTGCTGCTCGATAGTTTCCGTCAGACACCGAAGCTTGCAGGTAAAAGGCTCGAGACTCTAGCTAGTCCGTTATTTGGTTATTCGTTTCTAATTGCATAGGAGCGTTAAGGCTTGCATTCTGTATAACTAACAGGGAATAATAAACGGCCTTTGTGTTTTAATTGGAACATATGCATTTGGGAAGAATTTGTACAATCCACCAAGGAACCAGACTGAGACAATGTTTTGACTTTTGCAAAAGTCCACTTCGCATGACGTATTTTTTCCAAGACCTGGACAAACTCACAAGCGATAGGAGTGCTACAGGTTTTTGGTGATAACTTGTATACACAGATAGTAAAAATTCTCAATTACTGTGATATAATCTTGTATTTTTATGTTTTAAATGACATAAAATATTATCCAAACTATTATTTGTGTTAAAAAATCTATTACAATTATTATAATATTTTATCGTGCACCCCTACAGTTGGCTTCTACCATCGTTTCCAGACACAGTGCGCGATATGATGATGTCAGTAGCGGGTGTTTTGAAAAATGTCTGCGACAGTCGAAGCAGAAAAACATTCGTCACTAATTGGTGTCTAATGTCATTTTCCTCTGTCTTTTGTGTATTTTTTGTGTGTCAATTTAACACTGCTATACGTGGACGAAAGGGGATTCATAGCTAGCAATCAGGCTCACTTAGTTTGATCATCGGTGCTATGCAAACCTCCTAGGCGGTGAACATTAAAGACGTGATGCTGGAGGAAATATGAACTGGGAAGATCTGGAACTGAGTCCGAGAATAAGATCAGGTTTAAAGAAAGGTAAGAAAGTGTTTAATAAGATCAGGTTTAAAGAAAGGTAAGAAAGTGTTTAATAAGATCAGGTTTAAAGAAAGGTAAGAAAGGTTTTGTTTCATATGTTTCTCGTCATGCATGCTGGTGTTGGCAGTGTTGAGTTACAATGACACGGTAGACAGCTATTTAAAAATGATCTGATTGTAAAGATGACAGTGTCAATACGACCTGCAGCCTAATTAAATAGCCTTCTTCAGTTACTGGCTGAACTAACTGTGACCAAACTATTTTACAACATGGAGTTTGTAGAAAAGTAATCGTGATTATGTCTTCACTACTTAGCCAACTTTAAATCAGCCAGAGATATTCTGTGTCAGTCGGTTCCTGATCTGCAGAGACTTGCCAACTTGTCCCAGTCCGACGTCAAACACCTCCTCGTAGTTGTTGCTGCTTCTCTCCGCAGACATCCACCTATAACAGGTAAGAAATATACACTTTACAAATCTAAATGACAAAACAGGATCTATTTAAAACGTGTCAGCAAACGTTGTTATAAACACGGTATTACTTGCGGATATGTATTGATAACTTTGCAGCCTTACAACTACAGCGAGGTGAATGCCTTTCTTTGGAGACTGGGCGCAGATTGACTTTGGCCTGCCCTGTTCTGGATTCCCTCCTACGAGGTGGGATCCCTTTAAGTGGGATCACAGAACTTGCAGGAGAGAGTGGCACAGGGAAGACCCAGTTTGGATTGCAGCTTAGTCTTTCAGTGCAATATCCTCAAGAGTATGGGGGGCTTAATTCAGGTGAGTGTGATTGTATATTTACCTTGTTAATGTGCTTATTACAAGGCACTTAATAAACAAGTTCAGATAAGAAGTTTTGTGTACTTGTTATGTAAACTATGGCAGATTCATTCTACCTATAGAGGATCTTCATATGAGCCTAGCATGTTCTTTGTTTCTGCACATATAGGTGCTGTCTATATCTGCACAGAGGATTCTTTTCCCATCAAGCGACTGCGACAGCTCATAACCCAGCAGTCTCTGCTGAGGCCCGACCTCCCACAGCCTCTCATCCGCAGTATCCGCTTCTCTGACAATATTTACATAGAGCACGCCGCTGATCTGGTAAGACCCTGAATGCAGCTGTATAGTCCCAACCCCCTTGCACTGAAACTCCCTCAATATTCACAATTGGAGTGGATGTAGTACTGAGTAGCTGTACTGATGCTGATCAGTTGTTGTTGTTGTTCTGCTAGGGGGCGCTGCAGGCCTGCGTGTCTCAGAGGGTCCCCATCCTGCTCTCCAGAGGCCTGGTGAAGCTGGTGGTGGTCGACTCGGTGGCTGCTTTGTTTCGCAGCGAGTTCCAGGCCGACGAGGCCGCAGAGAGAGCCCGCCACATGCAGGCCCTGGCTGGTACTCTCCACCGGCTGAGTCACACTCATAATGCACCCGTCTTGTGCATCAACCAGGTAGACATGTCCACCATTACACAACACCATGTAATAGCATAGGGGATGTCGTTTTATACATGAAACCATCTGTCGCACCTTTGGTCATAATGGACTGCGAATTGTCTGATACATTTTCGATTGGTTATGTTCACATAGTGCAGGCCTGCTTATTGAACTAGCATGTTTTTTTTTCCTTCACAGGTGACTGATGTTATCGATGACTCGGATAAAGCACGCTGTAATTTTGGGTAAGCACCAGTCCCGATCAATACATGCATTGTTGCCGTAGAACACCAACGAATGAGTGCAGTTTTCAGTTGTCATGTGCTTGTGTGTGTTTGTGGCCGCCAGCCTGACTATAATCACTGCTGTCCCCCCAGTCTAGTCAACAGCAAGGTGCTGCCCGCTCTAGGCTTGGCCTGGGCCAACCTGGTGCTGGTGAGACTGATGCTGAGGCGCCTGCAGGGCAGCACGGGTCCTGGGACCCAGGCTGGCGCCCTCCGCAGGCTGGAGGTGGTGTTTGCTCCCCATCTGCCCCAGGCTGGCTGTCTGTGTGGGGTCTACCAGGAAGGAGTGAGGGGCCTGTCAAGTACACACTCTGGTCAATGATGTACTCAGTTCTGCTCAAAGACATTGATCTGATGGGGATTTAAGATGATTTTAGAAGTTTTTGGTAGCAGGCATTTTTCTTCATGCTGATCACCACCAATTTCACAGTCCATCCTGAGTTATATAGGTAATGGGCAGGATTGAAGGTGTTAACTAGAGGCAGTTTGTCAGTTGTTAGCAAGGTGACTGACGCCTCAAATTTTACCACAGGATCCTAACGGTGTCAAAGTTCATTAGGCGATAAGGAGAAAAAAAAGTTGTTGTTTGGGTTGTTTTTTTCCCTCCTTTATTTCCACTTTAGCACTTCGTTCTGTCACAATATTTTGGCTTTTAGCTTTTATATGAACTTGTTCCCCTGGTTACTAAGCATCATGTATAATCTACAAAAAGAATGTTTGTATAAAAAATAAATTATATATTTTTAAGAGCCCTTATTAATGTGCAAATTCTAGATGAATCATCAAGTGCAACAGTAAATCTAGACCGGAGTCAGGGGAGGATTTCAGGAGATTAAAGAATTAAAACCCAGAGCCATTATTGTCGGATTACAACATTTATATGAAATTATTGAAATGACTTTCATCCCTTCTGCAGATAAAATACACAGAATCTCTCAGTAGATACTAATATTTCTAAATATATTTGCTATGAAGACAACAACTTTGCAAGACATTAAAATGGCAACTTGGTAAAAAGGCAATGCACTGTTCATTTTGTTGTATGACTAAATTATCTGCAGTATCTTTTTTACAATTTTACTTGGCCACTCACAGCAGTGTAGTATCCCAACAGTGGTTGTAATGCTAAACCCTTTAAAACACAATGGGTCTGCACCCACAATTCACATTTATCAGACTGACTTAAAGAATGCTAGCAGATACAGAGGGGCAACTCAAAAAAGAAACCCCCATGGGTCTCATCCAAGGTAATACTTGAGCGAACCAAAACCAAATTTGAATTAAACCGAAGTCTAATGGTTAGACTTGTATTAAAAAAAAAAAGAAATCGCCACATTCCCCTGTAAAAATCACAGTGGAAGCAATCCTCTACGGTACGGTTATTTAGGGAGGTTAGGCTCCGCCTTCCCGCCCTTCAGCCTCCGCACCAGCTTCTCACTGCTACGACGCAGGGAGGCGCGGATCTTGGTGAGGGAGCCGCTGCGCTTCAACGAGCCCAAACCATCCTGAGGAAGAGGGGGCATGGATCACACACACAGTCCAGTGAAAACACATGCACACACTGGATAACAGGCAGAGAATGGTTAGAGTTTTACTTATTGTTAAAAAAATAAGCTTTTTTTAAGTAAGGTCCTGAAAGTGCTGAGTAAACACTGAGTTAAAGTGGACTTAAATATTGGAGCTCGGCCTGCTTTCTAATTCTAATCTCCTTACCCCGTTCCATTCCAGGCTCATGCTAACCTCTTCTCCTCCGTGCAGGTCGTATTTCACCATGACTTCAGAGCTGAGAGACTCACTGCTGCTCTGCTTCTGAGTGAGGGCCGCATCACTTCCCTTCTGCGTAGGTACACTGGGCTTCAGTCCCAATCAAACACGCACATGAAAGACAAAACAGTTATCCACTGAACGCCTTTGGGCTGAGACCAATGCAAGCAAACACGTCTGCACAATTCGAATTGGGATCACAGAGCTGTACATATTAACAACATACAACATTATGTACAAACAACAATATATACCTTAACATTAACAACAATACATGTTGAATCAGATTCTATTCAATTTAATCAAAACATGCTATGTTACAATTGTAGTCAGGTTAATTTGATGTTAATAACTAATATCAACTGTAAAATATCATTGGTATGTTGTGCAACTGTACAAGCAGGCAAGTCTTCATCAGTAGAGCTCTATTGTAGCTCTAAATTACTCATCTGACATTAAATCCAGACATACTAGTTTGGGGCTGACCGTGACTGCCTCTTCCAGTGCCTCAGCTGCCTCCAGTTTCCCCTGCCGCCTGTAGAGGGCGCCCAAGTTCCTCAAGGTGCTCGTCATGACGGCACTTTGGGCGCAAGATAGGGAGCGTGCAGAATGTGATGGTCTGCTTGTAAAAGACCCTTGGAGTGTGGAGATGGATCTGGCCGTGTAGATGTGCTGGACTGACCTGTCGATGGAGCCCGTTCTGTCCCAGAATCCTGGGTTTTTTAACGAAGGGACGTCGCTGGGTTTGCCCTGAGGGGAACACTGACTTATCACTGACTTACTTCACAGGTTTTGATACTAGAAATTGTAAGACTTTTTTGGATCATTATTTTGACCCAACAAAAAAGGGGACCGGAGAGAAAAAACAAACTTGTGAAGAGTTATAACACAAAAGTGCTAACATTTTCCTCCCTCTCTTCTGCCTGCATCCAGATAGGTTTGTCCTCTCCTGGATGGTCAGACAGAGAGAGACACACATTATTCATCAAGTATTATCACACAAGCAACATCTAGTAAATCATATTAAAGTAAATAATTGTTTGTTGTAAGAAGTTATAATTTTTCATACAAAGATAACGATTCAAACTTTATGCAGTTTCAAAGATTGTATGGGTGAATGTGACCGTAGGCACTGTGATTTACCATTAGTAGAGTCGCTCATCTTCTTGTGAGCGTGAGTGAGAATCTCTTTGTACAGCACCTCTGCTTGTTTGTATTTGCCCTGTTTCAGGTAACACGACGCCTGAGAGAGGATGACAACGGTTTTCATGAGCGTCGCCCAACAAGTAACATAGAACATCTAGCTTTGGAGAAATGTCATCATCCTCAGAGCAGTTGTGGCCTCATTTCTCTCCATCCGACGCCGTTGCGCCCTCTTATTTCTACAGGGGAGTGAAGGAGAGGCACAGAGGAGGGAACTCTTTTTGCAGGATGAATGGGGCCTCTTACCAGGTTATTCTTGGTCTTGACCACGTTGGGGTCATCGGGGCCCAGTCTGACCTGGTAGATGTTCAGGGCTCGTTGGTAGTGGTGCTCCACCTCGCTGTATTTGCCCTGGTTCTGACACAGCAAGGCCAGGTTGTTCAGCTGCTTGGCCACATCTGGGTGCTCCTTACCCAACATCTGCACAGGAACATAGGGGGAAAGCAAGAGGGCTCGGATGATGAGGCTGTACTTTAATCAGTGTAGCATGTGGATCTTCACACAGCGTTTAAGTTCAAGCCTTTCCTTGAACACTCTGTGAAGTACCTTTTATATTATATTACTATATTACTATTTATATTATATAATATACCCTTTTTATATTTGATATATAGTATTCACATTTACACAATCCAGGCACACACACATAAACGTGAGCACCCACCATCTCTCTGATCTCCAGGGCTCGTTTGCACAGAGGCTCCGCCTCCTTGTACCGGCCGCTCTTCCCGTAGAGCACAGCCAGGTTGTTGAGCGTAGCGGCTACCTGAGAGGAGAGGGGGCACAGGCGTCAGTAGAGGGGCCGACAACACAAACACAACCTCCAGGTCAGTCACTCTATGTACAGAGCTGAGAAAACACACAGGAGGTTTCATGGTAGACAGTGTCGTCACCCAAACAGCCAGGATTTCTGGAACTAGCATACTTTCTTCTTGCTAAACGATTTTCCTACAGATAAAGGGGATTTTCCAATTGATTTCAGACCGTTTGAAATCTCAACTTTTGGCCGAGACTATTTAAGTTCTTCCATGGAATGTCATCTGGACAGCAGGTGCATTTGGACACGTGGTTTTGTGAACGTGGACTGCTTGCAACTCACCTGCGCTAACATCCAGACCAGGGGTAGGCAACCCTGGTCCGCAAAAAGTCCTTAAGATTTGAGATGTTTCCCTGCTCTAGCACACCTGATTCTAATGAATGGGTCAGCATGAGGCTTCCACAGAGCTTGATAACAACTCATTCATCATAATCAGATGTGCTGGAGCAGGGAAACATCTACAACCCTCAGGGCAGTGGCTCTTGAGGACCAGGGCTGCCCACCCCTGATCCAGACACTCATCCCCACCCCCCGGAACACTCACGGCCGGGTGATCCCTTCCCAGGGTCCTTTCCCGTACGGACAGTGAGTCGTTTAGCAGGTTGGCTGCCTCCTTGTACTTGTTTTGGTCTCTGGAAGTCAAGGAGAGAGGTGGAGGGCTTGGTTACCGTGGTATCCCCAGGGCAACCTCAGGGATAAGGGCTGGGGTTGCCAGAGCGTGGCTGGTGTCAAAGACTGCAGGGTATCTATTTTCAGAGTAAGTCACTATCCTTCAGGGTTTAAGTTAGGTTGAGTCCCACCATTTACTTTAAAGGGAGTTGTCATTTCCTTGTCATTAATCAGTGACTATTGATCACAAACTCTATAATATAACTTCAAATTCATTCAAATTAACACAGATTTACCCCATGGTAAGGAGATGTATCCATCCTTATGACCCATTAAATGGCTTAAGTTGTCAGGTACAGGTAGTACAGGACCATCCTTCTCCCAGAAAGGCCTCCCAGAACAACTAAACGGCCTTCTTATAACATGCTACTGTGCTCTGATGCGACACCTGATACAAACACTCTGTACTAGCAGACACTCCTATCTTAAAGCTTAGCCTTGCTAACCTATTGTACTCTGTGGGAAACCTAAGAATAAGAATAACCTAAGATTGTCAAATAGTTTCCTCCTCGGTCCCCCTTGAAAAGGTGGAGGACAGGGGGATGGAAACAAGAGGATCAGTGAGCAGAGACTAACCTCGCATGGGCCCCCCTCCCCGCCCCCCCCCCCATCTCTCACCTGTAGACGAGCGCCAGGATGTTGAGCATGGTGGCCACGTCTGGGTGGTCGTGCCCGGAGGTCTTCTCCAGGTCCTCCAGGGCCTGCTTGCAGAGGGGCACGGCCACCTCGTACCTCCCCTGGGAAGCGTACTGGATCACCAGGTTGTGGAGGGTCCTGAGGCGTGCCGGGATCTCGTAGCCCCCCTGCTGGGCTGCTACCATACCTGCGCTGCAGCTGCTCTGCTGAACTGGAAAACACAATGGAAAACAACAAACACCGAAAAGAAAGTTGAGCTAAAGCTAAATTATTGGTTAGCAACTTCAAACTGATGTGTGATGAACAAATGCATACAAAGGCTGGAGTAATTGTATTATGTTTATGATTATTATACGTTAATTTTATTTGCTGTAGCTTCTAGCTTTACTGTAACGCAATAACAAGCTCTACAAATGGGAATGTTTTATAGCTACTGTAAGTCATAGTAAAACCATAGAGGATTTTTTATTGTGTTTCATATGTCATGTCTCTAAATCCACATCCCACCCTGAGCTTACTGGCATGGCCCTGCCGGTCCTCCTCTTCCTCATTTGGGAAGAGGTCCTCCAGTGTCTCCTTGCTACAGTCATTTTCTCCCTGGTGAATCAAAAGTCAACGGTACTGAACCCATCTGAATTTAACAGTTTCAACCTTGGTGCCCTGTGCTTTACTAGCCTGACACCTTAAGCCTTGCTAACAGGGAAACCCAAAAGGATTCACAACTGTTCGGACAAGTGTAGTTTTTGGACGGCGCCTGGAATGTTTGGGAGAGAAAAAGAGAGCCTTTCAGTCCTGATCCAGAAGATGGTGGGATGGTATCTAAGCACGATAGATTGTTCTGGGAACCAAGGTGTTTGGATGGGAATGTGTTCAAGCATTCTATATCCGTCAACCCATCTGTGAAGCATCTATCCTTGTTAAGCATCTTGCCACAAACCTATTTTATTCCAGTTCCGCTGGAGCATTCGTTTCCCTTCTAACAACCAAAACAAGTCAATATCTTCATTATGTTAGTGTGTGTATTTTCAAATGGTTTTGGGGTATAATACTAAATACAATTTAAAATGAGTGAATCAATTTTTCTAAGTATGACTACAGTAATACTGCTGGCATGCTCAATACTATCAATCATTATCGCCATGGGGAGAGAAGAACGTTCCGTTTTCAAATGTTTCAATAAATTTCTATTCAGACGTATGCAACGTCAAGCTCTCCACGTGTAGAACAGGCAGCGAGGCGCACCAAGGTCGCGAGGACGCCGCCGTCGTCGTCGTCGTAGCGCCTGAGGCGGCTCATGAACTCCAGGTGCCTCCTGTCCTCCTCCAGCTGGGCCACGTTCTGCTCGCTCTCCTGCAGCCGCCGCTGGGCTCCTGCCAGCTCGTCCCGCAGCCACTGGTTCTCCTGGCACAGCCGGCGCACCTGGGCCCGGAGCTTGTGCCGCTCCGCCTCCACCGAGCTCAGGTGGGCTGACAGGGACAGCAGCATCTGTCAGAGAGGTTTTACACAGCAATAAATAGTAATAAATATTCATTTAGCAAACACTTTTATCCAAAGCGGCTTACAGCAAGTACAGGGACATTCTCCCTGAGGCAAGTAGGCAAGACAACGTCATGTAGCCACAGCCGAGAATCAAACCCACAACCTTCCAATCCTGATCCCAACGCTTTAACTGCTGAGCCACCTGACTCCCTAGTCATAGTTCATTCTCACAGCACCGTGCTAATTGTTCAGAGACAAAGATAGCTTGACTGCACGGCAACACGTCCTTAAGCTTTACAATTTAACTTCAAGCCTTGGCTAGGACTGTTTGAGTAAAAGCACCATAGTTTTGGGCAAAGTGTTGCGTTATGGTCACACCAGAAACACACACTGTGTGTTCATAATCTGGCCTTCAAGAGATTCTCGCACCGAAGGATCTAACCTGAGCTTCGCTGATCCCCAGCTCCAGGGTCTCCAGGGACCGCCGGATTCCCCCGACCTTCTCCTCGGCCGGGGATCGGTCCTCATGATGTGGGTCTCTCTCTGTGTTCTGTTTCTCCCCTCCCTCCTCCAGGCAGTTCAGGCTTCCCAGTAAGCCCTCCAGGAGGGAGTGGTGCTCCTGCCTCAGAGCGTCCAGCCCCTGGATCACCTGCCTGGTCTGAGCCAGAATATCATCCTGGGAGAGCTTGTCAGGCAACGCTGTCTGAGGGACCACAAGAGTGGGTGCATTCTCAAGCATCCTAGGAAAGAATGTGACAAGACAGAGAGAGAGAGAGAGTGTTAGGGATGTGTTAGTCAAGTGCTCTGAAAGATGCAATAAGTCATGCTGCACAAACATTCACATTTGTCATTTTCAAGAGGATAAAATATTAACACCATATAAAACTCACCCTGGTGTCGTTCTCAGCTAAAATGAGATATTGCCTGTAGCAGCCTGACCCCCCCCCCCCCCCCTACTGGGGGGGGGGGGGTCGCCGGATAAACCCAAAGAATGCTTTTGTGAATGCCGTTGTGGACGGGGGACACAACAATGGGCTGACCGACCCTTTATACGGCCCCCTCCCCTTCTGATTTGGGGCTGAATTTGTCATAATGGGGGAGGAGAGAAAACGGAACCCACAACAAACCGTCTCATTAGAGGAGCGGAACTGTTCTGGGCTCGTATGACTTGGTCTTATCTGGAGTGTTTAACTGTTGTTTCCTGCGCTCATATCATACTTTTGGTATCAATTATGGACGCCATAACCTTTGGTCCATTGCATTTCAGAAAACACTAACATGCACATAAAACAGATTAATACATTTAACAGCCAATGACATTTATAGATGTCGTAACGTGGGGTCGTAACATCCCTAAAAGATCCTGATTGTCCAGGCGAGTCTTCACTGGGGAGGACGATAAGGTGATAGATAACATTGTCTGTCCTGCTCCCAAGCTATTAGTCACTAGCAACAAAGACTTCCATGCCAACAGTTACTAGGACAGCTGGACGAAAGTGCTCTTGAATGAGAGGGGGAGTGCATCTAAGGTAGTCACTCAGTGGAGAGCCATCTAACCACAACGTTAGATTCAAGCTCAACGCCTCACTTCTGTTGCATAAGTGCGTGTTTGAATCGTGTGGACGTTTTCTGGCAGTGGCACTGTACGCATGGACAGCCAAATGAACATGGATATTTTTACAGAATAAAATATTCACGCTCACTCTGATTACCCTTCCTGGATCCAGGACAAAGAATGCTACCATGCTGTTGCTTTGCAATACAGCAGACATTTTAGTAACCCTTTCATTCATATCTGGACCCAAACCAAAAAAGAGGTTGATTTAATTTGCAGTTCTAAACCTCCCTGTGCACCATACGGTTCCACTTGACTTCCAAAGGAAGAAAACAGTGGATGTCCACAATGCTTGCTTCATTGGAAATTTAGCCAGCCAACCTTGGTTCCTCTCGGGTGGCTATGCTGGCACTTGGCCCCCATACCCTAACCTTTGCCCATTAAAAGCTACAAAGTACAAAATGGCACAGGGCCAGCTCCCTTGGGGGACTTTATCCCCACACCCTCAGCAGCAGAACTGCCTCATTCACGTTGCATGGATTTGTATGTCCCTGTGACCAAGCAACAGTATGGCATGTCACAGAACTGGAAAGACTAGCATATGGGGCGAAGCCCCCTTTTAACTCGAAAATGACTTGAGTCACAGTGTGTCAGCTTTGGCCATTCAGGAACTGAGGGAATAAGTGTGACATTTTGAAAAAGAAAATGAAAATAAAGTGGTGTGTTAGTCCAAATAATTTAAGAATATTTCCAGAATCCATTTTATAGTCAAAATGAACATAGCATGCGTATGTAATAGACCAGTGTGATTTAACGTAACTGTTTCAAAGAAAGTAAATAATATTGATTACTTGATGTTAAAACACAGAAAATCATTATCATAATCACTCCCACGCAGGGCAACAACCCATAAAAGGTAGTCTACCTGTTGACTACCTGTTGTTGCACCATCCTGCCACAGTACATTCAGTGTTTGTGCAACTTACATGGCGAATAAAAACCGATTCTGATTCTGATTTTGACTCAAAGATAAGACTGGACTTCCCTGCCTCCATTATGCATAGTAGCCCTACAAAGTTACACACCCCTACAGGTCCACATTCTATGGCTTCAAGTTCTATTGACCCTTCCCTCTAAGAACAAGCAGGATTCCTGCAGAACCCCCCGGAAACAGAGGATTTACACCTGCTGTAGTTAGAATACTAAAGTATATAATACTATAGCATATCCATGCTGGAGAAGAGCTTGGCTGAGGGCTGCACTGTCAAAGACTGAATATCTGGCAATGAAACTAGGCGACTAATTGTCAGTTAGCCCCAGTGGGTGAAATCCACGATAAACATGTACAAACACTTAATCATGTTAATCTTATAAAGACAGTTTAATTTATGTCATATTTATTATAACAGCATTCATTAATTTGCTCTGTGGCGCATTCATTTTTCTTCGAAACAATATTTATCCGGCGCAGTTTCTCTTTCAAATAGAAGTCATATAATTGCTGGATTATCACGGACACGGAAGGTTCATGAAACATCAAATTGATCCCATGGATTTACTGAGAAAGTTCTGCACATTAACAGGCAGTTCTCACGGTTATTGAACAGTAGATCAGTAAATCTATTTACCTTGTGACGTCTAGTTATCTCCTTAAACTGCGGTTATAAAGACAAGTTGCTCCTTCTACTTCGGTCATTATTTCCAGAGATCGTTTTAAAGCCCTGGAACACTTAAACTTGCTTGAAATTTCGCTCATTCTAGTTTGGCCCCCCAGAAACGTCAATACAATAACTCCGCCCTACAACAGGCTATTGTGAACCAATGCATGAATTACGGTCACTTTATACAATATTACAATCAATGTCAGCTCTCCTCACCTGCTGTCAAGGTAGTTGTTAAAATTAGGGAAATAAAAATTGAAAAGTTAGCATGTTTTTAGTGTCTTATATGAGTAAGAAACATCGGCCTCTAAACGTCCTGGTATAAAGTGACACAGCAAAGTGAGAAAAAGTGAACGCAGTTTATCGGGATACATTAATGTAGGCTTCAGTATATTATTTAGATGCCCGGTTGGTCACATTAGTGATATTATGAGTTGTTCTTGGATGTTCTAGAAGGAACCACAGCGCCCTCTGCTGTGAGAAGTGAGAAGAGCAGCTGGAAGCTCATAACGTTATTTTGAACCAGAATGCAGCAAATGAAAGGCAACATCGGTCCTTCTCAGCTGTCTTCTTGAGCAGGAACCAGTTTAGTGTTATAAGTATCTATAAGGATCAAGGTTATAAAGGAATGCCATAGTGTCCTACTTGACAAATAATGTAAGTATTCTGCCTTAGTACGTCGTTTGGGTCCAGGAAGGCTGCTGTGAGTTTGGTCATTTGGGCGTTTTACTATAGAAGATAACGGTACGCTTTTGTTATTTATAGGCTGGCTATAAAATGCCCCTTAAGGTAAAGCAAAACGCAATGAAAACTACAATTCAGAGCCTCCCAAAGATGTTTAAAAGGCGATGGGCGTTTTTGTTTACGTTGCTTTCCATCTATGAAGGATGCGTAGGTTATGGCGGCTACCATCCATGTTGGAAAGTCGTATGAAATATTAAAGCATCGCCAGTCTTATGAGCGAAGCCTAACATTTAGATGCAAACAGCCCTCTGAGCATTTTGAATTAAATATACACATTTATGGGATTATTGCCTGTGGAGAGTTCACTTGTACGCATATTTTTCATCAACATGTCAAAGTATTTCATCTTATCAATGTACAAACAGGGTTTCACAACAGCCAACAACTGAAAGTCTGTTTCGTCTTTCATAACAGTGTGACGTCTTCTATCAATATAAAGTGAGATTCAGACAACAGAGTAAGTAATGCTTGTGTGATACCCTAAATGCCAAACATGTGTGCTTTGAAATGTTTTTACTTACAATTGGCAGTTCATTCATTGTAATAATAGCCACTTATTACTTTTTTTTAATTATACAGTATCATCTATAGAATATTGCTTTGTTACTATATTCACGCCCACCCAATAGGGACAATCCTCCGAAATGCACTGTGCATTTGATCAAAAGATCAAATTCCACACCTGGAGTTTTTGGTCGAGGTTCAGACGTCCCTTTCTAGATGTTTCCACTCTTTTCTCTCCAGGGTTAACAGGCAGCACAATGATGAACCGTATCCCTGTCATCCTGGCCTGCCTCCCTCTCCTGGCCATGCAGCTGGTGGCCCAGGACCCTAGCCTTCCTGAAGTCCAAGACCTCAGCACCAGGAACAGTGACTTTGCTGTCCGTTTGTACCGTGCCATCGCTAGCAGATCGGACGATAACGTCGTGGTGTGTCCCATCAGCGTGTCCCTGGGTCTGGCCGCTCTGATGAGTGGTGCAGATGGATCCACACGAGAGCAGCTTTTAGAAGCCCTCAGCTTCATGTCTCTGGATTACCAGAAGATTCCAGGTATTTGTCTTTGGTCCTCTTTATAAAAGTAAACTCTACATCTACAATTAAGAAAGCAGAAATCTGTGTGATGATTTACTTAGATTCAAACTGGCATGACAAACATTTATCTATGATTTGATCATTTTGGGAGGGTTAAAAAGCAATTGTTCATGTAAGCTAAAGAGTCAAAAACATTAATATATATATATATATATATATATGTTTATTTCCTAATGTAGGTCTCTTTGAGAGTCTTCAGATGAGCATGAACCTGAATGAAGTCGGTTTGAAGCAGGCTGTCGGCGTAGTTGTCGATCAGAAGTTCACTGTGGCGGAAGATTATGACGGGCTGGTGCAGAAGTATGGTGGGGAAGTCGTAAGAGTGGACTTCAGCAGCCCCGAGGCTGCCAAGACCACCATTAACAATTTTGCTCAGAGGAACACAGGTGAGCAGGTGAAAGATGTGCTGGGCACCTCACCGGACGCGGCGACCAAGGTGATGCTCGTGACTGGCGCCTTCTTTCAGGGTGAGGACACCTCAGGTTTGGGGAAATAAGCATTTGGGGTGTCAACAAAGCTTTTCTAAACTTAGAGTTACTTGAAATAATAGCAAATATTATTTAAAAACTGTATCTAACTTATTTGGGAAGATTGTGTCAATTTAAGTGTACATTTATTTGGAAGTTAACTATTCACAAGAATGAAAAGGCTGGTCTTTTTTTTCAGCTCCTTTCACCCTCGCCTTCAACGCAACCTTCACCCAGGACGAGCGCTTCTACGTGGACAAGTACCACATCGCCGTGGTGCCCATGATGTTCCGCTCCGACAAGTACCACCTGGCGTACGACCCGTCCCTCAAACTGGGCATCCTGAAGCTCCCCATGTCTGGCGGTGCCGCCATGCTGGTCCTGCTGCCCGACGAGAACGCAGACTGCACGTCCATAGAGGAGGAGGTCTCTATCGACCGCATCAAAGGCTGGGTCATGAAGCTCAAGAGGACGTATGTAGAACCATATTCCAGTTCTGTATTCTGATGGACTGATGTTTGGAATTGAAAGTTTAGGGGCTTTGCTCATTGCTTTGCCTAAACAGAGTTGTTTAGTATTTTAACTTTTCCACGGAGTTGTGTTATGGATTCGATGAATCCATTTTTTGTCGCTTAAAATATTATAGTTACACAACTTGAAACTGTAGGTGACTGCCCACTGCTAGTTACTTCACTTCCTGTCCTTCACAGGAAGCTGGAGGTGCAGTTGCCCAAGTTTCTTCTGGAGCAGTCCTTCTCCCTGAAGGGTGTCCTTCCTGTCTTGGGTGTCCGTGACACGAATAATCTGTCTGCCATTGGAGGAGTTCAGGAAGGCATTACACTCTCTGAGGTAAGTGTGTGTGTGCGGTCTCTGCCTGTCCTTACTGAACATAAGACATATTCTTAGTTAGTATTGGTAATTAATTATAATGTTACACTGTTCCTAACAGTTGAATGCAGGCTGTGGTTGAATACACAGGCTCCCTACTTTGAAGAAGTCTTTGATGTCCTGTGTATTTTTGTTGTATATAACCATAACTCAGATGGGAGATGTTCCTATCTGTGTACATTGAATATAGACATGTTTTTTTCTCCAAGTATGCTCCCTTGTGTGTCAGTGACTTGAGGAGATGGAGGAGGGAGGAGGAGAACCAGACACTCTGCAGGAGCCATTTGAAATGTGGCCTGTGTGTTGTCTGGGTTCTTTCACAGATTGGATTGCATGTCTACTTTGGTTACTTTATACTGTTGGGGGTAATTGCCTCTTTGAAAGCGAAGACGTTTTGCCAAGGAAGGACAAAATCTCTGTGCGACTGCTCAACATGGGATCGCTCGTTTTCCAGTGAACAAAATAGCAGTAACAGTGGATGTAATCCAAGCAGCAGAGCGGCAGAGATGATCTCCTGCAATTTAGATAAAGATGAAGGTCCTCGTCCCATTTTCAGCAGTGCTGTTCTTCTTTCCAATCTCTTCGTCTTTCCTTTTCTTCTTTACTTTCTTCATCTACCTGTTACGCCTTAGCTTCCTCATCATGTCATACAAAAATGATTCATCCATGCCCGTATTACATATTTGTCCTCCTGTCCATTGTCATGAATAGTATCCTTGGGTCAGTGGCAATGTTCCAGTGGTTTGTACTCCCAGTTTGGTTGTAAACCGGATTGCTGTGGCAGTAGTTAGGCAGGAAGAGAGGGCATTTCAGTTGCAGAACCTCAAACAAATCCCCAGGTGTCATTACAGCCGGATAGACCAGGGACATGCTCATTTGAGTTCCATTAGTTAAGTGATGCACCGTCTAATAGCATTGGATCATGGATGATAATTCATCAGTGATGGATGGAAATGCAGAGTACAGCCTGTTCTTTGTTGAAACATCAATGCTTGGCTGTCCCTCCACAGCTAATATAACGGAAATGGGTTCGACGCAATGGGGTGTCTTTGTAGCGTAAACATGTTGTTCAGTGAATACAGTTTTATTTTGCAGAAATTGTGTTGAACCTACCTTTTTGTTTTTCAGGTTGTGCATAAGGTAGCCATCACTGCAGACGAGACAGGCGGCGCAGCGGGTGGAGCAGCGGACATCTTCATCAGCCCTCCTCCTCGCCTCACCATCAATCGGCCGTTCCTGTTCCTGGTTTACCATGAGAAGACCAGCAGCATCCTCTTGATGGGGCGGGTGGTGGACCCCACCAAGAAGTGACTGCTGGAAGCAGCATAATTTATTAACAGCTTACTAATATTGTATTGTCATTTTTGTCATCAAGTATTATTATTTTTTAATCTGAGGGCACTAAAAGGATCATCCAGGAAGTATAGAGGTGTTAAGTATACATTTTAACTGATGATGAAATATTTTTTTTTTTTTAAGTTTATCATCAAAAACAGTCTTGTTTTGAATATTCTGTTTTAAATTTGCAACTTGCAATTATGTTGTACATTATAACATATTTCACCTTGATCATGTGTTAATATGGTGTTAGTCAGGTTAGGTGTTAGTCAGCGCTATTTCAAGTTATGCTCATTAAAACAGTCATATTCAATATAAGGTTTATTGATTGGGTGTTCAAGGTTGGCATGGGCGGTTCACTCAGGTGCTTAACAGCACCAGGCACAATCTCAATGGTGGAATGGAGAATTTCCTGAACCAATTACATGTGTAGGAAAGGTGATGGATTTTGTAATCATAAAAATACATAGTGCTTCTTGTAGCCACTTTGGAAAATATAAAACAAAGACTTTTGCAAAGCATGCTATAATACAGAAATAAGATTTGCCCAATAAATAAAATACAAATAAAATACATAGTGTTACATATTTGTTTGGAATTGCTCTCTTTTTTTCTGAACATCAGAGGTTACAGGTAATGTTACAAGTTATATGCGAGTAAGGCAGAGATGGATGTCGGTTTGTATCCATTTAGCATGAGAACGATCCTCCTGACTTGAACCCTGAGGGCCCGCAGGAAGCATTTATTATATTTCCAGTCTTGTTTCTTGAATCTGAAGCAGGTGTTATGGGCAATTTTGACAACTGGATAAAGATGGAGGGGCCCATGGGAGGGGAGGGGGTGAGGGTGGGGGGGTAGTGATCACTTGGCCTCGACCTCTGGAGGAAGGTCATCGTCAGGGGGTATCTGCTCGTCACCCCTCTTTAGCCTAGCGTCACTCCCTTCCCGACTGCATACCGAATGAGTTGGACTTCCTTTGCCTGAAGACAGAAGTGGAGAAAACAGAGAAGATGTCAAGAGTGGAGCAGGTCAGGATTATCTTTTAGATCTGTGTGGGTAACAGGCAGTGGAGCTGTATGTCTGCGTTTCATATTTCCAACCCAAGATGAGCTCAAAACCGTGTTTCTAGAAACTTCTGGGTTTGTGGCCAGAGAACAGTAATTCAAACTCTATGGAAATTGAGATTTTTTTTTCGACAACCCATTTTTTTTCTTCTGCTCAGTGGGGCTGGAAACAGAGATTGAACATGCAACTTCAATAGGATATCACTCAGATGTCAAACATCATGCAATTCATTTTTCACTTCGGTTGGATCATTGTTTTGAACACACTCTCTATTACATAGGCCTCATATCTGGGGCACTGTCAGTAGAATAGCCTATGTTATTACCTGGTTGCCAGTACAGTTAGCTTCTATGTTGTACTTACCACTCTTACGCTCACTTTTTAGTCTTTGCGCTTGCTTTATGCCTTGGAAAACAGAATCAGCAGTGGTAAGAACTATGTAACTGCTACTAACGTATACTAAATAATACAAGATATTGTTCAGAACAGTTGGTTTGGAGTTATTCAGGAATCATGTGTGGTACTTCCTACATGTTGCTTGTTTATTTACATCAGTGAGGGGAACGTTAAGAGGCCGGTCTGAGAAACCAAACTGACCCCCTAACCCAAATCTGAGACAGTCCAGCTAGATCTGAAAAGATTGGATCCCTCACAGGTGCTTATCCTTAAAGAGCCACTTACGCTTAAATATCTGATAATATTTTAAATAATATTATTAAATTATAGGGGTGCACGGTGGCAGAGCGGTTAGTGCTCTCGCCTCCCAATAAGGAGATCATGAGTTCGAATCTCGGGCCCGACCATGATTTCTCTGGGTGGAGTCTGCATGTCCTCCCCGTGTTACCGTGGGTTCTCTCCGGCTTCCTCCCACCGTCCAAAGACATGCATGTGGTAGGTTAATTGGGCATTGTGGAAAAAAATTGTCCCTAGTGTATGACTGTGCGAGTGAATGGTTGTCTCTATGTTGTCTGTGTGATAGCCCTGCGACTAGCTGGCCCCAGTCCAGGGTGTACCCTGCCTACGGCCCGAAAGTAACTGGGATAGGCTCCAGTCACCCGTGACCCCTAACGGGAATAAGCGGAAGAAAATGAATGAATGAATTTTAAATAATTGTATACTGACCTCTAACTATAGATCTAAAAAGGATAGGATGGCTATGATATAAATAGCCTCTGTTTTAGCTTAAGCTTCCAGCACATTCAAAACATCTATCCAATCTTTCCATATCTGGATGGGGGGTTGGAGTTGGAGCTGGTGTAGGGCCGGTGAGTGACAACCCACATGGAGAGCTTCCTGGACTGGGTATCCTTGCTCCCGTTGCTGCGGTGGTCCAGGGTGCTGCTCCTGTGGTCCAGGGTGCTGCTCCTATGGTCCAGGGTGCTAGTGCGGTGGTCCAGGGTGCTAGTGCGATGGTCCAGGGTGCTGCTCCTGTGGTCCAGGGTGCTGCTGCGATGGTCCAGGGTGCTGCTGCGGTGGTCTAGGCTGCTGCTCCTGTGGTCCAGGGTGCTGGTGACGTTGCTGCGGATGAGGACGGGCATGGAGGAGGAGGAGGAGGACGGGATGGGGGACAGGGACGAGGAGGCCACGCTGAAGTGGTGCCCGCGCAGGGAGTCGTCTGCTGGGCCACGAGAGAGACGAGTCACGGATGGGAGAAACCGTGTTGTGATGACTTCAATACACACAAGCTTTGAGGAAGGTTTTTTTTGGGATATGATCATTTAATGAAAACAGATTACCGTTGATAGGTAGCATGGAGTTCTTCCCTGTTCCAGGACAGCTGCCAGATTCTTTCACCTTTCTGGAAGAGCACAGAGTAGAGAGAGAGAAACGTATTGCTATTGAATTAATGTGCCGAAATGACATGTAATACACTTTTCAGTATGGAAGGACTGTGCTTACAGACTCTTGTCTGAATTGCCGGTCTTGGGGGTTGTTGGGTGGCTGCTTAGAGACCTACTTCTAGCCAGTTTGGCCTTCCTCATCTCCTTGCCTGTTTGGAGGGAGGAAGAGACACTTTTAGAAACAGCAGATTCACTGGCTCTCTGGTTATGGTCTCTTTCCTAACACACTGAACCTTACTGGTGGTAAAGCTGACTGAGGAAATAAGTTTGCCCAAAGAAAATTTGACAAAGTAGAGTAATAGTAGGGAAATTAAATTCAGTAGGTATAATGTGCACTTGATGCTCTGTCTGCCTGCCTGTCTGCCTGCCTGTCTGCATGTCTGCATGTCTGCCTGTCTGCATGTCTGCCTGTCTGCCTGTCTGTCTGCATGTCTGCCTGTCTGCCTGCCTGTCTGCCTGTCTGCCTCTTCCATAGTCTTCCACGTTGCATCTCTTACCAGCGGAGGTGGACAGCGAAGCCCCAGATGTAGAACCTGACATGCCCTTGGTCCCCACCAGCCCTGCCTTACTGTCCCTGCCTGCAAAACACCAGCACAGTTACACAGCGCACCCCTGGGGCAGGCCCTCTGCAGGCCGTCTGCAGGCCCTCTGCACCCAGAAGCATGGTGGGAAGAGTTTCCACGTCACAAACAGAAGAGGCGGAGGGTGATAAAGCAACCCACGTACGTTTCTTCTCGTTGTGTTTATCGTTGGTGAGCTTGGCTTCGCCCTGCTGCCGCTCCAGCTGTTCCTGAGAGAGAGGAGAGGTGGAGGGGCTTGAGGGAGATCACCACCCACGCTGGAGTTCTCTCTCACTGGGCCACAACTAGAGTAAGTGACCCCCTTATCATCCGTTCTAATTCGCTAACATTCCAGACCCCACTGTCGTCCACAAAAAAACTATTCAGTTAATTTCGCTATAAGAAGAAATGCGAAAAAGACTGAGCAGTTTGTCAATGGATTATTTTTAAAAACCTTTTTTTACAATGTTCCGGAAAAGTATCCTTCAGTTTCAAACAGTTACCATGCCCTTTTACTGTTGCTTGTCGCAATTATTCAAAATATTTTCCGGTAACTTCTAACAGTGTAACTGAAAACAGACTCTTTGTTTTCCAGACTCTGATATCCTGAGGACCCTGGAGGACCCTGGAGGACCCTGGAGGTGGCAGCAGCAGACGTGAGGATGCTCTTACAACACACGACTGTAAACATCCCAGTCAAACAACTATCCTGAAGTTGGAAATAGACTCTTTGAAATAGTTAATTTATGGTGAAATATGAGTGACTGTGGGTGGTTGGAAAAAATCTAATAAATAAATAAAGTGCTAAACGTTATTTTGAGTATGTGCTAATTCAAGTTCATTCCACTTTTATTCGTATTTTTTTTTTTTTATGCCAGCAAACAATACAACGAGAGGCGTTGGCTACAATACAGGCCTTTTCCTGTGTCCTTTTGTTAAGAGTTCCAATCATTTTGGGATGGATCAACATAAACACTACCAGTCCAGGAGGAGCGATCCTGTGGTACTTATGGAGTAAAACTCACCATCTCCACAAGCAGAGCCTCCTCTTTCTCCTTCTTCTGGTCTAGCAGGTCTTTCTCGTGCCTCTTGTGGTACTACATGGAGAACAGCAGGTCACCTAACGCTCTGCTCACATTATCAGAGATGCTATATTTCTAGACCAGTGAAGCATGTTTGGTCAGATTACACCGGTGTGAGAGGAAGTGCAGTAAAGCTCTTGTGTGGATGTGTGTTCTGGCCAACGTCAAGAAGAATAGGAGGTCTTACTGGTTCTGTGATGTCCATTTTGTCCAGTTCCAACACTGTCTGAAAAAAAGCAAGACAAACAAGAAATGACCCCAGAATCGTTTAGAAGCGTTACAGCAACAGGTTGATGGCTTTAAGGTATTTAGGTGGATGTGTAGCTGTAGGATGAGTGAGCTGACCTAGTAACTCATTCTACTGATTTTCTACACAGCAACTTGTGAACAAATGACACAAGACAACAAAAAAGGGAAACCTGTCAAAGAAGAGAAAGTGAAGCTGAGAGATCCTATGTGATGCTGTGAGGTCCTATGTGATGCTGTGAGGTCCTATGTGATGCTGTGAGGTCCTATGTGATGCTGTGAGGTCCTATGTGATGCTGTGAGGTCCTATGTGATGCTGTGAGGTCCTATGTGATGCTGTGAGGTCCTATGTGATGCTGTGAGGTCCTATGTGATGCTGTGAGGTCCTTTGTGATGCTGTGAGGTCCTATGTGATGCTGTGAGGTCCTTTGTGATGCTGTGAGGTCCCTCACCTTGCGGACGGTGGCCACCACATCCTTGTCTTTCTCCCGGCACAGGAGCTTGCGGACGCAGAACTCCAGCTGCTGCAGGAGGTGCTTGTCTGCAGGCAGCCGGATGGTGGAGCGCAGCCGAGGCAGCATGTGGCACAGTTTATACCTGAGGACAAAGACACAAGTACAGTTTATACCTGAGGACAAATACACAAATACAGTTTATACCTAAGGACAAATACACAAGTACAGTTTATACCTGAGGACAAAGGCACAAGTAAAGTTTATACCTGGGGCCAAATATGTACAAAGTTTAGGGGCCAAATACACAGACACTGTTAATACCTTGGGCCAAAGACACAAGCAGTCAGTTTTCCCTGGAGGGGAGGAAGATACTTCTTGTTCTGTGCTCCAGTCTCATACCTGACGTTGGCCACGGGGTCGTTGACCAGCTCCAGGGCTTGGAGGAGGAAGGTTTTACAGAAGTAGGATTTGGAGAAGAGCTCGATGGCGATCTCACACAGGTCCAGGTAGCGAAGTCTGTTCCAGTAGCTTCGACCCTGACCCAGCTCTGGAACGCAAGGCAAAATTGGGAAAACTCAATTAGGGCAACTGATTAACGAGTTACCCATCTGTGTCAGGTAGATTAGGCTACAGTACTTCATTTTAATAATACAGCACAGGTACAATTAGATAATGGGAGCGTTTAGGAGTCCTGAGGTAACGCTATCTTTCGTATTCAAACTGACATTTATATTTCAGTATAGTCAACCAGTTGTTTTCAGCCATTTACACTGTACATGCGTGTCTACGCAGCGCCTTATATGGTCACAGGTCGGCCGGTGCTTGACATATCGTGTAACCATCTATTGTGTGCATGTGTGTGTGACAGATGTGCCTCGCAAGGCTGCCTGTGCTTACAATCCTTCATAACCCCCTGCCTATTGTGGCCTCATGTAATTGGCATATCGTGTGGATTTCTTTAGACGGTTCAGAGTGATAGGTGTAAGAGGCTGTTGTCATGTCTGTCCTTAGGTTAGTTACAATGACTGCTGTCTTTGATAAAGCTCTGCGAGAGCGCCAGTCAAGGTTTTGTCAGGATAGATTAAGGATATTTGTTTCGTTTTTCATGTTTCCGGAATATTTAGTCTATGTCGTTGAATGTACCGGATCTATGATGGTTATTCAAGTCGTTTTGATAGAGCCTAGCCAGTGGAATAAAAAAACAATAAAAAGTTTACTGAAAGTGAAAGAAGGCTACATTTATCTTTCAGTTTCTCTCTCTGCCTAAGCATATGTTCCAGAGCGAGGGAGAGAGAGGAGGAGGAAGGGAGATAAAGAGAGACCAGACCAGTCACCTTGCAGCACTTTGCTGATGATCTCTTGTCTCTGCTCCTGCTTGCGGTTGTAGCGCAGGAACATGCAGAGTGTCCTCGCTGCCTCTTTCTGGACTGGGAGAACATTCTGGAAGCACAATGGAAGATGAGATAGACCGTTCATACTAACATGACCTCGCAACTTCAAGCATTGTTTGTCTCAAAACGATGTCTTTGGTGCAGGAAAGTGTTTTGTTTGAGGGTAAGATATGAGACGATGGGAGCACAGGATAGTTGGAGGTTCACGTTAAGGCAACACACGTGTGTGAGAGTGTGTGTGTGTATGTGTGTGTGTGTGTGTGAGTGTGTGAGTGTGTGTGTGAGTGTGTGTGAGTGTGTGTGAGTGTGTGTGAGTGTGTGTGAGAGTGTGTGAGTGAGTGTGTGAGTGTGTGAGTGTGTGTGTGTGTGTGAGTGAGTGAGCACAGTGCCTCAGCCCTCACGGTGGTGGTAACGATGGCGAACATCCTCTGCAGGAAGCGGAAGTAGATCTGGTCCCCGGACACGACGCGGGGCAGGCAGGCGTAGCGCTGCAGCAGCTTCTCGTGGACGCGCCAACGCAAGGACGATGCCGCCTTCTGCTCGGCGGCCGCCAGCGCTGCCACCAGGTCCGGAATGTTCACCTGCTGAAGGCCCCCCCGCAGAGGAAGGGAGCGGTGGAGGTGGGTGAGGAGAAGGAGGGGTTTGGTAGAAGACCGGAGAGAGAAGGGAGGAGCGAGAAGGAATCACAAGATGGAGGAGAGGGAGGAGGAGTGGTACATGTTGTACGAAGGACGGAGAGAGGGAGAAGAAGAGGATAAATAGGGAGAAAAAGGGAGTTGGGGACAGAGAGGAAGAACATGGTTGTATAATGGGGAGGGCAGAAAAAGAGGAGAAGGCACAGATTGCATCAAAGGAAGTAGAGAGAAGTCAATTATTAATAAATAACAGATCCAGGAGCGATAGGGGGGGGGGGGGGGGGGGGGTGACAGGGACAAGCAGGGAACAGTTAGGATGAAAATATGTCAAGCAAGGGAAAGAAGAGATAGTGGCCACAAAGAGATAAAGAACAAGATAAGTGACACGGGCGCCAAGGGGATTGACACAGAGGCTAAATCTAAAAGGATAAAACACTGACGTGAAAAATAAAGAATTTACTCAAAAACAGCAAGGCTTAGTTTGAGCAAGAACAGCCCCCAAAGACAGACAACTCGTCTCAGATTTGATACACACAACAAGGCACACAACCCCAACTCTCTCCCCTCACCCCCCCAAAAAACATGCAATGCCGTGAACCAATACGTGCACAGCTCCAACCCCACCAGTAGAGGGAGAGCTTGGCCCATCTACACAAGTGCCACAGGGGTGGACAGGCCTGACCTTGTTCTCCAGTCCTGCGCCCTCTCCTCGTGACGTGGCCAGCTCCAGGGTCTCTTGTACATGAGTCAGAAAGGCGTCCAACACCTGCACAACAAACCACCGAGCGCTCAGTCCTGGACTGTAATATTTACAGGGGGGTCCCTATAGTGGGACCATGGTTATCAGGGATCAGTACATCGTGAGAACCTATAAGTGCCAAGGGAAGAGCTATAAGAGCTTTTAGCCAAACAAATTTAAGGTGAGTCTCCAATGAACAGTAGTCTCCCTATTTTTTATTTTTTACTTTGAATAATTCTAAAGTATGAAGGCTGGACGTTAAAGAACACAACACGTCACCGTAATATGCATCAAAACTGCAGTAGTGAAACAGGAAGGATACTGTCTCTGTAGTGGTTGACGGGGGAGGCCATGGCTCTAATGAACGCACGGTTCTGCAACACCTCAGCAGCAGACCAGCGTGTCACTGTGGGACGAGCTGCTGCAGCAGGAATCAAACAGCAGCCTCCCCACCCCAGCTGCAGGGGCAGAGGAGGAGCCGCCTGCTGGGTTTGTTCCCAACATGGTTCCTCCCCGGGGGGGAGACGGAGAGAGCCAGCCAGGCGGAGCGTACCCCCAGCCCTGGTCAGGGGGTTTGATATTGTGTTCATCCCACACGGGAGGTAGCCACACGGGCACACAGAGAGAGGCGGGCTCCCTGGACACTGGCATGCTCTGAGCGGCTGGCTTCTATCTGGGGGTCTAAATCTACTCCCTGTGTGTGTCCACTCCCTCACCACCCCCTCCTCTTCTGAACTGGGGGACGTTGGGAGGGAGAAGAGAATGTCACCCTACACTGTCTACTGTCACTGTCCCTGCATGCACACACTGTCCCTGCATGCACACACTGTCCCTGCACACACTGTCCCTGCATACACTGTCACCTTACCGGCATAGACTGTCAGCCTGCCAGTCTGTCTGTCTGTCTTTCATGCCAGGCTTTTGAGGAGCATTTCAGTATATAAGCATTCGAGCCTCACCTCTAATGAGTCATCCTGCAGCAACAACACCAGCTCCTTGTGTATAAAATGCACATTGGGCCCCAACAGTTTGACGATCTGGAACAGGGAGAGCGGGGTCAGTGGCAGAGGACAAGCAGGAAAATGACACCATACAAAGGAGAAGGGGCGGGGGGGGGGGGGGGGGGGGGCACAAATAATGTGCAATTATTGCGTTCGCATGCAAATAACGAGGCAGAAAATTCGATTTTACTATCTAGTAATCAAAGAGTTACATCGAATCAGATGGGTGACACCAGCAAAGCAGGAGGGTTGGGATGGGAACATGAGCCAGCTGCCTGGCCAGCTGCCACAGCCAGCGGGGACCGTGAACTGTGACTTATACCCGACACCCTGCTGTCTAATGGCGCTCAGCCCACCAATGTTCTCCGGCTTGGCTTCTGGAATGTTCCCGTCTCACCTCGTGGAAGCCCTCGGCCACCGTGCGACGCACGCTGATCTCAGGGTCGTGACACAGGCTGGAGAAGGTGGGGTAGAGCTCCGTCAGGAAGTGGTTGGGGTCGGCGAACAGCACCATGGCCTAGGGGAGGAAGTGATGTCACGGACAAAGCTGAGAATATGCTCGGTCGCTTGACACTTGATGTTCTGGCATTTCGATTCGGATGGTTCAAGCTCGGACAACTTTTCATCCGTCAAAGCCTGCCGCTCCTTGATGAAATTACGTAAGGAAATTGCAGGATTCAAAGAAGGAAGAGGAGTGACTTAACTACGTGGGGGATGCTTTTAGAATCATTTTAGTCATCTGCCAAACTAACGTCGCCAAAGTACTGAAGGGACACAAAATGGCTATCAATTACCACTTAGAACACGAGAGAGAGTGAGAGAGAGAGAGAGAGAGAGAGACAGAGAGATAGAGAGAGAGACAGAGAGAGAGAGAGACAGAGAGAGAGAGAGACAGAGAGACAGAGAGAGAGAGAGAGAGACAGAGAGAGAGAGAGAGACAGACAGAGAGAGACAGAGAGAGAGAGAGAGAGAGAGCGAGAGAGAGAGAGCGAGAGAGAGTGAGCGAGAGAGAGAGAGAGAGAGAGAGAGAGAGAGAGAGAGAGAGCGAGAGAGAGAGAGACAGAGAGACAGAGAGAGAGAGAGAGAGACAGACAGAGAGAGATAGAGAGACAGAGAGAGAGAGAGAGACAGAGAGAGAGAGAGAGACAGACAGAGAGAGACAGAGAGAGAGAGAGAGAGAGCGAGAGAGAGAGAGAGCGAGAGAGAGAGTGAGCGAGAGAGAGAGAGAGAGAGAGAGAGAGAGAGAGAGCGAGAGAGAGAGAGCCTGGGTCACTGAACGCTTTTAGCAGCAAACGAACGACAGTTGCCTACGTCGCAAAAGCACGCAAAAAGGAACGAGCAAGAGCAACCGCTTACAACTGCATTTTAATCTCCTTCCTACGAGTGCTGACCCAAAAAAGTTTCAGTCATCGCTTTTGAAGTTGCTAGTGAAAGAGAGGCCCATTTGTTCCCAGTAAAGACTGGCCAGGATGGCTGAACCAGAGCGCTCTGACATCCAGGCATCGTTGCCAGCTAAAGTGGGTGATTCATTATTAAGGTGGTGAGGGATCCAGGCACGCCTCGCTGGTCCAGGGGGAGGAGACCCAGGTCTGCTGGCACTAAACACCTGTGGATAGGACCTCCGAGGCAGCCAGCGCCAGGCCTTTGTTCCCCCGCACCTCCCCCAGAGCGAGGCCTTCCATTATCCTCCTGACCTCATTACATGGACCATGTGGGTGTTGGTGGGAGTGTCTGCGGTAAATGTGTGTGTGTGTGTGTGTGTGTGAGACTGACGGTGTGACCATAGGACAACCTTTTAACTCCCTACTGCTGATAGAACCTGACAAAGACAACAGTATCTAGGTCAGGGAGCGAGCTAAAAATACACACATACACACACACACACACACACACACACAAGTTGACTTGCTCGTAATTATCAACCACAAAGCTTTGGAGAAAAAACTAAACTTTTTAGAGCTGTCAGCTGTCACAAGCCAATCAAAACAACTGTCAAGGCTTCAGTACCTTTGCTGCTGTTTGTTGGATGTGTGGCACCAAACGAGAGCCAGGCAGGCTGGGGTGTATTAATAACTGTCTAGAAACAGCCCAGATGAGTTTCAGACAGCACCAGGGCAGGGCTGATCTTGTGTACGACGCCAGGCTTAAGAGGTCAGTCCAGACAGAACTTGTTTGTGTGCATGTGTTTGTCTGGTTGTGTGTGTGTGTGTCTTTCAGGTTGTGTATGTGCGTTTGTCTGGTTGTGTGTGTGTTAGTCAGGTTGTGTGCATGTGTTTGGGGGGGGAGGGGGTCACTCACGGGGAAGTTGTAGGCGCAGTTGCGGCGCACCAGCGCGTACTTGCTTTCCAGCTCCAGAGGGTAGGCCTGGTTCTCCGAGTGGCCGTTCTCGTGCTGCAGTCCCAGAATGCACAGCTTCTTGTAGAACTCCAGGAACCACAGGTGCTGCTCGTCTGTGAAAGAGGCTGAGGGCCGAACCAGCGAGCCAGGTTACCCCTCCCCTTTGAGATACGTCTTGAACTACTGCTATCTAGTGAACTATGCTATCTACCAGAACGGATCCATGCATACAGTTGTGTCTCTGTACATGCACAGAAAACATGCGTCCAGAATTGCAGCACCACTAAGTCGTTTGTGGCATTTCAGAAACATAACCAAGAGCGGTTCGTGCTGTTGCTGGTACCAGCCAAAAGCTTAGCATTCACAAACACAGAACCTACCGGAAAGTCCGTGACAAAGCTTCCCATACTGAAATGACAGAGAAGCCAGAACTGCCTCGTCGGCTTTGAAGCACTTTTCACAGAAGGTCTTCACCAGCGGGAATATAACCCGGGTTCTGTCGTCTGAAAAGGGAGAGCAGGAGAGAGGTGAGACCGATTGACAAACACTCTACATTCTGGAAGGCATACAACACACCCTACTACACTGAGGCACTTTTCTTGATGGTAAGTATCGTGTTTGGACATAAATACAGGTTATGTCCAGTTTTCTTGAAAAAGAAAGACACAAATAACGGGGGGACGAAGCTTCCCCCCGCGTGTCGTTTAGAACTGATGAGGGCTTGTCATCCTAAGAAGATGGAAGAGGAGCGAGGCTCTTGGAAGATACTTCAGCTTGTGTCCTTGAATTCCTGGCACGCGTGCACCAGCCTCGTTAAAGACGCCAGACTGTGGGCTCCTACACCAGACAGCAGCAAAGGAAGCAAGCAAAACTATCACGACAAGTGATTTGCACATCAAAGTACTTCAGCGGGGGAGTACGCGGGCGTCTTGACAGTGGCCACGGGGGAGGACAGATCCCAACCTTGCCAAAAAAGCTGGCTGGTTCCGGAGTCCAGTCCTTGATGTTAAGGTGCTCCATCAGGCGTTTCATGGCTGGACACTCTTAAACACTCTTAACTGTTTCTTTCTATATTTCTTTGAGACATATTCATTTTCCTTGGCTATTTTTAAGTCCTCAACCAACTGGGGCTTCACATAATAATGGTTCCCTACCTCTTACCGGACATTAATGGCGCAACAAACAACTCTCGACAACAGTCACGCTGTTGCAGCTGACATTTTGCTCTTGTTGTTGCCGGGGGTGGGCGCAGCCTAAAAATGTGCTCCATCTCCATCCACACTGGCGCATGAATGAGAGCCGGCTAGGCCTGCCTGCCAGCTCAGCGGGGAGCGACGTGGGCTGGCGGTGGGCGCAGTGTAGTAAGAGGAAGAGCAGCGTGGGCTGCGAGCATGAGAGAGGGAGTCGTGGTGGCCAGGCAGAGAGATCCGTGGGCTGTGTGAGGGAGGCAAGGAGGGTGGCAGGGAGGGAGGGAGGCAAGGAGGGTGACAGGGAGGGAATGAGGCAGGTAGGGAATGAGGCAGAGAGGGAGGGAGGCAAGGACGGTGGCAGGGAGGGAATGAGCAAGGGAGGGAAGGAGGCAGCACCTGAGGCAAGTAACACAGCCTGATCAACATCCATCCTGGCCTCTGCACTTCCCGCAGAATAATTTAATTTAAAAAAAATTTTTTTCTTCTCCAGGTTCATTCAAGTTTCTAAATGAATTCCAAGTAGTTTGTAAATAAATTGTTTTAAGTTCAAGGGTTGTGTAGGATGATGATTTTGTTGTCTATGGGTATTCTGTTAAGTACAAGAGTGTGTTTCTAGAAGGGTTCCAGGTGAACTTTCTCACTTTGTGACTTTTCTTACCACTGTCGAACATCTCCAGCAGGTTGACGATGGTGTCGAAAGCAGCCAGGCGCACTGTGCTCCCCTCATCGCGAGCTAGTTCAACCAGCTCTGGTAGCACTGCAGCCTTGGTATGGTCCAACCTGGTTAACCAACCGAGAAAAGCCCATGGTTACATATCACAACGTTCCATCAATTCAAGATGACATCAACACCGTGCATTCTTATCATCCGCTTTCGTTTACTTCGAGAGATTATCCTCACCGGTGGGGGGAAATAAGAAGAGACGAGAAGTATTGATTGACTGGCGTGCATGCATCTTTCAAGTATACCCAAGCCTACTGATAAGCACAGCCGTGTGCAGTTTTGTGAGTATCTAGTCAATATGTATCCATTATCTCCTGTGTCATTAAGCATCAGCTCCATGGCAAGCAATTCTCCTTCCCTGCCAGCTCTCTGTCTAAGCGTCGAGGGCCTTTGAGCTGCACAGCTAGCAGGGCAGAACTTGACAAATAGCTTTGCTGGGACCTGGGCTTCCCAGGGACGCCAGTCTGTCAGACCTGGAGTGGCTCAGACTTGGTAGTCCACATGAGAGAGGCAAACAGGCTGTGAGATTAGCACTTCTCTTGGAACGCTGCTATCCAGACACTCCCTTTGACACCAACACTCATATACTGCAGTTTCCTCCAGTGAATGATATTCTGAGGTTTTGTCTTGGGTGAATGGAAATGGAAGGGGGGAGGTGGGTGGATGGACAGTGGGGTAAGGTAATAGTGAAGGCAGTTGTAGGGGAATTTGTAAACATGATAATAAAAAAAGAACATTTAACAGTAATTGGATGTCAGTTATGGGCTCTCAGTTATGGAATTATTGTAGAAAACTAGCAATTAGTTGCAAAACTGTCGTGTTCATTTGTTTCAGTTGTGTGAAAACAAAATGAAAACGCCATCTTTGTGCCTGGCAGCTGTTTCTGTTCCTGATGTTGAGGTTTTCCACCAGGTTTCTCTCCTGCGCCCCCAGATGAAGGGGCACCCTCTCGTCTGCCCGCCTGTTGTTGTTTACCCGATTCCCCTGGCGATGTTCTCCAGGTGGCGGCACATGCAGGAGCGCACCTCGTACTCCACGTCCTGGCACAGCGACCTCACAAGCGGCAGAAGGTCTTTCTTCACTCTTGAGGCACATCAAAGGGGAACGAGAAAATTAAACATCAATATCTTCCTCTAGGTTTCTGTCTGGGTAAATGCACTGTGCACTAGCTCATTTAGTATCAGGGTGTTCTGCATCGCCGTGTGTGGAGGAAGACGCTCTTGGGCAGCGGACTCACACAGGGGACTCGAATTTGCAGGCCACCTTCCCCAGGATACGACAGCTGGCCAGGCGGGCCTGGAGAGACTGGGAGAGCTGTGCTTTGGACACTAGCGGACTCAGGATCTGCCGGATGGAACAGTGGGAACAGGACGTTCAGATACCTTTTGACAAGACATACATTCTATAACATGCAGAACTAACTAACAGGCAGTGTAGGGAAGGAGTAATTGAAGCTACGCAGGCCCATCTTCAAATGTGTGGACCTACTTTAAATAACAGGTTTCTACTTGCAGTGTAAGCACATTGGTTCAGCACGGTGAGCATTTCAGTTTGATGGTACCTCCTGCCTGATGGTCTCCTTTGGTAAAGCGTCGATTGCTGACAGCAACGTCTCTAGCCACGCATTGCTCACTACTGTTGGCAGGAAAAATACAGAATGTGGAAGAATTAAGACACACACAGAGCTGATGCCACCAAACGTTGCCTGGCAGGGTCTTAAATGTAGAGATCACCCCGTGCCAGAGAGCATGGGGCCCTGCCAACGCATGGCACTGCCAGCTAACGACAGTCAAGTCACAACTGCAGAGCTCCGCTGCCAATTTGAACTGCTGCATTCACACCTTCGCTCGCACACAGACGCCACAAAATGGCAAGTGAAAGCAGCGCTCGAGGAGGCTGGGGTTGTTGTTTTGATTTTGCACGTTTTTTGGATTTGCAAGCTGGCACAGCGACATCCCAAAACACAGAAAACCCTGAGAGCTAACATCTCCCAGGGTCACTGGGAGACCAGGGCCCTGCTGACCGGCGTCTCTGTGGTCAAGGTTGAGCAGAACGATCTGCAGGATGGAGTGAGTGTGCGTCTGGATCAGGACGATGTCATCCTGCAGCACGGTCAGGAAGGAGCCGGCCGCCGCCAGCTGCATGTCCACACCGGCCAAGTGCAGCACTTCCTGTTTCAGAGGGGAAGGAGCTCTTATTATTGGTCCTTTGTGGGACTCTGGCACCGCAGTTTTTGGCATGCCGATGACTTGTGATTCCATGCGAACACATGACAGTGTGTTTTTGCAAGACACATACTTAGGAAAGGCTGTGTTTGATTGATACAGTCACACTCAATGTTAACACAAAGTGTGAGTGAGTGAACTTCAAGCTAACATTAACTTAAACACTTTGGACTGCTGTTTGTTGTGAGTTACTGACATTAAGTGCCTTTACAGTGTTATTTTGAAAGAGCGTGAGGTTTGGGCCTACCCGGACTTTTGGCACCACCCGTCGAAAGGTCTCTGCTGGGTTCTGGCGAACCAGGTTTGGCAGGTTGATTATCACACTGGCTCTCTGGACATCCTGACCGGAGCTAGGGAAACAGAACCAGTCACACAACACATGAGCGCGTACTGTGTGTGTGTGTGTGTGTTCAATTTTTCAATGTGGCTCCCGAGCAATGTTTCCATTAGTCACCATACATAGATATCAATGACAGAAAGGTATATTTGTATATATTAAATTATCAACATTTCTGCATCCATTGTTTTGTCCTTTTTTGACAGTTTGTTAGTGTGCAGTTGTTCTACGTCCCCCATGGTGGGCCCCCATCCAATATCCTGTTCTAGAACCTTCAGCTGTGCCTGGGAGGAGTGACTCAGGGGAGCAGGAGGGCTCCCTCCTCAGCCGAGCACCTTGTACCCGGGCAGAGAGGGAGAGAGCGGCTCGTTTGTAAGGCAGACAGTGAATTCAGGCTGGGGCCTGTTTGCTACAGACATCCACAGCTAGTTAGTCATTCAAAATTCTGAATAAACAACAGTCAGCGCTTCCGTATGAAGTTAATTATTCGACTCTTAAGTGGGTACGGCGTGTCGGTTCATTATGGCATAATCAGTCCTCTTTTATGAACAAGTGTACATTTCCATGGAATTGCTTAATGGCCTCAACCATCCATGAATTCAACCCCAGTCTCAAACATGAACACTTCTTTCTACCGCACAAAACGCTATCTACGAACATGATGTTCAATTCTCATTTACCACCGCAAACATTGAGCTAATTGAAGGGAGTCAGGTGGCTCAGCGGTTAAGGCGTTGGCCTTACATGACGTTGTGTCCTTGGGCAAGGCACTTCACCCTACTTGCCTCACGGGGAATGTCCCTGTACTTGCTATAAGTCGCTCTGGATAAGAGCGTCTGCTAAATGACTAAATGTAGCGTCAGTCACGTGGTTCAGGACCATGGACAGCACCTCTCCATAAAGTCTTGACAACCAGGGCCAACCTCAGCAGTCTGTTGGCAACTGTATTGGTGTGCGACATTCAGAGGAATCCCTGTTCCCACTGGAGTTGATGGCCAAGCCTTTGCTCCAGCTCCAACAACAGAGCCCACATGAAACAAAGCCTGGACAGAGGCAAGCTGCTACATTAAAGACACTTGGGAAAGTGCATAATTTATTTTGACTGTATACACACACATACTGTACACTCATACACCAAAGGGTTGTTGTACCCCGGGGTGCTTGTTTGTACCTGAAAGATTCCCACAGAGACGATTATCATGTCTGCCAGCTCTCTCATTGGCCAGTTTCCTAATTTGGTCAAAGCGTGCAATACAGCAAGTCTTCCAGAGCAACTTTCTCTTCAAACTAAAATAAAAAGTAGCACAGAGCTAAAAAAGATAGAAAAACAAACCAGCATGTGCTCATCCCCATCTGCCTGTCTCACCCCCCAGGGAGCTAAACATCTTTCCCTCCTTCACAAGAGGTTCTTTCTTGGCCCTGTCGCACTCCTCAGGTTGTTGCTCTAAATAATGGACTGTAAACAGGTATTCATTTCTCTCTCGGGGTCGGTTTCCTCCCCCCCGCTGCGTTTGTTGGCAGAGTGTTAGTTAATAACTAGGAGAAGCAGCCTTCGGTTGAGGCCCGGCTCCTTGATGAAGGGAGGCAAACTCGGTCATGGCTGGTGGAACTTCTTAAGAAACAAGGCTGCATTGTTCCGATTCATTGGCTACTTTGACGGTGTGTTATGAAATGCGGAGGTTAAGAGAGTGGGTCCAGATGCTATCTGCGAGCGGCTGATGCAGGGATGGGAGGGGGTGCAAGGGGTCGGTGAGAGTGACTTAATCAATTAAAGGGCAGGTGTTGAATGATGAGCGTAATAAGAGCCTGCTCCTGTTGAGCCAAAGCGGTTGTTAAAATCTCCTTCTGTGTGCTCGGAGGCCGAAGAAAGACACACCGACAGCGAGAGGCCCTTCAGAAAGTAAAGACACACGCCGACGCATTTGTAATTAGGCTTGACCGCCGCATGAACGGCCATGCGCTTGGGTTACACGCCCTAAACGGGGTAAAGGGCTTGCAATGGTTACTGTTGTCGAAGAAACCTTTCCCTTCTCTCCCCTTGCAGGGACCCGAAATTAGACTTTGGGAAAATGGTGAGGTAACTAAAGTTGTGTTTACCAAACTATTATGGGTGCTTGGATACTAGATTCTGGGGATGATTATGGGTGGCATCGTTTTAAGATCTCCACCACGCCAGGTGACTGGAAGAACCATCAGCAGAAGTGATTGTCTTGGAGGAGTGATGGATGGAGAGAAGATTACAGAGCAGCAAACGTAGTGTACACTCTTGCCGTTGGACTCCTGGTCCATAGCTTTAGGAGTTGGACTGAGGAACAGGCCAGTAATGAGACTTCAGCAGAATCCTCAGAGCAATTAATTTTCCTTTGACAGGTCCTCCCAACCTTATATCCTCCGACAATCCCCTGTCTCTCACCATCCCTCTCTCACACACACACACACACACACACACAACCCTTATCTAAGCAGAAAAGTCCTTCTGCGCTTAAGTAATAATGAGTGGGCAACACACCCGGATCCTGCCTCCCTCATTTCCAGCAGCAGGAACTCCACAACATTCCAAGCAGGTAAGCAGTTGGTCCTTTGCTTTGTCAGTGTGCTGTCTTGTACTGACAGTGTTATTATCGGATCCCTACAGGTTATTGAGGCAGCATAAACAAGCAATGGTGGAGGCATTCCTTACCTTGAATAAAGTTGTAAGATGGCCTACCATAATCACTATGTTAACAAATCAAATACAGTTTTGATTATGAAATGTAAGTTCCAGGACATTACTGGAGCCTGTAACTTTGGTGGCTTTGGCCTAGCCCAATAATTTTATTTTAAGATAATAGCAACAAAGTAAAGTGCAGGACATAATGCTGAGGAAACTAGTCTTAGGAAATACACTGACTTAACCGAAAATAAAATAAATAATAATAATAAATATATACAATAATTTACCTCATCCTATGCTTTGCATCTATTTGACAACGCCTCATTTCTGAAAGGTTTTGTCTTTCTCATTACTCTCAGGAATGGATGGCTCAAGTTAAATTGAGTTAAAACTAGCAAACTCAGAGGAGCTCTAAACAGCCCCTGTGATTCCATGCCCATAAGAAAATTTCTAATCGAGCAGGGCTGAAATTCAAATGACTGTTTGAGGAAAGTCTGAAGGGGCGAGTGTGAGTTTGTCTTGCGGGCTGACTAGGCAGGGTGACAGTGGATGGACGAGTCAGATCAAGGTGTCAGAAGACTGACACTTTACATCTGCTACTTGGCTTGGCTACACATGACTTGTTGTTGTCTCATTGCTTCACAGGCTAACGCTAAAGAGATGACTCACTTTACAAAGCATCTGTAAAACGTGACAAAGAGGACGGACGCAGGACATGCGCTGTTCCGGAAGTCTGCCGAGCTTGCGTGCGACAACAAGCTGCGAAGCGCATGTGAACACGCATGGGCCTGTAAACAAGACAGCTTGAACCAAGTAGCGTCATCTGTGAGGCCAAACAAAAGCTGAAAGGAGCTTGTCGACCTTCGCTGAGCTGTCCTTGACGTCACCACACTGACATTATCCACGGGTCCGGCATTGAAATGGATTCTTCAGAGCTGGAGGACTTGAAACTAGAAGTTGGTGGTGCTCTGTACACACCAACAAGAGATGATTAGGTTGAAGTTTGTGATTTTCTAAATATTGCTGGTTTAAAATGTGAAAAGGTGTCAGGCAAAAGTCGCTGCTCTCTCATTACGCCTTACAAGTCACTTAGAGAGAGATGAAGTAGGTGTATTTGAGGATGAAGGTATGACAGGGTGACTGACCCTTAAGGATAAAGTTTTCGAGCTGCAACAGGTTGTTGCAGGAGAGAGGCAAACAGGCTCAAGACAAGACAACAAGACAAGGTAACCTTGTCTAGGTAACCTTAATCGAAAAACCGACAGATTCTGCAGGAGAGCAGTCCGTTCAGACTCCAGAAGAAGAGCGATAAGAAAAAAAAAGATTGAATCATTACAGCTATTATTAGCAAATAAATCCAGAGGAGCAAAGAAACCGCACTGTCAGGCACTGGGGAGGGGAAACGTACTATGAAAATGCCTCTGCTCAGCAGACCCCACAGCCTCGGATCTCACTACAGTGGGGTAGAGAATTCTGACCGTGCTGCAGGATGACTTCGTCCTGATCCAGACGCACACTCACTCCATCCTGCAGATCGTTCTGCTCAACCTTGACCACAGAGACGCCGGTCAGCAGGGCCCTGGTCTCCCAGTGACCCTGGGAGATGTTAGCTCGCTCCCTCAGGGTTTTCTGTGTTTTGGGATGTCGCTGTGCCAGCTTGCAAATCCAAAAAACTTGCAAAATCAAAACAACAACCCCAGCCTCCTCGAGCGCTGCTTTCACTTGCCATTTTGTGGCGTCTGTGTGCGAGCGAAGGTGTGAATGCAGCAGTTCAAATTGGCAGCGGAGCTCTGCAGTTGTGACTTGACTGTCGTTAGCTGGCAGTGCCGTGCGTTGGCAGGGCCCCATGCTCTCTGGCACGGGGTGATCTCTACATTTAAGACCCTGCCAGGCAACGTTTGGTGGCATCAGCTCTGTGTGTGTTTTAATTCTTCCACATTCTGTATTTTTCCTGCCAACAGTAGTGAGCAATGCGTGGCTAGAGACGTTGCTGTCAGCAATCGATGCTTTACCAAAGGAGACCATCAGGCAGGAGGTACCATCAAACTGAAATGCTCACCGTGCTGAACCAATGTGCTTACACTGCAAGTAGAAAACCTGTTATTTAAAGTAGGTCCACACATTTGAAGATGGGCCTGCGTAGCTTCGATTACTCCTTCCCAACACTGCCAACATCCATCTTGCCTTCCATTTCTATTCACCTAAGACAAAACCTAAAAATATCATTAACTGGAGGAAACTGCAGTATATGAGTGTTGGTGTCAAAGGGGGTGTCTGGATAGCAGCGTTCCAAGAGAAGTGCTAATCTCACAGCCTGTTTGCCTCTCTCCTGTAGACTACCAAGTCTGAGCCACTCCAGGTCTGACAGACTGGCGTCCCTGGGAAGCCCAGGTCCCAGCAAAGCGATTTGTCAAGTTCTGCCCTGCTAGCTGTGCAGCTCAAAGGCCCTCGACGCTTAGACAGAGAGCTGGCAGGGAAGGAGAATTGCTTGCCATGGAACTGATGCTTAATGACACAGGAGATAATGGATACATATTGACTAGATACTCACAAAACTGCACACGGCTGTGCTTATCAGTAGGCTTGGGTATACTTGAAAGATGCATGCACGCCAGTCAATCAATACTTCTTGTCTCTTATTATTTCCCCCCACCGGTGAGGATAATCTCTTGAAGTAAACGAAAGCGGATGATAAGAATGCACGGTGTTGATGTCATCTTGAATTGATGGAACGTTGTGATATGTAACCATGGGCTTTTCTCGGTTGGTTAACTAGGTTGGACCATACCAAGGCTGCAGTGCTACCAGAGCTGGTTGAACTAGCTTGCGATGAGGGGAGCACAGTGCGCCTGGCTGCCTTCGACACCATCATCAACCTGCTCTAGACGAGTCCACCTTCAGTCAAGCTGATGTCCTATCAGCTATGCTCTTCAGCCGGCTGGAGGGAATTATCCAGGGACTGCTAGAAGGTCTGGATCACTGCTGATTTCACATTTGTATTCATATTCTAAAGCAGGGGTCACCAACACGGTGCCCGCAATATTATGCAGTTTCCTGCAAGCGTTACCTGCAATGTTCTTACCTACTACATGCAATATTGTTGGCATGTAATAACTTGCTGCATGTCACTCACTACTTATTCATGGCAGTAACCACTTCACTTAACTCTCTCTCACTTATGTGCAATGTTGTTATTTCATACTCTTAAAGCCCTATCTTGTACTTTGTATTTATACGGCCCACCCTCTCCTTATCTGTGGCGTAGGAAGGGCCGAACTTGTTGATGCTGATGCTGGTGAGGCAGGTGAACAGGTTGTCCAGAGACACCAGGATGTTCTTCTCGGTGGCGAAGCGCACCAAGCCCTCCTGGTGCATGTAGACAGTGAGGGGCTGGAAGCTCTTCACGCAAACGTACAGGCGCAGGTCGAACTTGTAGCGGGCGATAAACAGGGGGGTTACTGACGTACGGCAGGTGTTTGACATCCTCGAACATGAAGATCCCCCATCCAGTAGCCTGTGGCTCTTCCTCTCCCTGCCTCTCCTCCTCCTCTTCCTGCATAGGTGATGTTTGGTATACTCTGCCAGGAACCGTGTGTAGTCGTTGAGGAGAATGAACACGGTGGGACCGGAGTCGTAGAGAGACGAACCAAACGTCCCCCTCATTCTCCTCAGGTTGCGGGACAGGCAGTCCTTGCGGGTGATGCCCCCAGTTTTGGGATGGTGTTTGAGGAGCTGCCATGGGAGGAGTCTCTTGTGGAGGCATGGAAGGCGGAAGGGCGCCAGTACAAGTTCCAATCCCCCTTTCTATGATGGTCAGATTCACACACACATCGGGCCAGCTGACGGAAAGCAGGGAGGATAAAAATTGTCCATTCTTTATTAAAAAAAGGACAGTAATAAAAAGCTGACTCTTCATTTCATGCCCAGTCATTGCTCAGCCTAATCCACAGGCTGATGGATGATAGACCAACAGGAGGATGGAGAGACTGGGGGGAGTTTGCTCCCTCTGCAGAGGTAAGCCTGGGCCAAACTTGACTCACCCCAGGGGAGTCAATTGCATTCCTCCTATTGTGAACTCGCCAAAGACAGCTAGCAACAGGGGAGCTACAGATCCCTGGCCAATAAGATCTCAGCAAATAGGTCAAAAATAGGCTTCAATAAGCACGACAGAAAATAAACCATGGCGGCTGCAATGAAAGACAGATGTGAAGAAAACAAGTTGTGTATGCTTGGAGGGGTTCTGAATGTCATTTGGACCTTACAACAACACTTATTACCAAGCCCGTATCACAAAATAGCCTGTCTGGCATTCGTCACATTTAGCCATTTCAAGGACAAGTATTGTAGTCCAGGCTCAAACAATAAGATAAATGTGCACTTTCACCAACAGTACAGAAATACCAAGAAGCATCCCAATTAGCCATCAATTCAGTGAGACGTCAAAACTAATCTTCTTTATGATCTTCAAGCTTCAGTGACTCGCCTAGTTCTTCACTGCAGAGGTAAAGGGAGATTGCCAGTGAAAGCCAGTTTGAGTGAAGCTAGCCGGTACTGAGTTTGACCGTTGACCTGATCCAGTTCCACCCCGCTCCAAGTCCTCTGTTCCACATTACTGACAGTTCTGCCTTGGCTCCTGCTGCCTCCATCAGGAGGTCCTCCCTGAGGGTCTGGATGCCTGTGTTCTCTGACAGCTCTGCCTTGGCTCCTGCTGCCTCCATCATGAGGTCCTCCCTGAGGGTCTGGATGCCTGTGTTCTCTGACAGCTCTGCCTTGGCTCCTGCTGCCTCCATCAGGAGGTCCTCCCTGAGGGTCTGGATGCCTGTGTTCTCTGACAGCTCTGCCTTGGCTCCTGCTGCCTCCATCAGGAGGTCCTCCCTGAGGGTCTGGATGCCTGTGTTCTCTGACAGCTCTGCTGTGGCTCCTGCTGGCTCCATCAGGAGGTCCTCACTGAGGGTCTGGAAGCCCGTGTTCTCTGACAGCTCTGCCTTGGCTCCTGCTGCCTCCATCAGGAGGTCCTCCCTGAGGGTCTGGATGCCTGTGTTCTCTGACAGCTCTGCTGTGGCTCAGATAAGCAGGCAGGGATGAAGGTTCACTGCACTCCCACTTCCATGCCTCACAAAGAACCGGTGCATGAGGCCTACAGCACAGACCATAAACTGTTAACAAGTCAAGCTCAAACTTGTACGGATGCCGTTTCTTCTTGCGCTTGTTGACGGATCGCAGCATTGGCCACGCAGGTTGACTTCTTGGTATTTAAAGTGGCATTTGGAATATGGTGCTTGTGACTAGTTATTCAGAGCTCCAGTCTTTGAAAGTTCCACAATGTCCACAGTCCATAAGAAGTGTGGCATTCAGCATGCAGTTTCCTGCTCTACCGGCATCTTGCTTAATCACCAGTGTGTAAAAGCCAACAGCAGCAAATGAAATTGCTCTCAAGAACTAGTTTGCAGCCCCTGGGAACATGAAACGCAGATTCATTCTGAATCTAAATGAGCCCAGAAAAGGTGCAACTCTCTGCATTCTGGGTTAAAGAGAGAGAGGAGGGGGGGGGGGAATTGTTTTCCACGTCACTGAATTAAAAACACGACCTGCATTCTGGCCGACTGTTTAACCTGCAGTATTCCTCACCCATAATGAACAAATGTCCTGTTCAGTTTGTGTGCTTGTACATTCAACTACTCCTGCTGTTTAGAAGGCAGGGTAAATGTTGGTGCCCTCACAGCGATTTGGCTCGGATAAGGTTTTGCTTACTTACTGGGTTTATTACTTTATTATCCTGAGTAAATATATTGAGTCACAACGCTGTGAACAAGACTAGCCTATCTTTGCTACGTTTGATGGTGATTTACTGTTGCAAACTAGTAAATGCAGGACAGATGATTTAGGGTGTTTTGAAACAACTTCGAATGAGGTGAAGTCTATTTCTGAGTAGCAGGTTATAGCTTTAGCGTCAAGCATAGCGTTCCACAACACAAACTGTAGTTAGGATGTGAGGCCGTCCTGCAGTAGTGATTGCAAACAAGAAACATGTTGAAAGAGTTAGCTCTGTTAGCATACGTTCTACACCCCTCTCAAAGAAAGAATCGAACCAGAGACAAACAAATTCAACTTCAGTGATTGAATACACCCATAGGTCATCTAATACCACAAATGGATCAAAGTATCGTATGCTACCTCATTGTAACTTTGCACTGTGACCTTTAATTAATGGTCCCAGAATGGTGTTTCCATAATCCTTCGAAAAAATGGATGAAACCTCATCGGTCCCCATCTCTCTTGTCATCGGAGCCAGCCCATGCAATTTTGATAACCACCAAAAGCTCCAGTAGATACTGGTAGCAGGACGCACCAGAGGGGATCTTGTTCTTTGACTGACGTGTCTAGACAAGGACAAAACTCAGGTGCCTCGACACACATTCTCACGATGGACACTTATGGCCGACACCGGTAGAGGATACGCGTGGGATTAATCTAACCCTAAATCCCAAAATGCAATATTCATGGCGTTCGAACACGACCGAGGGAACCGCGTTTAGCAAAGGGCTGAGGTAAGCGATGGAAGGAAAATCCAAAGAGGACCTTGATCCCAGTGAAGGATGAGTTTTCCTCCCCCCTGTGGGACATTTTGTTGCAGGGTTTTATCGCAAAGGTTACCCTAAACCTTTAGACCAGAAATATTCCAGTGACTGAGGCCTATATCCTGAGTATCAAAATAGAAAGGCCAAGTACTAATTCACGGAATAATACAAGTTAGTTTGAGTTTCTCCTGCTAAAGTATGAGTTTGTTTACAAACTAATTGACTTTTATGCTTTTTTTTGGCTTCATATTTCTATGCAACAGAATGTAAGACTCTGTAGGCTTAATACCATCAGTACTAATTTAAGGGTTTTGAAATGCACTCATGTGTCAAAATCATGTTTTCTATTCTGTCAAACATGATTCCTCAGACAGACAGACAGACAGGTGTTGGTGGTTGTTTAATTGCCTGCACTCTTATCAGGCAAGAATCTGAGAATCTGAATTGTTTGTTGAATGACTATTAGTGCATCATGTAACCTTAAGAAAGTAGCTTGTTTTTCAGGCCAGTGGTCCTTTACCGGATATTCACCTACCTTAAAAGAAAGACCGCCCTCTCAATGTCATTCAAATCCTCATCCACGGTCAATTTGTCAATCTCTTCTGCTGTCTGAAAGGAGTGAAACACACAAGAAAGAATTGTGTGCGTTTATGGTTCAATAAAACACTTGGCAAAACGTCCTGTGTCATCAACAGACACACACATAAATGCACACACGCACAGTCACAAAGGTGTACAAGTATTCTTCCTGGTGGCCACAACTAACAATACTCTGTTGAATGAGCATGTCATCACGATCCAAACATATGGCTTCCATCAGACACAGGCGTGAGGGTGAATACAGGTGAGCTGGGACCAGGGCAGGATTCAGAAGGGGTCGCACTGAATGACTCAGCTGCAGAATAAGTGGCGAGAGTTGCAGTGAATCACAATGGACTGACTTCATTTACTCTCTTCCCCCCCCCGTGGCTTGCGTGGGAGTGTTACGTGGGAACCAGGGGAGTGTGGGTGTGCGTAGTCGCTTACGTGAAGGCTTCTCTCATTATCCGAGATGCCTCGCTCTGGATCCTCTTCGACACAGAAAGAAAAAAAACGGCACAGAAAACTCCCGCCCCCTCTGTTACCGTTCATGCCATGCACACGCAAACCGGCATAGATTACCGACTCCAGTGCCAAAGGGAAAAACAAACTGGCACTATTGGAATCCTTTCAAGAGAGAGAGGAAGGGCATGGTAGAAAGTAGTTATCGCTACAGGATCTATTGGGAATCGAATTCATTTCAATGTTCTGTAAGGACAGTAACTACACAGCTATGGAATTGAAAGGACTGGAATGATTTCAGCAGCACTTGCTTTAAGAATACTAATGAACGTTCTTGGGTTATGAGGAAATCCTCAGCCATTCTGTAAATGACTCTCCGCAGTGGAGGAGAGGGAGGAAGGGAGGAGGAGAAGGAGGAGAGGGAGGGAGGGAAGAGGAGAGGGAAGAGGAGAGGCAGGGAGGAGGAGAGGGAGGGAGGAGGAGAGGGGGCGAACCAGTGATGCGGACAGCTGACTGAAACTGCGTCACGCAGTAAAGCAGAAAGTGTGGGTAACCCCCGTTCATCCAGTCTGGCTCTCAGCTCATGATGCCGCTAATGATTTCACGCCAGTAGTAGCCTTTGAAAAATCAGGAAAATGAGCACAGCCGTGATAAAGATGACTTAACAAATGCGTCTCGCAAGAACAAATGCGTTTCGCTTTGAAAAAGAAATGAAATGCACTAAAAAGCTGAATTTCCATGGAATGTAGTGTTCAATGCAAATAAAAGCGTTTGAATGCTGTATAATTTATAGGACTAGTCATGAACCATTAATCCACAAGGCGACAGGATTTTGACTCACCTGATAAGGATTTAAAGAACTCTATCATTCGTCTTACACACTAAATGCTACAGAAATGTCAATTTCCATCATCATGAATCAAGATTAGAAACTCGAGGTAGAAATGTCGGATTGTATGAACTTGAAAGAATATCTTTATCTCGAAGCTTGAATAAATATCAACTTTTATTTTGATTTCAAATACCTTTAGACTCCTGCGAATCGGTCTTTCGATGAATGTCAAGTCTTGTAGATCCTCTACCTGCCCGAACAGACTCGACTGGTTTAAAGTCATTTTGCTGATGAACATCAGTTTTTTTTTTTCTCTCCTTTTACTAGAAATAGAAGTGTTAGAGCCTTGTTACGACCATGGCTCCAAACTGGGAATGAGTGAGATGAAATCTTTGATTTAAAGCTGGTCCACCCACTAGACGAGCTTGTTTCATATGTACAATGATGCCTTGATATTAGAAGATGGGTCCCAGTGATGACATCCAGAACAGGTCGAAGCACATCCAAAACCAGGCACCATCTTCCTTGTTCGAAAGCTTTTTGATTAGATAAAATATATATATTAGGCAGTTACAGCTATGCCTCTTTAAATTAACATGAACAAGGTCGCCTACAGTCGTTTGATGGTTAAGATGCACTTAATTTGCATGACTTCCTTTCCAAGTTGATGGCCAATATCTTTAAGTGCGATGATGGATCCATCTTCCACTAGTTTCGGGTGATCTTGAGGAACATCCTTTAAAAAAAAACTTCATTATTCCTGTGACCTGTTTTTTGGAAACCTTTCCTTTTCGTTAAAGTGCTTCATTTGCAATGGCACTGCCTCTCAAAAATAAGCAGATGAAAAACTGCCGTTAAGATTACTGTGATTATTGATCAAACTAGCCAAATTAGAGTCAAAATTCAAGCAAGTCCAACTGAATCGTTAAGCCTTGCTTGACAGCGAACAAGCGACTGCTAACGTTAGCTAGCAGCTCTCAAGGTTCAAGTTAGCTTGCTAAAGCTAGCTTAGAGTTGAAATGAGTGCACATTATGCATTTTGGCATGCTACAAGACCATGAACTATATAAAAGCAATATCACTAGTCCAAGAAAAAAAAAAAATTCGACAAGGTAACTGAATACGTTCATTTGCTAGAGAAACCTGTCATGAAAATCCTGTATTTTCAACACAGTCCACGCGCACATTCAGCACGCGAACGCACTGCAGCAACTAAATAGGTTTCCATGGCTACGACATGCTACAGCGGTGCCCAGCTGAAAGCTGTAAGAACGGACGTAATACACCTTTTTTGTCACCGATATTATAAGTAAAATTATTAAATGTAGGATGAAACCATTTCAATATTGTAGGGGAAAAAACGACAGAAATAGCACTGTATCCTCACAACCTGCGTGTAGTGCTGCTCACGGTGTTGATGATGAGATCTGCTCTTCAACTTGCATCTCCTGCAGTGCAGTTTAAATACTTTAGTTACAGTAATTATCATGACAATAAACCGCCTTACTATGCTACCTGTCAATCTTATCAACTACGTTTTCAAATTATTCTAGATGCCATAACATTTGAACGACATAGCTGTTATAATTCCTAAATACCAAAAATCGCTGTTTTATCTCAGATTCTGTCAGCTTTACGCCAACTTTTACAACAACACTTTGAATATACAATATACAAACATAAATATACCTGAGCAGCTGAGTGGTCTTACATAGTCTGCAGACCTATTTTAATAATTGTCATACTGCCCAAAATAATAACATTTAAGACAATGTCCACTCCTTAAACAGTGCATCTACTGTCTCTACTGAGTTCTGATATATTTTGTCTGATGTTGACAACACTACCACCTGCTGGCTGCTGTGCTTAGTAACAGAATACTGCACAAACTAAAAAGGCAACTAAACATAAATTTTAAAAAAATCTACTGGTGGACACATTTTAATTTGACCAAAACTACGTTATCAAATGTATCTTTAAAAAAAGATACCTTTGATAAGTTTAAAGATGTATTTTTAAAGAATAATGAACACTTTCCCTTTGAGGTTTTCCAGGTCAAAGTCCAAATATTTGTATTTGGAACAAATACATGGAAAAAAAAGGACATGGCAGTGCCCTTACTCAGAGACTTCAAAAGAAGACTGGCTTTCCTCACCCCTCCTCATCTGAATAAACTTCCATCTCAAGTTAAAGGAGTATCAACTGTGGTCATCATTTCTTCAGACACTAATATCCCTACAGAAAACAAGCACTTCAGTGTTTTTCTTTAAGAGCTATTCCATCAGAGGAGCCAGTCAGACAGGCACATATCTACATTATTTTACAATTCAGAAGCAACTCTGGGATCTCAAAAAGTTCATAGGTAAGTCATTTCCCTTACTTTAAAATGTCTGAATTGATTGAACGTCTCAATCTTATCATTATCATTATTGACAATTGACGACACACTCCCAAATATATGATATGTTTGATTTTGTCGACTGTACGTTACTTGTGTATGTTATTACTGAGTTAATGTGTGATAATTTCAGGGCCATTGGTGGCGGATTGTTAAGATGTGAAGTGTATTTTTACCCCTGGCATTAAGTGAATGTTACATACTGTATCTAAGTATAATTCAAAGGTCATAGCTGAATGAAAAAACAGTGTGTATGCATGTAATGTTTAGACTAGTACTTGTATGCCATTTTATTTCTGTAACGTTTCAAATTCATTTAAATTCAAACGATTCAATTCAGTTCCGTCAAAAATTTGCACAAACCCTCTACAAAAATGTCTAATTTGTAGTTCAACCAATATCAAATATGTTTCTTTTATTTAACCTTCTTATCAGTTGATATCAAGCAGCATTGAATGCATTTGTAGGTTGTGGCTCACACGACCATTACGGCTGGTAGCTCAGAGAATAGCATTCTGGCATAAGATGATGAAATCTCTTACAGTGATATGTCAGATGAGGAGCTGACACAGTTGGCCGTAGAGGAGAGTTTGGCAGACGTCCAGAGAGCTGGGATTCTGGGAGCCTCCACATCCGCTGGTCTTACCAACTGGCAGGGTTTCCCTGCACACGACTTTATTAATGCCACGCTCAACAATGCTGACCCTCATGCCAACTCGTCAACCTTGAACCCCCCTTACTCACACAGGTACTGCTGCATGGACAAACACAGTACTGGAATTAAATGAAATAAATATTCATTTAGCAGACGCTTTTATCCAAAGCGACTTACAGCAAATACAAGGACAATCAACCTGAGGCAAGTAGGGTGAACCTCACCATGACCTGACAATACCTCCACCATGACATGACAGTACCTCACCATGACCTGACAATACCTCACCATGACCTGACAATACCTCACCATGACCTGACAATACCTCCACCATGACATGACAGTACCTCACCATGACCTGACAATACCTTCACCATGACCTACATGACAGTACCTCACCATGACCTGACAATACCTCCACCATGACATGACAGTACCTCACCATGACCTGACAATACCTCCACCATGACCTGACAATACCTCACCATGACCTGACAATACCTCCACCATGACCTGACAATACCTCCACCATGACATGACAGCACCTCACCATGACATGACAGTACCTCACCATGACATGACAGTACCTCATCATGACATGACAGTACCTAACTATGACATTCTATTGTCTTCTATCTATACAAAAAAATTGGTTAATCAGACATAAATGGGTAGCTTATCATTATTATTTTGGTAGAAATGATTTTAAAGGTGACTGTTATTGCAATCAGAAGTCACTTGCTCTACTTTGCCATTTGCAAGAGTTATTTTTTACTTGGAATTTGACTGGCATGGAAACACACTGTATTTACTGACAACAGACACCCTGTCGGATACTAACTTAATCATACCACTGGCCATTGGACTCCTGTGACAGCTGTTTGTGCGCTGTCAAATTCTATGAAAGTACACAGCCTGTCCTCTGAATAGCACGTCAGTGAAGGGGAAAACAACATTCTTCTGTAGTCCACATTGCAGGTCATATCTTTATGCAAATCTTTTGGACCCATTTTACAACAGAAACGTCTACAGTATGGTTTGGTACAGTTTGCTAGGTTATGCATTTATCGTACCTTTCTGTGCGATCCCAGTTCATGGTACAGACTGGGGTTAGGGACTAGAGACAAGGACTAGGGTTAGGCAACACCAAGTGGAATAGATAAGCTTTACGAGTTAGTGGGAAATACATTCTGCTTGGCTGTTTTCCACTCTCTGAATCACTGGTATTCAAGTGCACAGTCTTTGCTTCTATCCCCCACCCTGTGTAACATGAAATATGTTCCTGTTTAAAAGGTTTCTTGGGTTCGACAAATCAGTTTTGACATGTCACTACAACCTGCAATGAAATGTTGCATTGTAAGAGGAAGTACTTTTATATATCCTTCAGTGTTGCACTGCGCAGGGACCACAACGGGAAGCGAGCTGTTCACTGTCTAAGCTTGAATGGCCTCATGCTATTCTCAGTGGATATGTTGATGTAGGTATTCTTCACTTTATCTATCTATCCATAACTATCTTATGTTATTAATATTAATACTTGCTGTTTTATCGCCATTTCACGTTTCACCTGCCCACAATATCTCTTTTTCTACATTTCCACGTAGAGATGAAGATCCATTGTTGGTAGCTGTCTTGAATGGTGATGCAACCACTTTAAAAGCTATTTTACAGACTCCTGAGAGATGTCTGACAAAACCAGACAATGAAGGTTGGACCATACTTCATGAAGCTGCCTACTCTGGCCATGCAGAATGCCTGAATATTCTACTGGCAGGTAAATTTACTATATCCCTCCCTTTTGCCCCCAATAACTAATATACCCCATGAATTAACCCCTAAGAGACTTGATAAACCTTCCACCTCTCAAACTTTCCAAAACCAATACAATGGAACTAGTATGAGACTCATTCTACAATACGTTCATAATTCTTTCTCACTTCGTACCGGTTTCTGGTTTTGCATTTTAAAGACACACGTGAAGTGAAAATCAACTACCAGACGTTGAGAGGGGAGACTCCTCTCCAATTGGCTGTTGCCAGGAACAAAGTGGACTGTGTTCAGTGTCTCCTGGAGAAGGGAGCTGATCCAAACTCCCCGAACAAAGAAAAAGAAACACCACTTGCCACAGGTGAATGATCTAATCTGAGGATTCATCATTTACACAGGATTTTACAGGGAGGTGTTCAAAAGTCTATAAAGTCAAAAAGTCTTGTCTCAGTTCCTAAACATCTGCATCTGCTGCTAGTATCAGTTTTTTTTAAAGGTGGTTATCAAATTTGTAATGCCCCACAATCCATTTTCCGCTGAACCCATCGCTACTGTTGTTTGCTTCCAGCCTGCGAGGCAGGTAACGTGGAAATGGTGAGGCTGCTGTTGAGGTATGGGGCTGAGGTGAACAGCACGTGTATCAACGGCTGGACGGCCCTGCATCAAACTGTGTGCCGCAATCATGTGGAGGTGTGTGAGATGCTGGTGGAGGCCGGGGCTGGGATCAGCCCGGTGAACATCAACGGGATCACTCCCCTCTTCCTCGCTGCTCAGGGCGGCCAGTTGGATGCCCTTCGGTTTCTCATCAAGAGTGGTAGGTTCGGCAAATATTTGGAGCGATTATAGGAAGTCACAACACAAATGACGTGCGTACACTCCTGATCTGAACCTTATCAAGGCCAAAAAAAGGCAGAAGTAAGCAGGCACATCAAATCTATCACACACGTATTGTTCATATGGGAATGCTTCTCTCTTTGATCCTATTCCACACGGTCCCTTGCTGTAGGTGCAGATATTAACACAGCGGTAAGGGATGGGTCTACAGCCCTTTACGAAGCATGTAGGAGCGGCCATGAGAAAATTGTTCAGCTCCTGCTCTCTCAGAAGGCAGACCCCAACCAACCTGGCAGGGGGAGACTTCTGCCTCTTCATGTGGCTGCTCAAGAAGGCCACTGCGAGTACGTAGAATACAAGAGGCGATCTAATCACCTATTACCGTCTAGTCTGCACACTATAATGAATGAATCACTGTTGAATCTAAGGTGTGCACCATCATTTTTATCTTTTAAACATAAAGGATTGTGCGATGAGACCGAAGTTTTCCACCATGGATATATATATATATATGTTTTTTTCATGTCATTCAGAATTGTGTCCATGCTGATCCCGGTCTCCAGCAGGAAGGTGGTTTGTCTCAGTGGCATCAGTCCACTTCACCTGGCCGCCGAACACAACAACGATGACGTACTGGAGCTTCTGATCGCGGCCGGCTTCAACACCAACTGCCTGCTGTCTGCTGAGCGCTCTTGTTTGTACGAAGATCGACGCTCGACGGCGCTCTACTTCGCTGTTGCCAACAACAACGTGGAGGCGGTGACCATGCTCCTTGAGGCTGGTGCCGACCCCAACCTCGACACCTTCAACCCTTTACTGGTGGCTGTGAGGCAAGGATGCTTGGCGACAGTCACCTCATTGGTGGAGAACGGGGCAAACGTCAACGTCCAGTTGCCCAACTTTCCCACTGTCTTCCCTGTCACAGTCATGATATGCAACAGCCATCTGTCCCTGCTGCAGTATCTACTGGACAATGGCTGCGATGCTACTGCCTGTTTTGAATGTGAGCACGGCAGTGGGCCACATCCTGCCATCACAGAGCTTGTGTCAGGAAATACTGAAGCACAGTATTGGCCTCAAGTGAACACAGGCTCCTGTCTAGAGGTACAGTAGGATGTGGCATAAAGTTTAGACATCATGAACACCATTTACTTAATAATAATTCCCAAATTAGCTTGATTTACAAAAATGAGTAGGAACTACATACTGTACTATGTGGTGTGAGATCAGAGTAAATGAGTGATCATCAGTACAAAATAATGCAAAGCTTACAAACTTTCTTCACAGTTCTGTGACATCATCTCCAGTCCCTCAATCTGTCGCTGGGCAGGACCAATCATAGACGTGCTGCTAGACTATGTGGGGAACGTCCAGCTGTGCTCCAGACTCACTGAACATCTGGACAGCTATGAACACTGGGTGCACATAGTAGAAAAAGCCAGTGAGTGGGGATTGAATGTGTGTTCATTCAGAAGTACCACTTTGAGAACCAAACACATTGTTTACACAGTCCTTGAAACCAAGTGCATATACCTACCTCTAGTTTTTAGAACTAATTTTCTGCAATTAATCGTCAGTGCATGAATGCTTGATTTATTTTGGTGCTTGACCATACTTATACAGAAATAGCTCTGTAATTTTACTAAGGCATGCTAATAACACACCAATCTCTTCCTCTAACTCATTTGAAATATACATACTCAAACCAGATTAATAATAATACATTTGACTTATAATGCACTTTCTATAACTCAAAGCGCTGCAAACAAATAAAATGCAAAAACTACACAATGCAAAAAATATTATGAGAAAATCATAAGATACTTGTTATGATACAGCACAGCAGAATATTATGGATAATCCATGAAAGCAATTTAAAAGAGATTAGTTAACATCCTCCTGAAAAGGGCTAGATAGCGGGGGATCATAGAGATATGGCACATACAAACAGCCCATGCAAATTATGAATGTCTTTGGTGAAGCACTACACAGTTCATGTAATGTATGGCATCATTGGTCGTAACTTAGAGTGTGATCCTGTTTGTGTGTGCTAGCTCCTCCACGTCCCCTGATGCAGCTGTGTCGACTGAGGATCTACGAGCAGGTGGGAGTGCACAGGCTGAAGGCCCTCCACACTCTCCCCCTCCCTAGAGGACTGATGGCATACCTGCTGCACCATGAACGCAAGAATGTCTTCTGAACACTATGTGTCAACAATTGGTTTACTGTATAAATGCTGCATGTTGGGCAGTAACTGTTGGCTAAAATATATAGTTGGAAGTGTAATTATGACACCAATACACACTTCCTCCCATAAATAACTGGGGAAATGGAAGAGCTAGCTTAGGCAATGAGCTCTCCCTGAAGGTAAGAATGATATGGCATACCAAACATTTTGAAAAAAAGTGTATACAAGTGATGTAGAGCCACTTGTTGTGAATTGTGGCTAGTTAAAATTCAGTAACTGTGGTTTGTATGACAGGTTCAGCTCCCTGCTCACTAGATAGGAGCAGTCCATATTCCTACCAGCACTGGAATGCTCCAGCTACGGATATTAACCTTGAGTTGTAACGTCCAATCTGGATTTGTGGTACAGGCCACAGGTGTCCACCAAAGCACCAGAAACCAAAGAAACATGTCTTATACAGGGAATATACAGGGACAGAGAATGTGAGCTTTAAATGACCCGTGATTACTGTGTAGCGTTAGTGTTATTAAATACATGGTGCTTCAGAAATTGTAAATTTGTATTTTTAAATTTTAGTAATGCATATTGGTCTTTGATGGTCCTACTTTCAGAGGGCATTTAATTCTTATTGTTGTGCAATTTCCATTTTTAGACTTTTCAGTTAAAACTTGACATGACAATTGCATCAAATAAAAAACAATTTAAATTGCCTTTTATTTAATTATTTAAATAAACAGCTGACTTCCCCTGTAGTGTCGTCACATTGGTGTAAAGAAAACTGTTAACACGACAAGCAGCAGCTGACAGGGAAATTCCGTCGCTGCTCCTTTGGCACGCATGCTCGGAAACTGGAAGGATCAGCATCTTCTCTCTCAAGCTTGACGAAGGATGTCCCTTTAACCAAGTGTGACACAAGCAAATCTAGGTTGGTGAAATCAAACCCCAGTGGAAGATGACATATTCAGTGGAACAGTAGCTTTCCTTCACTCAACAGAAAGTGCACACACAGTCAAGGAGCTTAAAATCTTTTATTTCCTCTACAAGGGTTGTATTCTTCTCATGCCAAGATTGTTTGACTGCACATGAAGAGAACATGTGAGTACATAATACCTATTCTATTCCTTGGGCATCAACTTGCAGAGGTTGGATTTTGAGGTTTCAATTATTAATTATAATTAATATCCTGTATTCTCATACCGTATAGAGTATGTGTCTAGGACTTAACATGTCTGTTATAACAGCTAAAAGTATAAATATGCACTTACACCTTGGAAAGTCATGATTTCTGTAAAAATGTGTGCATGAAAACTGGTTGAAATCATAACAAAACCCAAAATGTATTTCTAAAACCTGTAAACCCTGTCACTATGTATTTTCTCATGGCTCATCCTGCTAACATTTAAGATCAGTAAATAAAATGTGTATGTCTTTTCATGCTTCAATCCCCCCTTTCACATGTCAGTGGTGTTAGATAGCTCAGCGGGTTAAGGTGTTTCTCTTATAATCAGAAGGTTGTGAGTTCAAACCCTGGCTGCGGCTATGTCATGTTGTCTCCTTGGGCAAAGCATTTCACCCTTATTGCCTCAGGGAGAATGTCCCTGTAATGTCTGCTAAATGAGGTATTATTATTATTATTATTATTACAAAGCAGTGAAACATGTATTTTGCCAAACCCAGATCGATCATGGCTGTAGCCGAAGTGCACGTACATGAGGTGGCAGGGTTCAATGCAAACCTCAATGACTACAGTCTCTACAACAACCTGTCTGATGATGAGCTGATACAGTTGGCTGTTGAACGCAGCCTCGCTGAGAACCGCAGCTTGACCGATGCTGTCCAGAGGCAGCCTGCAGTCCAGAATCAGCCACCCCGTCGAGTTCGACTGAACAGTGAAACAAAACACAGTTACTACTTTGATTCGAACAGTCCACCGCCAGATTACGAACCAGAAAACCATGACATGTTAATCCCATCATCTGCAAACCCCATTCCAGCGGCTGTGTAAGTGTGTCAACATTATCTTCTACCTACCTTGGAGGAAATGAGGTGTTTTAGCATGGGGGCAGTTGTGTTGTGCATGACTCATCATACTACTGAATTCACAAAGGGACACCCTGGTCACCAGTCTTATCAAATGCACATTAAGACAAACAATGAAATGACAATGAAATAGGGTTATATTTTGAATCAGCATTTTGGAGAAGAAATTTTTTTTGGGTGAGGGTTTGAACAGTTCTGTCCATTGCCTAAAATGCTATTTTCCTTCATCTTTCCTGCCTTCTAGAAATGAAAGTCCTCTCCTGTTACTGATCACACGTGGAAGAATAAATACCCTGGAAGAGATAGCAAAAAACAATCCCGGTGTTTTCATCAAACCATACTCTGACGGTTGGTTAGCCATTCATGAGGCTGCCTATTACGGTCAAGAAGATTGTCTCAATCTCTGTTTAAATGGTAAAAACTAGAAAAATGAAAATGAGCTACAAATACATGGAAATGAATGAAACAAATGTCATTGACGTGAATAATCTTAGCAGCGAAGGATGTGTCCCACATTCTCAAAGAACCCTTCACTCGTGGTTTCTGCAGTCAATCCTGAGGTAGTGAACCGGCGCAGTCTTCATGGGCAGACCCCTCTATACCTGGCCTCTGCTGCTACACACGTGGGCTGCGTTCGGTGCCTTCTGATGCGAGGAGCCGATCCAAACATCCCCAACATACAGCGCATGACGCCCCTCTACAAAGGTATTTGACATGCTCTTTCACTGACTTCAGTGATTTCATGAACTTCCTGGAAGGTGCTGTCTTTTTCACGAACTACAGTCACCATGTTTGTGGGCTTTCACCTTTTTAGACCGTATTCATTCCTCAATGTTCCGTTTCAATGTTGATGTCCTATTTTCAGCATGCACAACAAACAGCGAGAAGATTGTGGACCTCCTTCTCCGTTTCGGCGCCTTGGTGAACAAGGCTACTGAATACGAGGACACTCCTCTGCATGAAGCAGCCAGGTTGGGTCATCAGCAGATATGTGAGAAGCTGCTGGTAGCCGGTGCCAAGATTAATGGATCTGATGTGAACGGGCTCACACCTTTCTTTACTGCAGCCCAGAGTGGCAGAACAGACATCTTACAGTTTCTGTTAAAAAAAGGTGAGTACTATATTCATGACCTTGTACAGTACAGTAAGTGTACATGTATAGTATTTTGAAACCAAGTAAATATTTGTTGAATATATTGAGTACAGATATTATTTGCAGTAACACTGGCATCTGACTATGGTTTGAAAAGTATATATAGGATTCCCATCCCACTGATGTCACAACCGATCTTGTTTATTTTTATACGTACATTTTTTTGGGAAACAGCTACTATGAATCAAAAAAGCATAGTCTATAGTGTCTCTGCATTCATGAGTACAATATGTGTTCCTATGAAAGGTGCTGACAAGAACTGCCACGCCAAAGATGGGGCCACGCCTCTTTTCGAAGCTGCGAAGAATGGTTGTGAAGAAACCGTGAAGCTGCTTCTGAAGATGGCAGCCGATGCAAATAGGGAAACCAAGTCTGGCCTCTTGCCCATTCACATGGCGACTCGGAATGGGCATACGAGGTGGGTAGCCACTGAGGCATTTTCTTCAGTTGTTGGCTTCAATCATTGCACATCATGTTAATCCTGGCAGACTGTTATGACTGGAAAGTGACTATTTTGGCATAAAATGTGTGTATCCTTCCTTTAGCATCATGCAAATGCTGATCCCTTTCACTGCCATGATCAAACTTAAGAAATGTGGCATCAGCCCCCTGCACATCGCAGCAGAGTGTAACCATGACGACATTCTGGAGATACTGATCGAGAATGGCTTTGACGTAAACTTTCAGTTATCGGTGGATCAGTCCAAGATGTATCAGGACAGGCGCACGACAGCCCTCTATTTCTCAGTCAAGAACCGCAACATAGAGGCGGCCACCATGTTGTTGGAGGCGGGAGCGAACCCAAACCTGGACACGGTCAACTCACTTTTTGTTGCGATTCGACAGGGTCCCATTCAAATGGTTCATTTACTGCTGGAGCACGGCGCTAACATTAACGTGCACAACCCCACTCAACACTGCACCTTCCCCTCCGTGTTGGTGTTCTGTATGAAGCACCTGTCCATGTTGAGGTACCTGTTGAACAACGGCTGCGATGCCGTATCGTGCTTTGACTGCGTGCACGGCAGCAGGCCACACCCGCCAGTTGAAACAACGCAGAACGTCTACGACAGCCACAGCACAGACTTGTACCCTAAACGTTATTTCCAGGTAGGTTGATTTGTGACACTCCACTGAAGCTGCTAGTTGTCGGTGAACGGGTCAAAATGGTTTTCAGCTGGATTTGATTGAAATCCTTGATTCGCAGTTCTGCGATGCCATCTCTGAGCCGTCTGTGCACCCCTGGACGAAGGAAATCATATCTATTCTTCTGGATTATGTGGGTCATGTACAGCTGTGCTCTCGGCTACAGGTGCGCCTCGATAGTTGCGGTGACTGGTCTGATATTAAGGACAAAGCAAGTAAGTGTTAAAAGCATGGCATCACTACTAACGCTTGTTACCTGGTGGACTAACCCTTATCTGAGGAGTGCACATATTAATGTATTTTGTTTCTGATATAATATAATATTAGAGGAAATTATAGCTGAATGATAAGGTATTTAACTGCCAATCAAACGGTCACAGGTCAAGATCAAGATGTGCTGTAAATAAATAAATGACATATGATAAAAGTCCAGATGATTTAACCAATACAAGTGGTGTCCAAATATTTGATCCATTTCTCTCTCTTGTGCATATAACTTTAAGGATTTACTAACGTCCAATGATGTCTTTATGTACTTCCAGGGCCACCCCGTTCACTGATGCACCTTAGCAGGATGATGATTCGACAATTAATGGGAGCCCAAAGACTGAAGCACATGGACTTGTTGCCTCTTCCAGGAAGTCTTATCAAGTTCCTTAACTATGACATAACTAACTATGATTGATGATGTGGTTAAATAGCACATTCAATAAATCAGACTACACAAATAACCAAATCATTTTTGAAATGCCAATTACTTTACAGCGTCTTTTACATTTTAGAAAAAAAATTCCAAGTAGTTTTTTTTACTAGAAAAACATATTTCAGCAAATGAAACAAAAGTTCCCCTACACCCGAAAAGAGTGTGTTATATAAAGCTACAAATGCTAAGTTTCCTTTTATGCAAAAGTTCATGTTCCATGCCTGAATAAATCCGTCCATGTCAGCAAAGGAAATCCCTGTTACAAATGAATGTATTCCCTTCTTCTAAGCCTGTTCTTTCAGAAGCCTTTCAAAATGTTTTTGAAGAACTTGAGGATAAGACTTTAGGGGGCCATCAATCAAAAGAATCCATGTGACAAAAGAACAGAATCCTTTATACTATCCATCAAATTAATGTAACTTGGTGGTTGGGTGCCTTGCGACTGTACTGGACATGATACTAGCCATGACTTGCTTCACCTGTCCTCTGCCCATTGACTCTGTAAATACTGTAGACCTTGTTGTCTTCTCTGTTCCCTGTCAGATCCTGACAGGATTTTTCCAGGGTTTACCTGCAGTGTTATTTTCTTGTTCGGGCCCTTGCCTGTTTTCCAACCCACATTTTAGTCAGTCATTTTTAGGATTCTGTTTTGGGAGTTTTTATCTCTTAAATGTCGCTTGATTCCGAGCATGCTTCTTGTATTTGTAGCAGTTTTCTGTGTGGAGTTCATTAAATCATCAAGTTTTTCATAAACCATGATTATTCTGACTCATTCCTGCTCAGTTTACAGCAGGTGCAGGGACATTTCCCCCAAGGCACGTAGGGTGACATGCCTTGACCCAGGACACAATGTTATTTTGGCACAGCCAGGTTTCAAACTGGCAACATTCTGATTGCTTGCCCGATTACTTAACCGCTCAGCCACCTGACTGCTGTTAATGCAGCTACTCAAGAAGCCATTTTTGTAAGACGGATGAAAACATTAAATCCTTTACCTGGCTGTGTGTGTTTTCTTCACACTATTTCCAACTGAACAAGCAGTGTACCCCAAATAACGGAAGGTGTGAACTTTCAAACTGACCCTGAGCTGTCAGCCAAAGTCTCACTGGTAGCGTTTACTCAGGTTTTTGGGGCATTCTTGTATTTAACAAGTGAGCTCTCGGCAGCTTTATGAACCAGAAATACAATGGGACCGGCTTGGAAGGAAAAGAACACATGCAGAATGTTCTGCCAATACAAAGGAAGAAGGTAACCTTGTCAGTAAACTTGACCCTTCTTCCAAGCATTTGATTGTCTAAAAATACAGAGCAGGCATTCTCACTGTGCACTCCAGCAGGGTGGTAATGGCTTGTTCTGTAACTCGACACAAGAACCCTGACACGAACAACAACTTGAAATCAGTGTAGAGCCACTCATTCAAAGGAGCTAATATTAGAGACCTCTAGTGAAAAATACATACAAAGCTGTGAGGAAGAATTAGCTCTGGAGGAAAGACACCAAGCAATAATAAATACCATGTAAGTCTTTGCAAGAACCTACCATGACTTCATGTCCTTTACCATTCCCAATGCATGGTTTAGTGAAATGTGAACTCCCATCTCCCCCCAGGAACAAGATGGACTAAGGCAGAGGTGGAGGGGAAGGCGGAGAAAACTTGGATCACAATCCTGGGTGTATCATGTGCAGCCTCCAGAAATACAGCATAAACAGTGACACGGAGGGCAAGCGGTCACAGAAACGCAAACCTCTGCTGACGAAGTACTATTGGAGGAGAAGTCACGCATAGGAGGGATTAACCTCAAGGGGCAAGACTCAAAGCCACGACTTTGGATAACAAAGGGGAAGGATTAGAAAAGGTAAGAATCAAGCTTGTCTCAATTTCCACTTTTTTTGTGAAGGATTCTGCCATACTGAAGCATGCGTAAACCATTTATTTTCAAGAACGTTTTTTCTTCTTTTTAGTTATTTAATAAATGTTACACTAGGGGTGCACAATAGATGCACCTATTTTAAATATATGATTTAATATGAATGCAAGTTGAGACATTTAAGATATTGAAGCAATATCCCTTACTAACTTTTTAACTATATTTTAACTATAGTCTCTCTTTTGTTAATTTATAATATAATATTAATGCTAACATAATTATATTTGGATAAAAGTGTCTGCTAAATGAGGTATTATTATATTTAGTGTTCATTATTGTACAATTAAATAAACTTGCAACTTCAGTAGAGAGTAAGGTTGTGACTTTAGTTCCATCTTTGTAGGGTCCTTCTGCCATTTGGACAGAATGTAAACCTGTGTGTAAACTGTTAAAGACAAATGCAGCTCTTCGCTGACCCTTGGGTGTTGGGTTTGCAGGAATCTATTTATATGTGCTGTTCATTTCAAGCAGAGGGTCTGAGAGGGCTTGAACTCAATAGACTCTCCAGTGGGTCAGAGCGAGTAGCCCCGCCTCATGGCTTTCGTAAATGATATGTTACCCTGAAATAGAACCCCATAGGACATTTGAGGTAATGTCTGTGAAGTCCACAGTGTTTAGTAATTAAGCAGACGCTCTTATCCTGTTCTTATACTTTAATCATTCAAAACTGATTGCAGTTTGAAGGAATCGATGAGCCAACAGTGAAAATAACTCAATAATTCTGCAACATGAAATGAAGCTGTGTGTTTTTTACTTTAATCAAAAAAGTTACATTGACGTAAGCACTTTAAGCACCAACATAATGTTATTCATTTGCAGTGATACTATTTTGTGGCAACACAAAATAAGGAAATACATTACTACCAGTACTGAAAACATGCTGGGCCTCAGTACTATTTAGTACTATTGGCACCACAACCAACTGCTATGTTCAAACCCACTGCACCCCACCAGTCTAACATTCTGCCCAATAAGTTATTTTATAGGATTGGCATGTCCTACATTTCCAAAAGTTGGCAAGCTCAAATAGACTTCCTGACTGATAGTAGTTGGTGCAGTGTGATTTCTGCCCCCTGTGGCTAGAACATGAGTTACAACAGTTACAGTTCCTATGTACCCTTTGTTCCTATGTTCCCTTTCAATCTTTATAAGCTACAGGTCTGTCCTAAAGCAGAATAGACTAGAGAGGTCTTGAGGTTTTTACCCACAGGCATCCTTCTCAACTTCATCCTTTTAGATCCAACATGGCGGCAGCCAGCATGTCCCTGCCTAGCGCTCCGGGTCCCTCCCTCGGCTTCGATGACTACAGTCTCTACAGCAGCCTGTCCGACGAGGAGCTGATGCAGCTGGCTATTGAACGTAGCCTCAGCGATGCCCACACTGCAGGCTCAACACCTGAGCTGAACGCAGCGCCCACGGTCCAGAACAGGACCAATCCACCTGCGAGACAGCTCCGTCCTCCTCCACCTGCAAGGCAGCCCAATCCACCTGTGGCCCCTCACCTTTGCAGCCATAACCCCCCTCCCGCTATGCTCAATTCGTACGTGTCACTTCCCATGAAAAACAATGGCACCCTGTCCTATCATCATCATCGGTCACACATTCATTTCAACATTTGTAGTTCACTGGCTAACTTTCAGTAGACCGTTAATGGTTGCCAAACGAGATTCCAAGAAATCATGGCATGGTGAGAGAATCAAGGCCTTTTATTTTCCGCAGCGCATTTCACACGTCCTTGTGAGGATGCATCGCAATGGATACAATGCATCTGCATCCATTGGTGTGATCCACGAGTTATATACCCATATTGAATTCCAGCATAGTCTAACATTGTTTACAGATGCATGCATGCGAATGACTCCTGCAGTCAATAATGAGGTCGCTACATGCATTTGCTCAGCGTTTTCAAGGGCTCAGCTTGTGTGTTTACTTCGCTAACTGCTGGCTTTCTAGTGTCAAGCTTCAAGTATCAGTTGCTGTTACAAGACACTTGTCTCACTGGCTTGCTGGACTGTCAGAAAGCCACATGATGACCACCTGTTCAAAGTTCTCTCGGTGGCACTCGTCCCTGGCCAGCAAGCATTTTGGGAACGTGTCCAAGCACTTTCTTGGAAGTTCCCATGCCGCCACAGGAGGGAAATAAACATGCAAACACCCAGTGCTTTAGCTCTAGTTTATCTTAGAGTTTCTGGATGATATCATCATTTACTACATTATTCAACATCAAAGTTTCAGAACACAAGAGACGACTGGAAACCATGAAGTAGACAGGATTGTTGGATTGCAGAAAAACTTTCCACTGTATGCATATCAGCAGGGGCCATTAGGTTACTGTAGGGACTGACTGGCAGTTAACTGGTAGAAATTCATCATCTTGAGTTTAAATCCCAGAATATGAATAAATAAATCTAACTTCTCCTGTAGCAACGTGAGTCACTTCGTCACGGGCAATGGAAAACGCATGGTTGGATATCGCCGATACGATGGGACCCTTCAGGTCGCCCCGGAACCACCGGAGTGAGTGCTGCTCCTACAAGTGCTTCATTAGCAGACAGCCATATCTTAATATCAGTGTGCAGTTTGAAAGGGTAAATATGCACAAACGGCATGTTTATGACATTGTGTTGTTTTTCCCTCTTTCCATGTTGCAAACTTAGTAGGGAAAGGCAAGTCCCAGTAAAGTACATTCTAACAATAAAACATAGACATTTCATCTTAATCAGTAACAAAATCCAAAATCCTTCAGATTGCGGTCTTTAATCTACAGAATACTAGGTCAAGAGACAAATGGTTGATGAATACGTTTTTTCCATTAGAGAATTGCCACCCATTGTGAAGGCAATATACAATGAAGATGTGGCCGCTGTTCGAGACATTCTTAAACGTCCTGGCAACAGTCTGCTAGTGGCTAACAAGCACGGCTGGCTACCGATACATGAGGCTGCATATTTTGGTCAAACCCAATGCCTCAAGCTTCTTCTATCAGGTAAGTGTGCAACACTAAGGGTTTGGGTCCGCTTCCTGTAGAAATGACATTGTTCCAAAGCATTTGGTGTTGCACATGATCAAATGTTGTTATTTGTTGAAAAGAAAGCGTGGGTGAAGTGGCTTTGGTGGTCAGTGGTGCTTCTAAGATATTCTTTGTAACGTTTCTTTCGTTCCTACGCATGGCATCACTCCACAAGCACAACCCGGTCTGGTAAACAAACGCACCCTGAAAGATCAAACCTCCCTCATCTTGGCGGTCGGCAGAGATCATGTGGGGTGTGTGGAGGTACTGCTTGAGAGAGGCGCTGACACGGAAGTGTTGAACAACGACCGGGAGACAGCATTGTACAAAGGTGGATGTCCCACTGCACTCCCACTGCATTCCCACTGCACTCCCACTGCATTCCCACTGCACTGCCACTGCATTCCCACTGCACTGCCACTGCACTCCACACTGCATTCAGTCAACAGTTTTTTGCAAACAGTGAAAAACTGTGTAACATAGACTTGCTTCTGCACAAACTGATATGAAGTACAGTAATACTAAAGACATCCACATATGACAATAGCTAATATTGGTTTTGGTCATGACAGCAAAAAAAAATGCTCCAGGAAATGCATAACATTGCACAGAATATTACATATTTACTCACTGCAGCTAAATGCCTACTAGCTCTTATTGATAAGAGATAAGTAATACACTGAATGGATGGATTAATACTAACAGTGTAGAGAGATCAGGCTTGACTCTTGACTGGTCTTCAGATATAGACTCTGTCACTGTCCCGCAGCATGTGAGAGGGAGAATGCTGCAGCTGTGGCCATGCTTTTGAACCATGGTGCCTCTGTGAACAAGCCGTGCATCCAGGGCTGGACAGCTCTCCACGAAGCTGTGGGTCACCGGAGTGTGGAGATCTGTGAGATGCTGGTGAAGGCTGGAGCCAAGTTAAGTGCAACCAACATCTATGGAATCTCTCCTGTCTTCACTGCTGCCCAGAGTGGACGAGCTGAGACACTGGGCTTCCTCCTAAAACATGGTACATGACATGATGTCTTATGCCTGTTGTTGATCTATACCAATCGTGCATAACGAGTTTAGAGTAGAAAACGATATTAATCTGCCTCCAAAATAAAAACAGAAATTTGTCTTTAGACACAGCTGTAAACATCCACACACCAATATTCCACATCCTGACATTCCACATCCACATTCAGCTTCTGCCAAACATGCACCCCTACAAATATCCTGTTGGCTACCGTTCAAGTAGGGTTTTGTTCCATTTCCGCCCTCTGAAAAGCTTTGAGAACACTGCACTGTGTGTGTAGGTGCGGATGTGAACAGCGAGGCCAGCGATGGGGCTACAGCGCTGTACGAGGCAGCGAAGAACGGCCACGAAAACGTGGTGCAGCTCCTTCTTTCTCGGGGCGCTGATGCCAACAAACCCGGAAAAACAGGACTGCTGCCTCTTCACATTGCTGCCCAGAGGGGGACTGATGGGTGAGTTTATCGGTTTATGAGTTTATTGGCTGAGAGTTTTTCTATTCATCAATATGATATGAGCTTACTTGGTTGTAAAATATTGAGGAACATAATTGTTGTTTAATCTACGGCTGCATTATAGGGATTTATTCTTAAATATTATAGGTTTACATAGGCTTACACAAAAATCACTTAATTCATCACTTAAACTCTTCATATTTTAGATTGGGTTGGATTGGTGGTATTGGGTTCAACACAAGGGCAACACATGTACAAATACAATTTTGAATCGTTCCAACGATATCAGATTTGCATTAGAAATAAGAAATTATTTCAACTTGATGATTCCAACTGAAAACATGAGCGAGGTTAGATTTCTTTTGAAGCAGGTATGTCTGATCATCTTGCATTATTTACAGAAAAAGTATCCTGACCTTTGAATGCCTCAGTAATGACAAGTCCTTTAAGTAAGTGCCTTTGGCCTAAAGTAACTGTGACAAACAAATATATATATATATAAAAAAAAGATATAAAAAGTGATTTTATGAAAACATTGCCTCTGAAATGCATGGTTTGGTAATGACAACTGTCATTGGCTGTACCATAACAACAATGTAACATCATAACAGGCATTCATCATGGCTGTATCAGAGTTTGTTTACCATCAATCAGTTGCTTTAACAGTCAAGGTGCTTCCCATTACTTCCCATGTGTTTGCAAAAATCTGTACTGCAACAAACAGGCAAACATCAATACATACTGTATATACATACAACCTATTTATAAAATAAAATCAACTAAATATCTCATAAGGTGAGTAAAAATTGGATGTATTGTTGTGTGATTTAGTAGGCCTACTACCAGTAAGCATACACAACTTACAGTCATTTATGTGTGGAAATAGACCCTCAGACATTATGCCCATTAATTAACATTTTGTACTATACCAAGATTTCCAACTCTAACCAGTAGAGAACTACCTCTAAAATCAACACCTCTTATTTCTCTCATTGAATCAATCTAACTATTATTTCAGGATCGTATCCATGCTGATCCCTTCAACCAGCAAGGCCAGAGTTCGCCGCACAGGCATCAGTCCTCTTCATCTGGCTGCTGAACGCAACAGGGATGAAGTTCTGGAGGCTCTGATCCAAGCCGGCTTCGACGTCAATGCCCAGCTGTCGCTCGATCGCTCCAAGATGTATGAAGACCGACGCACCACGGTGCTCTACTTCGCTGTGATCAACAACAACATCGACGCCACCACCATGTTGCTGGAAGCCGGGGCGGACCCCAACATTGACACTTTCAACCCCCTGCTGGTGGCCGTCAGGCAGGGCTGCATCAAGACGGTCACCTTGCTGGTGGACTACGGAGCCAACGTCAACGCGTACATCCCCACCCACCCCACCTCCTTCCCAGCAGCCATCATGTTCTGCATGAAGTACCTGTCCATGCTAAAGTACCTCATGGACAACGGCTGTGACGCCCACTCCTGTTTCAACTGTGTCTACGGCATCAATCAACACCCACCGATCAAAACCTCACGTTCTGAGAGAGATGATCTGCGCTATGGGACAGACACTTCTATTCCGAGAACCTGTGTTCAGGTGGGGCCCACACTTATTACTTTGCACAGTTATATATGGTTAAGGCAATGGTTAAGGCGTTGGCTTCATGATCGGAAGGTTGTGAGATCGAGCTGTGGCTATATGATGTTGTGTCCTTGGGCAAGGCACTTCACCCTACTTGCCTCAGGGAAAAATGTCCCTGTACTTAATGTAAGTCGCTTTGGATAAAGGCATCTGCTAAATGTAAATGTATATAGATATTTGATTTGATTTGAAATGATATAAATGCTAATGTCTTTACGTTAGGATCCCATAAAGTAAGGGGCCCCTGAACTCCTGCTCTCTCTTTACATCAATACACAAACAGAACATACAAATGAACAGCTTTATCTATTGCCCCTGGCTGTTAATTGCAGTTCTGTGAGATGATCTCCACTCCAGCGATATGTCGGTGGGCTGGACCCATCATCGACGTGCTCCTGGATTATGTGGGTCACGTCAAGCTTTGCTCCAGACTTCTCGAGCACCTCGACAGCTATCCAGACTGGCAAGTCATCAAAGAGAAAGCAGGTGAGTCTCCTAAAACCGACCGGGGGAGTCACATGGCTCAGCGAGTTAAGGCGTTGGGCTAGTGAATCGGAAGGTTGTGAGTTCGATTCCCAGGTGTGGCTACATCACGTTGTCGCCTCGGGCAAGGCACTTCACTCTATTTGCCTCGAAGGAATGTGTCCCTGTACTTGCTGTAAGTCGCTCTGTATAAGAGTGTCTGCTAAATGACTTAAAAAAAATACATATACCGCATAGTGTATGTCGTAGGCGCAGATGTACAAGAAGCTAGGTAGCGATCCTGCGTTGACACCAGTTTCACTGTTTCATTCTTGTTGTTTCCTTCCAGTGCCTCCCCGCCCTTTAATGCAACTCTGCAGGGTTTACATCCGTCAGCAACTTGGAGTCAACAGACTGAAACTGATCCATAAACTTCCTCTTCCTGGAAGTCTACTAAAGTATCTGAACCACGAGGAGCGCACACAAGACTTTGCACCTTAGTCGTTAGATTTTTTTTCCTGAACCAGGACGAATATTTAAGGGGATTTGTGAAGGAAATGTGTGTAACAGCAGTAGTATTTAGGACGTGATTGAAGTGGTTTGTTGGACCCAAGTGTTTCTATTGCAGTTTGTTAAGGCATTTCAAATGTTGTTTGATGAAACTAAGTATGTACATAGAATATATTTGTTAAATGTTCAATGTTTACAGTCTGGGTGATGGACTGTTTAAGAATGTGTAAACAAATACTCAGGTAGGTTTAGGTTTACAGAATTGCACTAGTACAGTTTAAGTAGGCTAAACACTTTGTACTTATCCTTATAAGCACAAGGAGCCTATCCTGAGGTCAGGTACAAGTGTTCTGTGTAATGTGAGAAGATGTCATGGGAGACAAATATGTCATGTTTTCAGTCCATAAGTCCACATTTTTGGACAACCTTATATATTTTACTTTAAAACCCCATTGACTGACCACAATGTGTGTTGAAACCGGTAATTATCATGTTTGGTTATAAAACAATTAAAACTATTGATTCTTTCATTCAAATCATTGTCAAGAAGATTCCAGTCATTGTTTGTGTCTGTTCCTGGAGGACATGTTTGAAAGTTCTGGACTAGTTAGCATTTCTGAGAATATCCTGTTGAGGGAGCCAAAATACTATACATCAGTGGTCCCCAACCCTGGTCCTCAGGGCCCACTGCCCTGCATGTATTAGATGTGAAACACCTGATTCAAATTGATAGGTCATTATGAAGCTCAACAGAAGCCTGACAATGACACTTCATCTGAATCAGGTGTGTTGGAGCAGGGAAACATCTAAGACATGCAGGACAGTGGGCCCTGAGGACCAGGGTTGGGGACCCCTGCTATGCATCCGATTGATCTGCAAGCATGGTATCAGATTCAGCTGTATTTTAATAAAGGGTTCCTCCAGTAGGAGGGAACCTTATTGGTATCAATGGTTTTATTATTATGTTTTAATGGAAGTCAATGGCAGGCCCTTACTGAACAGTTTTCAAATTCCGAATGAAATCGAAACTTATTAGACAGCAATCCAAAGAAGACAAGAAGAGGCCTAGGGCTTGGTTAAAGGTACAGTTACTCCCACACTGAAGCTGAGGCCTCATTACTTAATTGGAAAGTCTGCCTGGCATTTTGACAGTCTGCAATCAATGCTCATATTCTGTACTGTAGCCACCTTTCAGTTTTGTCCTTTCACTAACACCCTATATATAGTACAGCCTCTATATCTCTAAGGCTGTGCTACAGGTTTACTTTTCAGCTTGGTAGAACTATCATACCGTATCAATCAGAGCCAGGATACTTTATTAATCCCTGAGGGGTAAACTCTTTAACACCATTCAACACCATGCACCTGCCTATAAGGTATATTATCTCACTCTTAAAAGTTGTTGCACTTTTATCAAACAAATCCAGCGGGCTTTCCTCTGATGATTGACAGGTGAAAACAGAGGATGGATCGTCTTGCATGAGCACCTGTCATGTTTGATCCCTCTTGTTGTACGGCCTCAGCCTTGGGAGAGTCTTGTTCCAGAAGCGTGGTCGAGCCTGACAGCAGATGACACGGAGCCTCAGGAACTGTATGATCGCACGCCTCTCTCCTCCTGGAAGAAAACCACATCCAGCTGCTCATTTTGACAAGCTTGGGTGAGACATGCTCGCTTTATTTTGTCCTGCAATGTTTTGCTCATTCATAGACAGATATAATTGATTATGATTGTTTTGTTGATTATATCATTTTATACGTTTTGTGCTTGCAATTCTGAATGAACTATTTCGATAATTCCCAAGTGAGATTCATGATGATGCATTTAGGACAGACAGAACCGTTTCAAATAGATAAGAGATGGTTGTATATGAATGTCAACACTATATGGCTTAACTGACATTTAATGAAATAATAATCATTATTGACATTAGAATGGGTCTGTTCAGTGGAAATGAAGACATTCATAACATTTATGAAAACTCAAAAAGAAGACCATGTCTGAATAGTACATTTACATGTATTCATTTAGCAAACACTTTTATCCAAAGCTAATAGTAAGATGAAGCTTGTGTTGTTTCTTACTTTGCACCTGTTTCATCATCTTCTGAAGCCTGGACAGTAAATCCTGTTTTAGAAGTTGTAAAAGTGTCCCATCATTACCTGAAGGAAGAGTTTTGGAATTCACACCCTATGAACAGTACAGTTTTAACAGCCTGGGCTCTACTGGTCCGAGTGTATGTTTCCTCACAACAACATTCTTAAGGTGTGCCAGGGATTAGCGGGTCTACTTTAAGTTTTGAACTTCAACTGTTGTTCTGGATGGGCCAAGACAACCTGTAAGTGTTGGGAAAAACCTCTGAGTGGAAACGTTTTGTATCTTTGCAAAAGCGGAACCATTGCAGCGTTGGATAAAAGTAAGTAAGTAAGAAAGATCCAAGACACTAAAGGGGGCTGGTTAGTCTCAGAGCTAAGAGCATAGAGTTGCGATGCTTTTGTATTCGTGTGGCCCAGCTAGACCCTAATTTTATCTTCAGAGGGTTTAGAAAGTCAGCCATCTCCAGTGTCTCCACTGCAGATTGTGATGCGTGTGTTTTTCTCTCTAAGAGGCCCTCCACCTGCTGCAGAGGGTTAGCTACTTGAAAAACAGAGGTCTTACTGTAATAGATCGTTAGCCGTTCAATTATTTGAGCTTACTTTGGCCATGTATTTTAGTGCATGTATGGCCGAGGTGCCTGTGTATGTGAATGTGCCCGTTTGAATGTGAATGGACAGTCTGTCGAGATATCTGATAGGATGTCCTTCAAGGTGTGCTACTGATTTGCTGTTATTTGAGGTTGATGGGGTTTATTCCATGTAGGATTTTAGTTTAAAAAGGGTTAAAAGGCATTTAAAAAAATGGGCTAAATAGATTTGTATCGACTTGAAGGTGAGTTGATGTACATTGTACATTTCCATGATTAGAAGGGAGCATGGGTATTCAACGTGTGGCAGTGTATGATCATTGATGACATCAAGGTTGGTTAGTATTGTAAAAACGTAAACAGCTGGGGACGGTGTAATCCAATCAAGCCTTTTAATTTAGTTGCAGGAAATAATGAAACTTGATCCTCTCCGTAACGTTCCCACATCTGAGGCCACCAGAAGCTACAGCTTCATCGGCAGCGAAGGTGAGCGCTGTGTGGCATGGAGGAGGTATGACGGAACCCTGTATGTCACCACCGAGGCTGAAGAGTAAGTGTCCATCACACAGGGCACTCTGAATGTTCTGTTTAAATCAACCTCTTTCTAAATGCTGCCATTAAAATGTGCATTCTGCTAAGCCCTCAGCCTCCTCAAATGACTATGATGACATTCACCAAAGATTTTCATTTTCTTTTGACCTCCTATCAATGTTTTATGGACAGTAATGTGGTCAATTGGTATTGACCGTAGAAAGACACGGAGACAAACATCAAGTCCACTATCCATGTCCAAAATAAACTCCATTCTTCTTCTAGGTTTCTTGACCCAGTGGTCAAAGCCATTAAAAGCAATGCAGTGGGCAGCCTGAGGGAGATCGTGAGGAAAGGTGCTCCCCTGACCAGGAGGAATAAGCTGGGCTGGTTACCTTTGCATGAGGCTGCCGTGCACGGCACAAAGGAATGCCTCGATATCTTACTGAAGGGTAAGAACTCTGGATTCTCTATTACAAACTTCCTTTTACAGGAGGTCCAATCCAGACCTTATGTTTATTGTCTTCAAGAGATCTGAAGACATGATATTACCGTAACATGTAATATCATGATAAATATCATCTGACAGCAAGTGTAATATGTTGTGCTAGAGGATTTAATGTTAACTAGGAACTGATCACATGCTTTTCTTGTGACTTGCTAAATGTTGAATTCAGTAAACCCAGAGGTCATTGACCGATGCACACTAAAGCAACAGACGCCTCTCTTCCTGGCGGTGGTGGTTGATCATGTGATCTGTGTGCGGTCCCTTCTGGAGAGGGGAGCTAACCCTGACATCGCTGATAAGGACAGGGAAACCCCTCTCTACAAAGGTAAAGCTGGGACTGAACACAATACATTGTACATGGAGAATTGAGGATGACAACGACTAGCAAATTAAAATGACACCTACCAGGAGAAATCCGATCCCTCCTTCTATTCTATCTCCACAATAGCTTGCGAAGGGGAGAATTGCGAGATTGTGGCCCTGCTACTGGACTTTGGTGCCAGGGTGAATAAGCCGTGCATCCAGGGCTGGACAGCCCTCCACGAGGCTGTGAGTCGGAACAATGTGGAGTTCTGTGAGATGCTGGTGAAGGCTGGAGCCAAGTTAAATCCAGCCAACATATACGGCATGACTCCCCTCTTCGTGGCAGCCCAAAGCGGACACGTCGAAGCGTTGACTTTCCTCAGGAACAATGGTAATCAGTGGTATAGCTGAAAGGGATTTCGTAAGTCAGTGTATATATTGTAAAAATGTCAGTGGGGATGGTGTTGGTATGGAGGTTGAGTGTTTAACTGCAGTATGCTGCTTTGGATAATAGCATCTGCTAATAGAATGAAACATTACGTTACCATCTTGTCAATGTCAACACAGGTGCTGATATCAACTGCTGTGCCCATGATGGAGCCACAGCTCTCTATGAGTCGTGTAAGAATGGCCATGAGGACATCGTGGAGCTACTGCTCTCTCAGAGAGCAGACGCAAACCAAGCCACCAAAACTGGCCTCATGCCCATTCACATCGCTGCTCAGCGCGGATACCAGAAGTAAGGATGACGTTGCTCCATATTTGGACATTGTGGCATGACTTCATGGCTCCACGGCTAAGATTTGTTGAACTGACCTTTTTTGCCCTGTCCAGGATTGTATGCATGCTCATTCCTTTCACCTGCAAGTCTAAAGTCCGTCTCAGCGGCATCAGTCCACTTCACCTGGCCGCCGAACACAACCACGACGATGTTCTGGAGCTCCTGATCTCGGCCGGCTTCGACGTCAACGCCAGGCTGTCCGAAGAACGCTCCGTGATGCACCCAGATCGACGCGTCACGGCGCTCTACTTTGCCGTCGCCAACGGCAACGTCGCCGCGGCTGCTATGTTGCTAGAGGCCGCGGCGGACCCCGACCTGGATACCTTCAGCCCTCTGCTGGTCGCAGTGCGGCACGGTTGCATCCGGATGGCGTGTTTGCTGGTGGAACACGGGGCGGACGTCAATGCCAGCCTCCCAGGCCGACCCACCTCCTTCCCAGCAGCCATCATGTTCAGCGTCAAGTACCTGTCCTTGCTCAAGTACCTGATGGATAATGGCTGTGATGCGATGGCCTGTTTCAAATGTGACCACGGCACCAAACCACACCCACCAATGAATACTGATCATAAGGATGACCTCGGCCTAAGCCATGAGAAGCCTGAAGCACAGGTCAGTCCATAGCTGGCTGTAAAGGGGTAGAATATGGATAGTACATGAACATATTTATTAGTGCATGGCTGAAGATGAATATATAGGCCTAAAATGACTTGATGGCCTAAAATGACTTGACTAAATGCTAAATCCTTTCACTTAGATTTCCTCTGATGTCATTTCTAATCAAGAATACGTCTATGGAAACTAAGCTTGATGCATTTAAAAGCAGTCGATACGTTACACTTGTTCGACCATGAAAAATCGTCTAGGAGGCATCTGTGATCCAGGATGTGCTTTGCCACTGACCATCCACTGTCTGTCCTCTCAGTTCTGTGACATCATCTCCAGTCCCTCGGTCTGTCGCTGGGCAGGACCAATCATAGACGTGCTGCTAGACTATGTGGGGAACGTCCAGCTGTGCTCCAGACTCACTGAACATCTGGACAGCTATGAACACTGGGTGCACATAAAAGAAAAGTCAGGTCAGTAAATCCAGATTCTGAACCTAATTATTTTACTGGATGACATTTTTAGACTGCATGAAAAGCTATACTTACAGTATAGTGTATCAAAAGGATTTTTTAAGAACGTCCATATGGCATTTCATTTGGCATGAGTTTCCTGATCAAACCATCTAAAAACATTATGGCTACGTGTTACTTTTAAGTTTATTTTTCCTTCCAACGGTCTCTGTGGTTTTTAGTGCCACCGCGTAGTTTGAGGCAGCTGTGCAGGCTGAAGGTTCGACAGCACGTGGGAATCAAACGACTGAAGACCATCGACACCCTGCCTCTTCCCCCACGACTGATCAACTTTCTGACCCATCAAGAGTAGCCCTGGAAGCCCTGGAAGCCTGTTTCAACTCAGTTCTTAAGTCTGAGGAATCTGTGGAACGTAGAGTAACGTACTGTCAAGGATTCATGATTGGTCGTATTCACATACATTCGATCGATTCATGGGTCTTTCGCAATTGTAATTAAATGTTTGCATGTTTTTTTTGCATGAGTGGCCTGGCATGATTATTCCCACATGCATTTGTATTTGTGAACAAATATAGCTGAAGAGAGAATTACTTTATGCATTACAGTCATGCTGTCATTAAGCCCCTTCTACGTTCCACTTCCCCAACAGCGCTGTGTGTTTTGAATGCAACACTTCCTGTGACCTCTGACCTTCAGTCATTTCAGGTCCCTGCACCTGCCTCTCTGGCCCAGGTCGTTCAGAAGGTCACACAGGCCCAAGCCTGCACAGTGCTAGGATGTGCTGGCTTTGCCACTTATCAAGTCCCCCCCGCCACCTCACCCTCCACATGGAGACCTAAAAATACCTTGGTGTTAAGTTCCACTTTCTGGAAGACTGGATACATGAATAGTTATATACATAGCCATCATCCAGACAGCATCGTACAATGCCACTAGGTGGTAATAAAGCTCCGTTGGAAACAAATACAAACTTGCCTTGTCTGAGAAGTATTCACTGCAGTGGTTGTGCTTTTCCAGATTTCTGTAAAGTCCATTGGAGCGACTGCAATGGGATTATGTGAGAACCATGCATTGTTCACCAATTTTAAAACAGGGACAGCGTTTTTTAGAATACACTCTAAAATCGCATAAATAAATAAAAAAACTCTCGCAATAAAGATTCATTCAAAAAAGTGATGGTTAGGTACAGTACAGATATCAAGAGAGGTCTACGCACAAGTTCAGCTCCAGCATCATACTGACTTCCTGAGACAACACAGACGAGGGTCCTGGAAGCTGGTTTGGGTTTAATAACCCAGACTGGGGGACTCCTTCTCACGCTTCACAAGCGAGAATCATCTCACACTCGCACCGCAGGCTTCTGCTCTCCCGGTCGACCATTTGTTAAATTGGACAGCTTTGGAGAGGTCATGGGAGAACATCCATTATCTCCGAGCGAACGTTCAAGGGAAAAGCAGGAGCACGTTGTTGTTTGTTGTGGTGAAAATTGGACAAATAAAAATGACCAGCAAAACATACAAAAAAGAAGTCCAGCATGAGATACTCAGTCACACTGTCTCAACTGGGTGACTGCGCTGGTTTACAACCATTCTGAGGTACTCAACATGAGGGTGAGGGTGAAGCGATGCACATTCAGACTTCTCAAATTTGCCTATCATGCGTTCAGAGTTGCCCTCTACCTTTCTAAAAATGTCTCCTTATAACTTTCATAAAAAGATTTGCTAACTGGTATCCCGTAACCCAATAAGTGGGACAGACGCTGGGTAAACAAAACGAGAAGACGTCCTTAGAGAACTCCTCTCCCCTTCAGCGGGGGAACTGTAAGGAGGCATACGCCGCCATTACACCAGAGTTTGATTTCATTAGGCTTGATAAAGCCTACTTGTAAGATTTCATTTAGATCGTGGAGGCCATTCGTCTGGACGCAGAGGGAAGGAGACATTTCGGCCAGGCTATCTATTGAACGGAATCCGGCCCTCATCTTGTTACAGCCTCTTCTTGTCTGGTGCTATTTGCATCACATTGCAGCACACTCTCTGTTCTGGCCTTTCCTTCATTGAGGTTTTGTGATGGAGGGGGTTTTGCCTTTTGTCTTGTTTGCAGATCCAACGTGACGGGTCGTCAGACAGAAGATATTTTAGTCATTCATGGTTATGTTGACATTTAAACAAACAATGCTTGAAAGTGGATGGTTTCATGAGGTTGAGGTTGAGGGCTATGGTAGCTCTCTACATTGCTGATTGAGCTGCAGCTACACTGAGATTTTTGAGAACAAACAGGCACAGAGTACACAAACTAGATTTTGTTCAAATGCATGTGTGTCTTTTTGGCCAACCCTTTACAATAAGGTTACATTCTACCATGTAACTGCATAGTAGTACTAGCATTTCATGGGAAATTAGATGTCTCCTCCCCTCATTTGCTCAACTATTTCCTGACGTCTGAATTTGGGCCAGTATATCCGGTAGGTGTCTTAGTTGTCGGCCAGGAAACAATTAGTACTTTACAATGCTGGCGCTTTCTTCAAGACCTGCATCAGGGTCTTTAGGCCTTGCATTAGCAGTTACCTGCTATGAGTTGGCAAACAGCGATATCTTGAACTGCAGTCTGCAGCAACAGCACGTAAATGTTTGTGTATGTGCTTGAGATGCATGGCTGTTTAATTGATCGAGCTACATCAGATACCCTAATGAAGACTAGGTAACGAAGAGGAAGTGGTGATGTGTCATTGTCTTTGAGTGAGCCTCCAATGCTCCTGTCACCATGTTGGTGTCACCATGCTGTCCTAAAACACATGCGATATGCAGCCACCTATAGAATGAACTCAAAACTGCCAATTGCACCATTTCTTAACAGAATTAAAGAGGGGGGGGGGGGGGGGGGGGGGTCAGATGGCTCAATAATTAAGGCCTCATGATTGGAAGGTTGTGAGATCGAGCCCCGGCTGTGGCTATATGTTGTGTCCTTGGGCAAGACACTTCACCCTACTTGCCTCAGGGAAAATGTCCAGGTACTTACTGTAAGTCACTTTGGATCAAAGCGTCTGCTAAATGAATAAATGTAAAGCGTCTCTGTTTTGGCCACACCTGTACCCTAGTGTTTCTGGGTGGTTCCCTACCTTCAGTCTTTCATGTTGGCTTAAATGTGTGTCTTTGGTGAGCGCTTGCCTGTCTCTCTCCCTCTCATTCCTGGTTCTTAGCTCCCTAAACAAACTTGTGCCTTAACTCAAAAACTAATTTGGGATTACACTCCCATATTTGACATTATTTGATTTGATTTCATGAACATGAAATTGCTATGTACTGTTAAATAACAGGCAACATGGGCTGAAATGTCAAATGATACATTTAATTTCCACATTCATTTTAGTATGTTTTAAACAATTTGCTATCGGTGATATTTATGCCCAGCCAAAATACTTTTCGGACAGGGATAAGTGACAGCATGAAGGATTTTTATGGGAGAATGCAAAGTTCTCCATCAATCAGGGGTGGTGCTAGAGGGAAGTAATGCATCATGCTCAGGCCATTGGGCCATAATCCCTAACCCATCAGACTGCCGGTTGGCAGAGATAATCAAATAGCAAAGTATTCCACATCGGTCCTTGACAGCATAATGCATGGAGGGAAAGGGCTTTTTATCAAGGTAAACACTTTCCTACTATACTACTGTATCCGATGTGGGAACGCACAGTGACTCCGCAGTGTTATTTTCCTAAGTGCCTTTTATTGACATGCTTCCCTCCCTCTTCTTGATTGTCTTTATATTCCAAACAACACTCAGCTCCTTAGATCCTGATGTGCAATATGGAGTCCTAATCAAACCACACAATCATAATTTCTCATTGAAACTAAAGGTTTTTATGTTGCCAGAATGCCCCCCCCCCCCCCCCCCCTCTCAATATTAATAAATCAAATCTGCAACTGTTCGCCTACAAAAGGTTTTCCGCCTCCAGAGCCACCCAGCTCGGTTTTTCTTTGTCCTTCACCAAAGAGAGGTGTTCATTTAGAGGTTCTTCAGATGAACAAAAGAACAAACGAAAAGCCCCAGTGACTAATCTATCCGGTTCCACGTTCTGATGAAAGAACGTCCTTTCAGAGAACACTGGACTGGACAGTTCCTTCTCCACATGAACCGAAAGTTCTGTATGGTCAGTATCAATATTTTGTATTCTACTGACGGTCAAATGTTTTTGGACAGGTGAGTATTATAGCATCCAACTATCTGTTCTCTATCAGATGAACACAAGTTTATATTGTTGTATATATATGTTTATATTTTCTCATATTCTGATCAATTTTACTTAATTTTCACCAACATTCAGATAAGGTGGTCCTTAAAAAAAACCTGTACCACCTGTCTGTATTGTTCAATAACTCGTCTCAACATCTACAGTGGGTGCAACTTTTCATATATTACAAGGGGGTACAACTATTGTACCTTTAAATCAATCTATCTTTTATCAATGCGATTGTGTGGTTGATTAGTATTTTCTTCCTCAATTGTGCATCAGCTTTGTTGAGTTTTTTTGTTGTGTAATATCTGCTAGTATGAAACATAAGTGTACCTTTAGCATGTCTTACATCACTATGGCTGAATTGCAGGCTCCATATTACTAATGGTCAGATCACTCTGACATTTTTTCGTAGTGTGTTTCTGCCTGCTTTTTCTGCTCTTTGACCTTTCCACACACACACACACACACACACCACTGTATCTCTTTCACACACAACGCTGACCTGGCATTTAGTGGCATCAAAAATAAAGTGTCTACATTCAATCTCAACGAAAACCTTAGTATTCATGTCATGAGGATAATCAGTTTCCAGGAAAAGTTGAATGAATCAGCATTTTGTTTTCAAACCCTATATCCCTCAAAATACTGGATGAAATACATCTACAGAATGCGTGTTTCTACAGTTCTGTACTGAGCTGGGGCAACATAGTGAGAATTACAAAGCAGCTACGTTTTTCTAAACCCCACCATATTCATATTACCTCATGTCAAAGCAACCTTCAGATTTTACAGTAATCATCAAAATCATGTATCATTTTCTAAGAGTAGAGCAGGGTGTAACAGATGATTACCGCGCAGGTTAGAATGATAGAAACCATGTATTCAAGTATAATATTTATGATGAAAAGGAGTCATGCTGTCCAGGAAAATACAGTCAAGTTCTGTGATAGGAAAGCAGGTCAGTGATCAGTGTAGAATGTCACCTCCCGTTATTTTCTTGATAATATTAAAAGGGGCTGATAATGTCCTTTTGATGAATCTTCAATGCTCCAAATCTGTGCATTTCTCACTGGTACTGTTCTCCATGTTGCCCTTTTTCCATTCTGTACCATCAACTGTGGCTCCACATATTATGAGCAGTTACCTAAGCCTAATCATTCAGAGCAATCCACACCAAAGAGCTGACAGTTATTGGGTCATCTTCGGAATCCTACCGCAGCCTTGACCAGTCGCAGCATCACAACATTTCAAAGTGACCTAGAAAAATAAAACCAGAGCAAGTTGACCTGGAAGAACAATCCTGGCCTGAGGCAAAGCTGGCGAGAACAAAGCCACGGAAAAGTCCTGGTGTCCTTTGACCTGGAAGAATATCACTCCAGTAGTGCCTGGCCTCACTAGAGCGATACACAGTTTACTTGTTCATGGCAACAGCAATTGTCCTCTAAGCCAGGGACGCCTTGCTTGAGTCCCAAAGGAAAACACAGAACATGGAGCAGAACAAATCATGCACGTATTAAATGGATAATACATGAAAGATCAGTGTGACAAACAACAACTAGGGGCAACTCAGAGCTCAGAGCACAAAAGGGACTGGTTTCAAACTGGATTAGAACATTGTTGTTATTCCTGACAAGGTGACATATCCCAGCTCAAATATCTTCCGATGTATCAAATATCTTCCGATGTATCAAATATCTTCCGATGTATCAAATATCTTCCGATGTATCAAATATCTTCCGATGTATCAAATATCTTCCGGTGTATCAAATATCTTCCGATGTATCAAATATCTTCCGGTGTAATTTTAAAAAGGACATCCAGGACAGAATCCAGCTCTCCTTGAGCCAACATTGCCGCCGAAGTTGTTCACATCCATCCGTATATGTGCTTCTTTCCCACCGCTTCGTTCTGGAAGCCATCACAACCCTGCGCTTTCTCAAGCTGACCCCCCGATTCCTTTCATTCATGTCCACTTTATTACGTCAAGTTACGACAACATACGATCACTAGCAGGCCTGCGACTTGCTCAGTGTAAACTTTCTCGAGGGTTCCACGCTTTATTTATCGGCTTTCAATGTCAACAGTGGCGAGTCGAGTGTGCTATTCCAGTCGAGTATGTTTTTTCTAGTGTGAGAAAAATAGCATGGTAATTGGCATGTCAGGTCAACAGATAGGGAAGCTTCAAGAGCTTTATTTTTTACGCCGAAAGAAATAGACTTGGACTTTTGAGTATGTTATTGTGCAGTTATTTACCACCATGTGACTGGCTTTTCGGTGAAATCAGTACAAGTAATTAGACTGAGAAACATTTGAGTACAAGAAATCATCAAACAAAGAAATTGAGATGACTCCTGTCGAGTGGTTCCAGGGAACCATCATGTTGATAGCTCATATCTTCCCAAATTGTAATTCCGAAAGGCCTCTCATCCCTCTGTCAGTAAAGGGCCATTATCTATCCCTCGACTGCACAGCCCTGCAAAGGAGAGCTTCAGCGGCAGCACTTGGAGGCCATTTCTGCTAAGATGTCACTCAAACATGACCTTCAAGATATGAAGCCCAGTCTAAAGCACAGTTCTTGTGGTTGAGTAGGACCGAATAATGGCAGTACAGAGAGGCTTTACCAAGTGCAGACAAACAGTGGATGACTATGAACCCCTGAGTACAACCCCACCGGCAGTAGAGTACAGTTGGTCAACCTTCTTTTCCTGTAAACAAGGCGCCCGGGTCACGGTCAACCAGGGAACTGGATTCAGAAAAAGGAAGGCATCAGGGGACGCTGACATTACAACCGTCCCCGTGCGAAATTAGCACAGGAACTTTGCAAGTGCCGTCTTCCCTTATTCAACTGTTCTCCTTAAACTTATACTGCTTGCATTTGTGTGCCCAAAGGCTCCATCGTGGCCTCGACTAGACTCTGTTCCCGCCCTCTTCCAGTCGTTCTCCTCCCAAAGGAGCCGTCCAGTCAGCAGATACTATCTCTCTTGCCATCCCATAGCCCCTAGCTGCTCCGTCTCACTTCCCATCCCCCTAATTTTGTTTGTATGGGCTTCTTTGATGTTCCAGCCCCATGCATCCATTTGCTTTAAACAGCAGCGCAGAGAGGAACGAGGCTAGGATCTGATTAAAAAGAAAAGCCCACCACAGTAGATTGACCTCTTTTTTTTTTCGGGGCTGAGTAATAAATTCAGCGATTGAGATAGTGGGATATTACCTTCATCTCCCGCTCAATTCTCTCAGGAAATGAGGTCATGGGGATGTATAATGAAATGCAATAAATTACACATTAAGATTGTCACATTGACTGAGATGTTTCATCTGCTTGTTTGTTGTCTGATGTCTCCAATGGTAAACTGCGAAATCAGTATAACGGCTTAATCAACTATTGACCAACCAATGAAAAAGCAGAGGCTACAAGTCTTCAACCCTCTTGGCTCCTAAATACTGTAAAAGTAACTTAAGTGAGATACACAACTGTTGACTACTATCACTTCTGGTGATGGATCCCAAGACGCAGCAGTAAGCTTAGCTGCACACTCCATTAGTCTGATATAATGGTCTGTCGTGGCCGACAGAGACCCATAGCTTATCTCAGTGGAGGCAGGGAGCCCAACCTTGTGCAAACCCTCTGGGGGCTGTGGGAGAGAGAGTCCTGAGAACAGTGTTCGTGTTGGTGATGGATGGTGTTGTGACAGACTCCTGTTCTGCTTTTTTTCTCAAGTGGGGCGGCTGAAGGAATCAGCAGAGCAACAACTCTGGGATTTAGGGTCCATGTCTCACCGGGGTATCGATCCCAAAGGCAAAAACCCAAGTATCTTGCAGGAACAAAATGCCTGTCTCTTACTCTATCCTCTCTAGGCAAACCAGCACCACATCTCAAAGAGAGAGACCTTGCCAAACGAATGCGTCAACTTCCAGCTTTGAACAGAAATGTGTAACAATTATGGTGATTCAGGTGGCTGAGTGGTTAGGGCCGATTCGATTCCCGGCCATGCCAACATGCCATTGTGTCCTTGGACAAGGCACTTCACCCTACTTGCCACGGGGGGAATTTCCGTGTACTTGCTGTAAGTCACTCTGGATAAGAGCACCTGATAAATGACTAAATGTAAATTATACAACAAACCAGTCAAACTCAAATGTCTACACCCTAAGTTAATAAAATTTCAAGCAAGTTTTTTGCGTTTGGCCAGTACTGAATAGTCACTTTCCCAGATGAGGAAGATAAAAGCCATGCCTAATGAGGCTGCTCCTTGAATCTATCAAATTATTCCCAAGCAAGTTTTTAATTACGTTTCATTTCTTTTGGAAAAGGAGGACAGGAAAACACTTCACTGTCTTGCATGGGTAGTCAATTCAATTCACAAGGCCAGGTGATAACAAAATGTAATTTATTTCACCGTATTGTACTCCAGAACAATCTAGATAGTTGCTTCCATTATTGCTTTCGACTGAAAGAAAGAAAAAAAAACATCATAGTAAATGAGCAAAGTATGCTGAAACGTCTGGTTTGGAGAGCGCAGTTATCTCACACGGTGGAAAGAGCTTTGAGCTGCATTATTTTTGATAATGGGGTTCAGTAGGACTTAAAATGTCCCTTTCCTAAAGCTGAACATCAAGCAGAGCATGGATCAGATTCCCATTTATGGGCAAAGCACCCCATACTTAGACGACTTCACTAAACACTGTTGGAAGTCAGTTAAGGGGGTCACGGTTGGGAATATCAATAAAAAAAAACGTTGATGTTTGGTATTTATTTCCTAGTCTAGTGGTGATAAACCTTAATGGCTGAGTTAGTGAACTGCAGTACTCCAGGTTTGTTACATTTTCTGGCTGATCGCAGGTTAGTGTAAGATTCATGTGAAGGGAGGTGCTTTGAAAATGATGGGAGTAATAAAGAGCCTAAGGAGACTGCTGTGGTTCAGTGATGAAGATGGAAGATGAAGAGTCTTATTCAACCAATGGTGAATCAATACTGTTTTTAAATTGGGGGACCCCTTCACACTGTTTTTACGCATCGTTACCAGGGCACACAGCGGTCAACAAAATCTGTTGACCTGGTTTTGGTACCCAGAATTTCCCCAGAATTATGTCACTGGTACTATTTTACCACCAATCAATATATTCTTATTCCCACATAAATGGGTTGCATTATAAAAAAAATGGAACCACTCACAGTAGACGTGTTTGGCACTTATGGTTTCAAAGTAGGGGGAGTTACAGCGATGATTTCATTCCTGTTTCTCTCCCATAAAAGACTGTTTAAAGCTCTGGGCGACAGCTTTATCACTGGAACAGTAGAGCATCTATGACCATTTGCACCTTGTGGGTTCAGAGTTCTTCTAATCATCAAAAGCACTTTGGTCACAACAATCAATTTGGAAGGTAAAAAAGTTTCCAAGTGAAGCATAAAGCATCGGCACAAGACGAGCTAGATAAGGGAAGGAAGGGAAAGGAAAATAGATGCTTATCTTGATTAAGCTTCCACCTAATGGCTTCAACTCCATCGAGAGACCAATCGTTCCACTAGACCTTAATGCATGTATGACTGTTAAATATAATGACAGTGTCCTTTAAGTTGGGTCAGCATCATCACACAAAAGGGACAGAAGTGACTACTGTGTACCTAAGTGTACTACTGTGTACCTAAGTGTACTACTGTGTACCTAAGTGTACTACTGTGTACCTAAGTGTACTACTGTGTACCTAAGTGTACTACTGTGTACCTAAGTGTACTACTGTGTACATTCTTACAACCTGTAGTAAATAGTCACACCCATATGTTTTATATATTCCTATTCTATCCTTATAGTTATTATTTTTTACTATTTTTAACAAACGACTGTTTATTCTTAAAGTACTTGCCTAATTTGTATATACAGTATATAGTAGTCATGTTCATTGTTGGCTTCATCCTGCCACAGTAAATTCCATGTTTGTGCAACTTAAATGGCGAATAAAACCAATTGTGATTGTGATTCTGAGGAAGTCAGGGACTGTCAGATCAACAGACAGACTCTAAACTGCAACCCAGTTGGTTTAAGGTTCCCTTCCAGCCGTGCCAGGCAGTCTGTCTCCTATCCATCTCCCACTGTGCCAGCTTTGAATTCCCCCTGGACTCCCTTAATGAAATGGCATTGACTCGGCTTTTGCATATAACTAATTCCCTCATTTGCCTTGATGAAGAATAACTTACTCAGAAGGTTAGCTACACTTGTTCGCGCCTTAAAGGCTCAAAGTGAGCGTTCATACAGATTCTGAATAAAGCTATATGAAAGGTTACTGACCTGAGGTAGGTTTTTGAAAGGATTTGCAGTGATAGTAATTCGACTATTCCCAAAGCGTGACATCTTTATGCATCTCACATATTGCATGCCTGCAGGTTCCTCCAATTGACTCATTTAGGAAACAGTGATTCAAGATGGAGGACAATCAGCTGCTATCTCTTTTAATGGGAGTCATGAAACTCAATTGGTTTGAACTGTCTGCAGTGGTTGCATGTGTGTGTTGGTGTGTAACTGTATGCATCAGTTACCTTCTCAGAGAAAGTAATCAGAACAAGATTTAAAATCCTGATGTTACAATCAAGTCTCTGTTCAGGATTAAAGGCAGATAAATATCATGATTCCACTATTGAAGTTTAGTAGTTTCACAGTGGGGGTGAATCCCCAAACTGATAAAAGCATTACAAATGCTGTATGTAAACTATGTATGTGTCCTGTTTACAAAGACATAATTCCTGTTTTATGTATGTGTAAGTCAATTTCTCAGAGATAACATCCCTAACAAATCCTCCCAAAAAACAAACTGCTTGTTTAGGGTAAACAACAGTACTAAACTGGGGTGTAGACAGTATCTCCCTCTTGGCCTGTGAAAATCAAAGCCAATAAATTAAAGTTCAATTTCTCCTGGCTGAGATTTATGGTCAGCGCTATCTAATGGAGCAAACTCATCTGGTATAATCACATTGGAGGGCTTCTCTGTCTAATTAAACTAAAAGGGGGGAACAGGTTTTGGGCTGACACAGTGAAACTTCAGCTGTCTGCACAGGCACTGTGGCTGTGCCTTGGCAGCCAAATGCTGAGGAGAAGGGGTTACTTTCAGTCATGGATCTCTCCACCTCACAACATTCATGAATCTTTCATCTGTGAAAAGGATTTGACTATGCGCTTGACTATGCGCTTGTATCATTCATAACTTGCAGACCAATTATTTAAACTTTCAAATTCTGGCTGCTTTTTCTATACTTCTGTTGTAGCTTAAAAAAATACAGGATGATATCCACCAGTGCTGGAGCGATGGACTGGGGATATTCCACGTTTTAAGCTTTTGGAAGGGAACTCGTCATACGTATGGAGTCTTATATGCGTGTTGGCAGACATCGGCTTGGTAGCTACATGTAGGGCTGGGCTCATTTGCTGCGTGTATCATGGCTGCTGATTATCGTGCCATATGAGGAGGGCATATGGCAGGGCGGGGGGGGGGGGGGGGGGGAACACACCTTTGATTCATGAAAAGGCATGCAGCCCAGGGGACGATACCGTCTCCACATTGCCCACTGACAGATGATTAATCCGACACTGGGAGCTGTATAGGCCGGCCCACCCACAAACCCCTGACCGGCCACTTCTAATGGCAATGGCGAGCCATTTATTTTGAATGTGTAACAGTGTCATTTTTTATCCTGTCTCTTGATCTCGTGTACTTGTAGTTTCCATAAACAAACTAGTTGGAGATATCCTGAAAGAAAATACACAGTGTGGTTCCAAGTACACTCAGGTACTTATTTCTGTTGGTGGGCTTTTAAAAAGTGATAAACACCTGGTTTTGTGTTTGCATGTTCTGTGTAGTAACTAAACACTGCTATCTTTTAGCATTGGGTAAGGATTCAGGCTATGTATCCTAACAAATACTACAGCAAAATGTATTCAGAAGAGTTTCAAAATTGAGTTACAAAAGCTTGCTTCTCATTAAGTGCAAAACCCCAATATGCGAATTGCACAATGAACAGTTACAAGATTGTCACTGGAGCTTCAAACCAACTTGTATCCAACTAATGATCATTGATGTACATGCCACGTTTATATATTCACCTTTCAGAACCCATACACACAGATATTTCAGACAGATTTCCGAAAAAATTCTGGGAGTAAAACTGAAAGTGTACTCATACTTCTCACATTAAGACGCACAATGCGAATGCTGATGTGCATGCTGTCCGGTGTAACTGCAAGAAACCCTGTAGAAATCCCCCCCACCATCATTCCCATACCCACACACACGAGCGCACAAACCCTCTATCAATCTCTCTGTATCTCTCCCTTTCTCTCTCTCAAACACACACACACACACAGGAGCGCACAAAACCTCTATCAATCTCTCTCTATCTCTCCCTCTCTCAAACACACACACACACACACACACACACACACACAGGCACATAGAGAGAGGCAGTCTCTAAGCCTCTCGCAAACCTTGAAGTATTCTTCTTCACTGAGGTGGCTCAGTGTGTGTGTGTGTGTGTGTGTGTGGTGGTGGTTGTGGACCAACCCAAGCAATTTGCAGATGTCCATCATATCTGGCAAACTGGACAGTGATACAGGCACCAGGACGGCTCCATGGTCTCCAGTTCCTCCTCGGACATGTTCCACGCACTTTGCCTGGCGTGGAAACATTTAATGGCAATTTTAATTTGAACAGAATGACTGATATTTTTTCTCCACATCGCATTTTACGCACGGGACTTCCTCACGCGTTTTTTCATCCATGCATGTGAAGAGGAGGCAGAGTCAAAACACTGACTTCTAAAAAACATGTCTGCATCCCTAAACTAAGACATGTGTACCTGAGGAGCAACGTTAACGCAAATTCTGTCACCAATATCTTCATGGAAATGTCGATTTGAGATGCGTTCATGGTTCCTGGAGCGCCAACTTTAGTCACTAATGCAAGTCAAGGGATGACTCTAAATAAGAGCGACTCAACTAAATGACACAAACCACCGAAACTGAAGAACTTTAGACTTGGATGGATGTGGATCCTGTCTCAACTTTAAAGTATTATAATGAACCAGGTTGCACGGAAGCCGAGGGAATGTTGCTCTCTCTCTCATGCCACTTCTACCAATTTTGAAAACTGGACAACCATGTACCAGATTTCCTTTTCGGAAACGCCCGACAGAGACTTTGAGGTCAAACCTGGAAGATTTGGATTAAGTTTTTAATTTAAACAAACGACTATCGTGACTCCCAAGAAGCAGGAGTAATGCTGCTCGGAGGGATACTGCAGCTTACTTTGGGCTTTCCGCCTTTTATGTTGGGACACTGCTTTCTAACATCATTTTTACTTTTATTTCAGGTGGGTTGATGGTTACATGGCCACTGTTTTTCCCTAATGATTTGTTATGTGCCAAAATCGAAAGCTGTAATCGTTATGAATATAGAGATAATTTTTTACATTCGTGTTCATAGTAATCCCAGTGACACATGATGCTAGATATGGTAACAGTCTGCCTATGAATCTGAGTGTATTAACCTAATTCGTGTGAATAATTTATGGATATGCCAATTTATCTGTCTTGGTGTAAAATGTATATTGGCTTTGGGTGTCTAGCCTGGGAGCCTAAGTACATGCCTGTCAGTGACAGACAGAACACCCCCCCCCCCCACACCACCACCACCACACACACACACACACACACACACAAACCTTGTTACCATAGAGTCATCCCGTTCAGTCTAATGAAGGGTCTGCACTGTACAGTTCAAAGTTATTTGTGTATTAGAGGAATCTAAACTTAGACACTGGAATGTTTACAATAGGTTCATTTGGGTGCATGAAGATGATTTCTGGGAGCAAGACTGGCTGTAGGAACTTGACGGAATTTGCCAGCGAGCAAAGGAGACGTGCACAAATGCACAGACATCCCGGGCAGTCATGACCATCGTGATGCGGGGGAAGGCTTGAATGGTGATGGCGGTTTGATTTGGAATAGTGGAGTGTGCTCATGTTGTGTGAGAGTGCTCGGACTTTGCAGGCGTGGGCAGGCTAGCTGCAGCTTGTGGTGTCCCAGCTAGCTAGTTCTACCCACCACAACTCCATCCTAGAGGCCCCAAGCTCTTTGTTCCACAAGGTTGCCCACCAGGCCCACCCATGGGGGAGGCAGGGTCAGAGTTCGTCCCGAGGGGACTGAGATGTGGGTGGGCATCCCTCTCACACCAGCTGGGAGCCCTGTTCTCCTTCTCTCTGTCTCTCTAACCCTCCTCGGAAGTGGGTGGTAAACTTCTCTCTACCATTAGTGTGGAAAGAGACACAGAGTCTGCGTTGTCAGAGTGTGTGTGTGTGTGTCTGTGGGGTTTGTGTACGTGTACACACGTGTCTGTCTTGGTGGATGGGATTTAGATCCCGCATGTTTCATGTATGCAATGTTTCATCCACTAACTCAACCAAAAGTGAGTCTGCCCAAACACACGTTTCAAGTGTGTGCTCATGCGCATGGGTGGGACAGTGTGCACGCGTGTCCGCATGACAGAGTAACCACAGAATGTGCGAGGCTCCGGGTTCAGGTGCAGAGTAGCAGGAGGGGGAGCCTCATCTGGGCTGGAAACAGGGACACACAGCTGCAGCTGAGGGCCGGATCTCCCACTGCGTCCTCGCTGGCTACCAATGAAACGCCTTCAGCTAGTCAGAACTCCTCCCATCCAAGCTCTCTCCTATGATGAACAAGCCCAAATAAGTGCCGTTACAGTAGGATGGGCTTGAGTTTTGACCAGTTTCTCTTCAGTCCTGCACCGTTTGTTTTTGTGGTGGACTGTGCGGAGGTCACCTCCCTCTGCAGCCCTGGTGTTGCGTAAGTCATCCAAGTTGAACCCAAAACGAAGACCAGAGCATGTTTGTAATTGTCTTTTTGTCCACATCTAGAACCAATGTCGGGGGTGGGAGGGGGGGTGGGTGGTCGCAGTGGTCTTCCCTGATTGCCTCTAACTCCACCTCCCCCCTCCACTCACCCCCCCCCCCCCCCTACTCCCGCCACCCCCTCCCTCTCTCTGCCCCCCCCTCCCTGCTCCGTCCCACCTGTCTCTGCCCTCTGCAGTTCACTCAGGGAGAGCTCCAGAAGTCATGCGCACGGGCCGTCACGGAGAGGGTGGGTGAGAGCTGCCAGCTGGCGTGCCAGTGTAGACCGTACCCCCCCCTGCCGCCGCCACCCCCGCCTCCACCTCCTCCCAGACTGTTGGTCATCACTGGTGAGTACGGCCGATATCATCTCCTCCTTGAAAGACTCAGGAGTGACACGTTGCAATCGTCGATACACATTGCAAAGTAGCGAGGTGTTTTAAAGATAACCAATGTACATTTCACTGTGGCTTTACATTAGGGGTTACAGTCACAATGTTGCTTAACATCCCTACCCACTACCTACAGTAACAAACACTGTATTTATGTAAGAATAGCTTGGTACTGACACTTCATTACAGTTTAGCAGTACAAGTTATTACACAAGTGAAACCTGATGTTTGTGTGTGTGGGCAGGGGGAGGTCTGGAAGGGGTATGTTATAGTGGATGTCAATCTTGCTGCAGTAACCCAACCTTCAAGTGCCCCTTTACAACATCCACTAATCTCTTAAAACCCTGCCCCATGCCTTCACATGCCTTTTTAGTGACATACAAAGGTAATTCTTCACACCGATCAGTTACCAAGCACTTCCCGTGTAACAATTAAGTTTTTAGCCGTACGTATACAGCAGCTACGTAGTTCCATTGCCATTATTTCTTATTCGACTGGCAGAATCTTGAGTGAGATAACAACACTCCAAAAGTGGCCATCTTGTGGCTTGTGTTAGCTCTGCTTGTTTCAGTGTCTGTCTTCCATCCATGGCCTCATCCTTTCCCTGTTCATGGGCGCTGCACCTCCAACACTGCCATGTTTCTGCTCTCTGTAGATCCAGGGCTGCTGAAGGGGGATGAGAAAGTTCTGGACCATCTTAGAGTATTTGGAGATATTTCTCAGGATGTTGTTTGGAAAGTGGGATGACAGGCAGTACACTGCAATACCCAATTTTGATTGGAGGATGACTTTGCCTAATGACTGGTGCTGGCATAAACTAGAATTAATTAGCTTAATTTACTTAATTAGGTATGACAATGTTGATGTATTCTGCCTCACCTGCTTCCACCTTACTCAACACTACTTGGTAGATTCCCTAATAGCCACAGAGAATATGTAGCAGAGCTGTAGCAGTGAGCTCCCTCTCTCGTCACTTACGCCTGCATTTGCATTTCCTCATCCCAGGCAAAAATGGATAAGTAATCGGCACCACAGGATGCCTTGAAGGCCCACATTTGGATCATTCCAGCCACGGGCGGTTATGCAAATGTCTTCTACAGTGGGGATATTTCCTGTGCGTCAACCTGACTGTGCACATGAGTTCTGAAGCAATGTGTTGATCCACACATGCTGCGCTCGTTGCGTTAGATGACGTGGCTGGGAAGGCTGCCAGACTTGGAAGTCCCTGCTTGGAATGTGCAGTCCTGATGGAAATGCTTGACGCGGGCCAGAGACAAAAGTAATAATGAAAAAGAAAGAATAAGAAATGCTTCCAGAGCTTAAGACGTTTGTCATTGGCTGATGACAGCTGAGCAAATTAGCTAATTGGTCCTGAAACTGTCCACCTCGGCCCCAGGTTTGAGTTGTGACCCCGGCCATAAAGTACGTAGCTGTTAGCGTTGACACACAGCTCCATTCAGTTTAGAGGTTTAGATTTGAAATATGTTGATATCTACCCGGTAATGTCTCTAGCCTGTCTGTTGACCTAATGAACTATAGATCAAGAAAATGTCCAAGGAATATAGCCTTGTCAAGCTACTGAGATCAATCTTTCCCTTATGCTTCCGGAAGTTGCTCATTCGAAGCGGTTGTTTAAACCTTGAGCAATACAGCAACTGTATGACATTTTACTGATGGCTAGACCTACAGGAAGCTTCCTTATTAAAATGGCCTCTTTTATACTTATTTTATACTCGTGCTGTGGTTGTCAGTTTAATGCCTAACGCTGCAGAAATGCTGCAAATTCACTTTGTCATCCATCTTCTTGTTAATGGATTGTTTTTGTATTGGGAAAAGGGTTGAACCGCAGTACCAGGTGATGCAGTGTGAACACACTTAAATTATAACATGCTACCAGTGTGACTGTAGTTACAATAAGGTTGGGTGATTAGATTAGATTAGATGAACCTTTATTTGTCCTCCAGGAGGTGGAAATTGCAGTTCACAGCAGCAGCAGGGTAAAGTACAGCACACAGAGTTGCAGGGTAATATACATAATGACAATAACATAACAATAGCAATAACAATGGCAATTGCAATAGGCGGGCACGATAAGGTCAAATATAAAAAAAATAAGAAAATAAGTAATTAAGTAGTCTGGTTAAGTAGTCCAGTGTACAAAATAAGTAAATTAAGTCGACATGCAGAAGCGAAGAAGAAGATAGAAACTACAGTATGTGATAGACATGACACGAATAGCTTACAGGGAGGCAAAACACACAACCAGTCTAAACTCTATTATAAGAAATCAAAGAAACCCCTTGAGCTCTTTATAAACAACCAGTAAGCAATATCTGGCAAAGTAAGAAAATAATAGTGTGTCAAGAGGTTGAGCGTTAAAGGTGTTGGGCTGGTAATCAGAAGATCCCTGGTTCGAACACTGGCTATGCCAACATGATGTTGTGTCCTTGGGCAAGGCACTTCACCCTACAGGGGAATGTCCCTGTACTTTCTGTAAGTCGCTTTGGATAAGAGCGTCTGCTAAATGACTAAATGTAAAATGAAAAGCTCATCATTTGGAAGTTGCGATTAGGCGATGGCAAGGAGAATCTTTGAATGTGTCTGTGCTGGCACAATGATGAAAGGTTTAAATGAGAAAAGCACTTTAAAAAAGGAAGAGCTTAAAAAAGAAAGGATTTGAACTGTAAGCGACCAGGGCTACTTAGCCCTGACTGCATTGAATCCTACAGCCATCCCCCCCAAAACGGAGGATTAAAACTGAAGTTTGGTGCAGTTTTAACATCCAATGTGACTTCCAGTACAGTACAGTGCAGCCTGCCTGCCTGCGCCGAGTGAATGTGCTTTGTCACGCACGCGGTCTAGCTCTCCCCTGCCGAGGAGCGAGCTCATCCCCTGGGGTGACCACAGAAAACCTCAGCAGAGTTCTCCACGTCTACGCGTGGCAGGCACCTCATCTACCACTACCCCCCCCCCTTGTTTGTCCCCCCTCCCCTCACTACCCGCCCCCCGTCTCTACCCCCCCCCCCCCCCCACCCTTCACATCCAAGTGGGAGCAGTGAAGCAGGAACATTGTAGGGCATAGGCACAGTTAGATCATAGAACACGGAGAGCTGTTATTGTTGTGTAAGTAGTGCCACAAGCCTGAAAATAGTCAGAAGATACTCAAATAGATCCCAGTTCAAACCTCCAGCAGACTGGTCATTTGCTGCTCAATACAGTCTTTAACAAGGCTTTTGATCTGATTGCCGTATGCCCTTGTATTCTAGACTGAAATGAAAGTCCTTTTGTCACAGACTAGTGTGTTTTATGTAAATCCGCATGAAAAGTCACCTCAATAAAGATAACCTGGTGGCAAAATGATAGTAAAATGAGTATGTATGTGCTTAATCATTTGTATTGGCTGGAAACCCAATACAGCTAACGCAGAACATGAAGTGCATGAAAGAAGTGTATTCAGGGAGATGTCCATATCCACGGTGGGAATATTAAATTACCCATTTCAAAGAAAATGTATTTATAGCTGAGTATATATTTAGACATCTTCAATAAACTTGGGTATTTCTATCCCAAATAGCATAGATTTATCTTTAAAGATCTCAAAATAAAAGTCTGGTCTTTGATCAACATGTAAGCCATCTATATTTAGCCAGTCTTTTCTCTGGGCAGTTGTTGTACAGGACCAAATTAAGAATTGTTTGGGATTAAGTGTTTCAAAATACATTGGTCACCCTTCAACTCTTCTTCTTTTCAATTAGTCTAAAACCCACAAGTACCTTGAAATCGTCCCCTCTGGCCCCGTTTGAGGAATGAGGAGACTTGAGATGCGTGTATAAGTACCGGTGTGATGCACACTGCCTTGATATGACAAGAGCTCTTCTTTACTTGTCACCCTCCTTCCCTGACGGCCTGTCGTCTTTCCTCTCTCCTCTGCCAGTCAAGGTTAAGGAGGAGAGACACACTGTGTCTGTGTATTTTGTGTACAAACACGTGCAAGTTATTGTAACAAAATATGTTGGGTGTGTTATGTTTTTGTGTCGAGGCTTTGTACTGTATGTGTTAGCGTTCTGTCACGGAGGGGGTGACAGAGGGTGTGTGTGTGTGTGTGTGTTTGTGTGTGTGCGCATGTCTGTGTGCGTGCAAGTGCAGTCTTACTGTATGTCCGGAGGCTTGTTTTGGCTTTGCAAGCGTTCATACGCCTGTTTATGCAAATTCCGACCATGTCAAGAACGATTAAGCACCCTTCTCGTGTAGGAAGTAATTACTCAAGCAGAATTTTCAATGTGTGCCAACAAGCTGCTGTTTCTTTTCTCTTCTCCCCCTTTTCTCCTTTCGGGCTGTGGAGTTGAAAGTGCTAAGAGTTTTCTCCTATATCTAATATGGCGCAGCTGTTTACGCTTAAATCTGTCAGGTGCGGCTGTCCCTGGCTGTCCGGATGGAAAATCAATTCTAAACATGCATGAGTTGTTTGTGTGGAGTGGCGGATGCTGATAGTTATCTTATCTGTTCTCGTTGCTTTACTGTAACCGATTGATGAATATCCTCCTCCTTCCTATCATTGTATTTCCCCTGGCTGAATTATTCAGCGGTGTGTACAAAGGACAATAATCCCATACCTGCAGCTAAGTGGAAACTAGAAAAGTCAGAAGTGGAAAATTGTCTTACGTTAGCGAGGGGAGATAACGTTGCACGCAACAGCACCGCGCTACAAAGCTGCGTTACGCAACGTGCACCTCAGACGCTGTTTGCAGTGGAGGAGTTTCAGATGAAGTGACTGGAGCCCACGTGGCCTGGATCCAGATCCGTGCTGTATGTTGACATACGACCCACGACCCCTAAGTGGTTCGCTTATGTGGGATGGATGTGCCGTGTGCACACACACGCCAATATCTGTCAGCTGTAGCACCACTGGCAAGGTGTAATCTCTGTCGTGCCTGGTTACATAAACGCATAATAAGCCCTGCGGTGAACAGCAGTCTGTGGCTGAACAGCTTGGTAGCTGGTTTGCATTAGGATCTGCTATATTGTTAGTGTCTCCTAAGATACAGCCGACTCACTGTCCTCTGTGTACAGCTGTCACTTGGAATAGATGGGAAACATGTCACAAATTAACAAGGGCAATGCTAGCGATAGCACTTTGCCGTTAAATTGCTTATGCCGTTAAGTGCAACATACTACTTGTGTTTAAAACAAGACTGTATAATTCATAATCTCTCCCTATGATTACTGTTATGTAATAATAATAATTTGAAAGGGTCCCTTCACGGTCGGTTTCAACTAGGGAAAAGTTTGTTGAACGTGAACAAGAAGATCATCCTTACTAAACAGACATGTTACTCATTACTTGCATGATTCACGTATTCTGACAATGGCCCTACTTTCCTTCCACACTTGGCATGTCACCTATGAAGGTTTCTCCTTTTCTCAATCACCCTAAAAGGGTGAAGACACCAGGCCGCCCCTGAACTGGGACCAATCTGTCCTTTGGCAGGGACCTGCTGTTGGTCTGTATCAAGTGACTCAACTGTAAGCATGCTAGTTTGGGATCCGTGGAATCTGATCTGTGTCCAAGCTGTGGAAGACAAAACAGGGATGAATGATAGCTCATAGAGGATAACACCAGCTATCCTCAGAAGCTGACAGCCGAACCCTTGTAGGAGAACTGCTGTGTGGGGTTTCGCCATGATGGCAGAAGAGCTGAGCAGCGTACAATGTGCTTTTAGGAGGAAGCAAGCTGCCACTTGAAAACTGCATTCACTCTCTGTACAGTCCTGGTACGTTAACAGCAGCTCACGAAACGCTGGTTTAAGGCGCTTCTCCAAAATAGCTTGGAACTGCCTTTACATTCAAGTCAACATGCCAGCTCTGTGTTCTGAAGAGAAGGAAAAAGTAGGAGATTCTCGAATGCTGTCCAGATCTCTGTCTCTCTGTATCATTTACTTCAACAGATTTACCTGACTCAGCCTACTCCAACTATCAGAACCCTGAAATACATACCGAACGTGTGAATCCCTGGTCTTCTGTGAAGTAGGACGTTAGATAAGCGTACAGAGGGCAACTTCCTTATGGTCCTCTGCCACACAGCAGGGAGAATCTCTTTAGTAAGCAGCACGTTGGCCTGGCCCCTTTCCAGCGCTATCACTTTAATTAAAGCAGGATTTAAAAGGTGAGCCTGGGATTTGACTGAGCAAACAGTCTATATATTCCCTGCAGGGCCAGTCCAAAACCCAGTCACACCTGAGCCAAGCCTTTTGCTGTTACTTTTCTATACCATTTCAACTAACAGCCTCTAATCTATCAGGATGAAGAGAAGCCTTTTATTTGTTTTATTGTTGGGTTCAAAGCTTTATGTTTCTCGCACACATACCAGTAATGACATTCAACTGGGAGTCATGGTTATGCTTTAAGAAGCCAAGAATCCTTACGCTTTTAACATGATCTACAAGCAAGTTGATTGGATGGATCTTCATATTCTATCCACTGATAGATGGCAAATGCTGGGTACATCCCAGTCATGGTTAAGAGCCTGGCTAATCATTTTTTATTACATTTGGAATTCCTTACTTATGGTTTGCAAAAAGCACTTAATTATAAAATTTCAATTTACATGAATGTGGTAGTTGCACATACACTGTATGATTTTAATTTAAGTTATTTTCGAGCGCTTGCTTCATTTGAGTGGACTACAGCTGTCCATGGACTTCAAAGAGCCCTTACGCCTTTGGCCTCCATCTGAACGGGCAAAATGCTTAAAAAAAAAAAACGCCATCCCATGCGGAATAGATCCTGTTCCCCATCTACCATTGATGGATGACTTTGAAATGATGGTTGTAGTTTCGCTATTGCTGTTCCTTGGTGGGATGACTAAGAAGGTTTGTGAGGTTGGGGGAGGTAGGCTGCAACGCCGCCAGCGCTGTCTTGGCCTTTGCTCCGCTGCACGCTGGAGAGAGAGAGTGGAGGAGCCACCCACAAGACCAGAGCCCCCTTCCTCCATATGTGGGAACCACAGTCACGTTTTTCACCAAGGTTTCTCGCTTTTCCAGTAACAATCTGTGTCCACATTGGTCATCCATGATGAGGAAGAAAGCGTTCCCTTTCGGAATAATTGTCACGTACGTTTGAAGATGAACTAGAACTTGATAACGAAAGCTTGCTGCTTTATGCTTGCCAATTCCAGAGGAAAAAACACAAATGAGTCGTACAGCTTGAACACATTCCAGACATATGAAGATACCATCTAAATCACAGTTAGATGCCACGCTCTGAACTTAGAGGGGGGAAAAAGATTTAAACCCAATTCAGGCTTGAAAGGGAATCTTTAGTCAGTGTTATGTTGGAATCTAGGGACAACATGTCCTACTGTAACGTTAAGCAAGGATCCTTTGTTTGCTAGGACGATAGCCTCATCAACATCATCCCAGAGTCCTGTGGCAGTGACTCAGAGTCAGGACCCAGGCCCTGTCAGCTTGATGATCAGTCACCTCCATCAGAGAGCCAGAGACGAGTTAGGAGCCCTGGGATGGGCGAGTGTCACCGCTGGGGGCGTATTTAGTCCAGCTCCCGCCAACACTCCAGCCCTCCGGGGCAGATCGACTCCCTCCAACAGGCTGCATTCAACCCCCTTCAGTTGGCAAAGGGACATTTCTGTTGTCATGTAATGTTGGCTTTATGTTACTTTATGTGCTTTGGTGCTTTGATTTGGAAAACAGCCGTGTTCCTCTAGGTCAGTAGCATTTAATAAGAGCCACGTCAAGTTTATTAATGGTCACGACTCCAAATCAAAATAATTTTGAATTAATAATCACATTTATTTACACAGCCAATTTATTAACATAGCCCCTCAAAAAGTGTAGGGAATCCGCTTTTAAAAGATTAAACGCGTTCTCAAGTCACCTTCCTTTGTGGTTCATTAGCGATAGCTATAGCAGGAGTATTCTGATGCTTGACACAAGATGCCCTGCACACAAAATGGACAGAAAACCCTCTCGTCTGAGTGCTGTTGTTGCCTTCTGTGTCCTGCTGTGTTTTATCAGTCTCTCTGCTTGAGCAATCAGTTGGGCCAGGGCCATCCAGAGGCCCCTAACTACATTAACCTTCCAGGGCCAGGTATAAAAATAGCCTAATCTAATAGTCCTGGCTTTCTGGCTGGCAGTTGGGGCAGTTGGTCTTTACCGTATGTAGGTACTTGGTTCCTGTCTTGACAAGAGAAGATCTGTCTAAGTCAGAGCTGGAAGATGCACTGTGTCATGTCAGAGCTCTGATTGGTGTTCATTGCAGAGCTGTTACTGAAAGCTGACTGTGTTGTAAGAACCAGGGTGTTCTTACAAGGGAGGAGGGATGCACGCAAATGCAGAGACACACATACAGTATTTCAACACACCCACATGTTGTATACAGGTGGGCGTACACTCACACACACTTGCCCATGTGGGGGTTGTATGATGGCACACTGCCTTGAGCTATCGCCTCAGAAGGAAAAGGTTGTGTGTCCGATTCTGGCCTGAGATGCTGTTTGGCGTGTGAACCAGCTTGCTTGGTCTCCCTGTGCTCACAGGGATTTCCTCAGCAGTGGAAGACCACCAAAAAGCGTGCAGAACAGACTCCTCTCCTGGCCAGGAATAATGTGATCACTTGGCACCCTGGCTCCTGTGGCTGATCAATGTGCCCACGTGTGTGTGTGTCACTAATGAATGATAAATACCACATTCTTTATGCTTCCTCTCACACTTTGAGGCCAGCCGATAACAGTGTGAAAATCCCATTGTGGCAGTATTGTCTGCTTTGACTTGTTTTCTCGCTACTGTTGCCTGGCTGTTTTGCATCAGGCTTAAAGGGGTCATGTTAAGAGCGTGAACAGGAAATGCTCAAAGATGTTTAGACCGTGGCTTCCTGGAGCGTACTCCAAAGGATCGGTTCTGCTGGGTCCAAAATAACACAACAGAAGCCAGTAAACATTCAGTCTCTGGCAAGAATGAAGACACGTTGCTTTGGCATCACAGGTGTGAGTAGTTGCTGTTCTGTTACAGTACACTGTGCAAAGACAGATATCCCATTAACTCACATAGCTACTGGCAACACTTTACACTAAGGTTTTATTTATTAGCAGGTACTGACATGACAGTACCTATAGTCAACACATTGTAGGACTTGGAAGTTAATGTACTTACTACTTGGAAGTTTATATAGTCTTAATGTAAATTTGACACTTCTGACACCTAGTAATTTGACACGAATACTCAATCGAACAGAATGTACCTGTTAAAGTGATGGGAAATAATGAATTAATAGGGAAAACTGATTGCGATGCATCTGCACAGAAAAGAAAGACGCAAATGCCTCAAATACGGGGGCAAATATGGTTAAGGCGTTGGGCTCATGACTGGAAGGTTGCGAGTTCGATTCCTGGCTGTGGCTACATGACCTTGGTCAAGGCACTTCCCCTACTTGCCTCAGGGGGGAATGTCCCTGTATTTGCTATAAGTCGCTTTGGATAAAAGCGTCTGCTAAATGAATAAATGTAAATACAGATGCTGTATGTGTAGAGAAAAAAAGACGTTTATTGCCAGTTGGAAGGACTGCTGACAGTGAGTCAGCTGGCGTTTCCCCTTCCCCCCCCCCCACGTTCCCTTCTGTGTGTTTCGCTTGGTCACGTCTTCCCCCGGAGTTGCGTGACAGTCCAATTATCGGGTCCGCTCGAGCCAGACGGCTCTGTAGTCCCACAGTTGAACATTACGCCGCAGGCGGCCATATTGTTTTGGTGGCCACAGTCAGGGCAGCCGTGGTGGAGCCGAGGACACTGAGCGTGTGTCACCATCTCTCCTGCTCAGCCTTCCCTCCTGATTCATGTATTAACTCAGTTAACATGAATAACATGAATAGTATGGGACATTCGGAACGTTCCTCAGAATGCAATTTTCGGAGACACTAAGTCTCAAATACACAACAAAAGTGCACAACACTGAAATGGTTTTGGCATGATAAATGGTAAAATGGGTAAATACATGGTTCTTCATCCACGTTTTGAAAAGCTTTTATCTTTTCCAACACTGAGGGGTAAATCTTTCCACCAATGAGGAATATCAGAAGAGGGCCTCTAGTGGTGCCTAGACAGGTGTTACAGGGTCCACAAGGGCCAAAGGCAGATTGAGTGCTCATACAGGCTAGTAGGAAGAACACGTAAACACAGGTAGCAGGGGGCCAAGGCTGACAGGAAGTCTGTGGAGATCACTCACTCAGCCTGGAAGTAGTGGGACATAGGCAGGGGGTAGAATCTCCTCCGTGGTCGAATAGATTTCTGTTGATCAGGAAATCCTATGGGAGAAACTCTGTATAAGTCACAGCAAATAGCATTTGGCAGAGCCAAGCAGTCGTTTATGTGTTGTGCCTGCTTGCTAATGAGTGCATCAGTGCACATTGAACTATGTGTAATGAGTGTGTGAGCACACAAGTGTGTTTGTGTGTTAAGGTTTCAGCCACCTGGGAACAAGTTCACATGGTCACCCTTCAGGCGGATGGAATGGGCGTTGTGCAGCTACACAAAAGATTTCCTAATTTCCTGAGTATACAGCAGTATTTGGTACTTGAAACTAAGCAGTAGCCTCTTTCTCCATGTTCTTGAAAATGACATTATTTTGTTATTTGTCCGTTTTCTTTTGTTTCATTTATTTATGTTTGTGTGTGTCGTATGCGCGGGAGCCTGTTGTCGATGTGTATGTGACCAAAGTGAACGACAGGTGTGTTAGTCACGGACTAAATGAAATCCGTTCCTCCAACCCCATTTGTTGTTAATCTGAGGAATCTTATCGTCTGTCACGGATGAGATGGAGATGAATGGCTCCTCTGTCCGAAGCAATGGTTATCATTCTGAGAGCGGGAACCCTGAGTGCTCCAGGAAACAATTAACCCAGCCACAGCACTCTGCGGTATCCATCTTAGATACCGTCCAGTCAATACTACATTTATATGGCCACACAAGGACAAGTGGATATATATCTTGATGTTATTTTGTGTTTTGATACATGGACAGCATGAGCACACATTTTGAAAGTTAATACAGCAATGCTGAAACCTCCATACTCTGTTAGTGGGTAATGTAACTGAGAGGAGAGAGATCTGTCTTGCTTATTAATACGTTTAGTCTTATCTTAGGAGGCTGGAAAAAAGATCACTGTCAGGAATAGAAACGACTTGAAACTCCTAATCGTTTTTGCTCTTTGTATGAACACCAGCCAGCACACTAACCCTTCTAGCTGTGGAACATAATGACACAGCGAGGCCAGCAGACACTGCCATACATCCAGCGCACCAATCTCATGATTGCCGAACAGGCTGCTTCTCCATATGATTGTCTGGGCGATTAAGCTGCGAATGAGCCATCTCCTTCTGGAGAAGCGAGGCTATTGATGGTTCCATTTGAAACCATGCTCGATAACGCACAGCGACTTCATAGCTAATTCCCAGGAAATTGGTAAAAAGCAAATGCAAGGTTTCACAGAAGGCTTAAAGCCTACAAAGCTCACTGCAGGCTTAAAGCCAACAGGACTGGTAGCCAGCCTGCCTGCTGAGGAGGCCCTGGAACATTCCAGAATGCCACCTACAGATGGGGCAGATGAACGCTCTTTGTCATTGGTGTCGAACTCTTGCCATTGAGGCCCACTAAGTGATTTCACTAAGCAGAGAAACTTGTTAGTGAAATCAGTTGATGTAGTGGACGCATCCACACCTCTCTCCACTGTGTGTTCGTATTCTCTGCCGTGTGACCTTGACCTTTGACCTCTTGTTCCCTGCAGTGGCCCCCTCCACGGTGCTGCCCGTGAAGCCGTGGTGGAAGGAGATCGCCGTGTTGGGAACGGTGGGCTGTGCCTCGTTCGCCTTCCTCCTGCTGACGGTCATTATCTGCTACAAGGCCATTAAAAGGTAGGCTTCCCCCTTTCCCGTCTCCGGGCTGGTCTTTCATCCCAGGTTCTGTCAGGGATAATGTGGTTTGGTCTGCAAACAAACAACAGGAACAACTCAGGTTGGGAATTGATTAGCCCGCCCTAAGATGACTATGATCTTGTTCTCATTTGACATTATTGATGGACCTTGGCTTGAATAGCATCTGTACCTGCACATCTAACTTCAATACAAAAACACTGTATTACGGCAGGATCATGCAAGAGTTGCTCCTAACATCTAAATTAATGTGGTTAAACAATCCAAACTTTATTTTATCTTGTGATCTAATCCTTGTGGTTTTGCTCCTGAGTGGAATATAGAAAGGTACCACTGGAGTCATTATGTAGCTTATAAAAAACTCAGTGACTCTTTCAAAATGAGCCGGATCACGGCAGCATACGTTGAGCTGTTCGGGAGATGTTAGGTGTCAGCAAAGCTGCAGAGATCACTCTGTGTGGCTTTGCTAAGGGTAGGTTTTGCTCCATTGCCTGAAGTGAACTGGGTGAAAAGATCACCTGACAGGAATGCAAGATGTCCGTCCTGCTCCACTTGGGAGCTTCAACGCAATTCCACTTATGGCAAACATTTGACACGGCCCCACTGCAGCCCCAAACCCAATTCATGATTTATGAATTAATTTGACAAGTTTCTCAGCCACGCGTGGTGTATTTCGTACACGCAAAGGGGTTCTATCTTGAGGTTGTTGTTTTTTTGGTGGAGGAGTTCCCTGCCTGATACAGTACAGTCCTAATCTGAACCCTATACATAGCATATATTTATATAGTTGTTTTTTGTTAAAACCTCGGCATGAAACCATGGCAATAACAATCCTGCTTTTGGCAGACAGCAAAGTAGAACACTCTTGACAGTGTTTTTTTGTTTCATTTTCACAGATTTTTGTTTATAGATTTCCAGTCGTTTTTTGTAGCTTCTCCAGTGTATAAATATAGAAACTGTGTGATAAGACACCGCAGTTTCGTATGATTAAACACAGGCCTTTCCCCTCTACTCTGCTAAAGGTCTAAAAATAGCTCCACTCTGCTGGTCTGTACAGACTGAAAGTAGATGTTTGTTCTATTTTTATCTGTCGAATTCAGGACATCACTTGCCTTCATTCATACTGTATGCACACCTTGCAAGTAGGAAGTTATTGAGAAATTCCTCTGACTTCCAGTGAAGGCACTCCATCGCCTCAGAATAAAGTCTGCGGATCTATAGTCTCTTTAACAATGAACAGGCCTGTCTTCCCTATAAGCCTCTGTTAAAATAACCCATTGTGTTTCCTCCAGCCCTCTATATTCTTTCTGTACCTGAACATTCTATCAGGATCAACCAACTCTGGAAGGGAAACCCATCTGGCAGCAATCTCCTTTTTCTAATGAGCATGCTCAGTCTAGCAGAGTTGGAAATAAACACATAATGTCTCCCTTGAAGATCACTCCAGAGGCTCACCCTGAGACACCCGCTGAAAATAAAAGTGAAGAGCAGGGCTTGAGAAGGAACCCTGTCTCGTACGCTGTCACGTTTACCCGCTGCGTGTTTACTACGTGCCGGATTGCATTTCTTACGAACACGGTAATGGAACCGCTGGATGTGGTACAGTCAGTTCTCTGTACCCTTTGGGGAATTTCACATGAAATATAAATGACGTGTTTCATTTGGTGTTTTTCATTTGAGTATACCCTTTTTTTTTTTACTTGGATACTGCTTCTTATTATAAATATGATATTCTGGTCAGTTTCATGATCTGCTTAGTTCAAAATAACATGTTGTTGGCATTGTGGATCTGTTTGATATGTAAACCATGTGTGTACCAGGGTTAGGGTTTGGGTATGATGAACTATCCTGTGCTAGCTACTTGTTGTCACTGTATTACTTCTTAGTGATCTGTGTTGGCCTGTCATGGATTTGGTGAGTCAGTAATGTCTCTCTCTACAGCAGTTCCTCCGCTATGGTCTTTCCCAGAGTGAAAACCAGTTAGAGCCAGGGGGGTGTCTGGTGCATCATGACTAGAAGTCTTCCATTAAAAGGGACCTCTGCTTGGAAAATACCTCTGATGGGCTGATAGATTAGATTAGATTAGATGAACCTTTATTTGTCCTCCAGGAGGTGGAAATTGCAGTTCACAACAGCACTTGTTGTTGTGTGGCTGTAACCGTCTACAGCCATTTTTCTACTGTTCTCTCTAGTCTCTGTGTGAGGATGATGGAGAGGATGGCTGAAGAGTCCAGACAGGGTGGGGATGAGGGTGATGATGGGTGGGGTTGGTGGTGGGTCAACTCTCTCCCATGTGGCTTACAGCCAAAATAGCATTCTAGTTGTGAGTACCGGTATTCTAGCTTTATAGTCAGATTCAGGCTAAACTCGGTTTGTCATCTCCGCGCACCTTATCTCAACTGTCTTCGTTTTACCACACAGTGGTGACATCCATTTGTTGAGGTATCAGAACAATAGGCACAGCCACAGAAATACTCTTTTCTATTTTTTAACAATAACAATCTTATGAAAGGGCTCGCTAAAAGACGTTTTTTTATTTTTCTTCTACTTCAAATATTGATATCCACCTGCCGTGTGGTGGAGCCACCTGTCATGTGCATACTACAGGGCCATCTAATATTGATGGAGGTCCAGAGCTAGGGCCCATTGAGCCGGAGGGAGGAAGGTGGGGGGGGGCGTCTGTGTGCCATCCCTGCGAGGGCCTCGGCCGTGTTATTTTGGGACCTGCAGCGCCTCAATGAAGCATCTCCGAAGCTTGATCCAGTCCCCAGATGGAGCCATTTTAAGCCCTCTCACTCCGATACACAGTCTGCGAATGGATGGTGGGTGGTTGTGCATTCCAAGATGGTTTGTGGCAAGGGTGGTGGATACAGTCATGGAAAGGATGAGTTCACTACATGATAGCCTTGGAAAAAGTTAGCCTTCGAAATTTTGGCTAGGAAAACCCCATAAATAGCCAGTTAAAAGCAGTAGGTCGCTTTTTCTTATCTTGTCTTTTCATTTTAATTTTAATACTGCTTGCAAGTCTGACTAAAGTCCCCTGAAACCTACTTGTGGGATGATTCTCGCTGCTCCCCAGATCAAAGCAGCATCTCAGGTCACAGACAGGCTGTCTTGTGTGTTACTTCTGTTGATAATGGCTGTGTTATCCCACACTGTCCACTGCTGCTGTGGCTGTCACAAAGCTATCCCTCCCTAGAGTGCTGACATCATTTAGCTGTCACTGAGTTTTGTGATTTTTAATGATTCTTTTTTGATGGAGATGGAGTTTTGTTGTCCTAGAAGGTGAAAGAGAAGAGCTAGTTGATATTGAGGTGATAGCACACAAAATCAACTGCAGGGGAAAAAAGTATGCATATTCATGGGTCAGAGTAACATGTTCTGCGTAGTTTAAAAGTGTTTATGTTCAGTAAACAGACAAGTGCACTTATGAATGTTAACTCGGGGTTTGATTTGTTTACAACTGCGAAGGAAATCTGGGGAAAATGTTGCTTCCATTTCCTTGGGAAGCTACTCAGAGAGGGTCTCCCAGGACCTTGGCAAAGAGGTCCGTCCAGTTCCTATAGATGAAACTAGCCAGCATCTCAGTTACTCGCAAAAGACCCGGCAGGCTGCTGCATTCTGGATCCTCGGGAGAGAGCGGGTTGCACATGCTGGGAGACCGGCGAGCACCAGACATTTCTATGTTAACCCGCTCCTCATCTCCCTCCACTGGCTTCCCATCGTGGCCCACATCAGATTCAAGACCCTGGTACTGACCTTTCGGAGCGGGGAACAAGATTGCATCAAACTACATCAAGGCTCTCCTCCAGTCTTATAGCCCCACCCGCCACCTATGGTCTTCTGCTGACAAACGTCTGGTGATCTCACCAGCTCTTCCCCTGTCTGACCCCCCAATGGTAAAACCCCACCTCCATCAGAGACACTGACTGTCTCCCCACCTTCAAGAAAAGGCTCAAGACGCGCTTGTTCCAGGTTTACAACGGTACTTAGGAATGACTGCTTGTTTTCTTCTGGATCACATTTGTTGCTCTTGTTGGCCAGTTGTAAACTGATTAGACATTCCTGTACTTGGTATATTATTGCAGGTTTGAGGTTCATGTTATCTAATTGTAACTTGTTTAACTTGTTTCTTTCCTTTGGCACTTTCCACGTTCCCCACAATGCATGCTTCATATTCTGCCTACCCACAATGTTGGAGGCTCGTTCTTGTTGTTATGATCAGTGACCACTGGCTCTCTTTGAAGTCACATTTACATTTATTCATAGCGACATATATATTTACATTTATCCAAAGCGACTTACAGTAAGTACAGGGACGTTCTCCCTGAGGCAAGTAGGGTGAAGTACCTTGCCCAAGGACACAACATCATATAGCCACAGCCGGGGATCGATCTCACAACCTTCCGATCATGAGGCCAATGCCTTAACTGTTGAGCTATCTGACGCCCCAAGTCACTTTGGATAAAAGTGAAAAGCTAAATGAATACATGTAAATGTAATGTTTTATTGTCTCCCAAGAATAGAGGATGAATAAGAAAATACTGTAGGTATTTGTGTGTGTATGTGTGTGCGTATGCGTGTGTGTGTATGTGTGTGCGTATGTGTGTGTGTGTGTGTGTCGGCCGGCCTGCGTGTATGTTGGGTCTGCTGAGTCGAGCAAAAATGGCAAGAGTGACAAGGCCACTCTGCTGAAGGAGAGTTTTTGGGCTCTCCTCCTGGCACATTATGTAAGCCCCGAGGTCCACTGAGGGAACGGCCGTCTGGCGGTGTGCCTGCAAAGAAAGTAAATCATAACATAGAGCCACAACGACAGTGAAAGGGGAGCTGGATGAGTTCACCCCGATCTGCCAAAATGGATATATCTCACCCAGAAGCGAAAAACAAAGGAGATTATCGCCCGCTAAAACAACTTCACCCCTCATTCCAAACCACTTTTTGCGATGTGATATGGTTCACTTTCAAACTGGCGCTCGTATTCAAAACCTGGACTCCTCAGCCCCTATCTGTATAGCCCTCAATCTAGATTTTAAAAGGAAATAGTTTGAGTGTTAAATAATCGTGGGTATGAAACTCAGGAACTCTCCCAGGGTGCCCTCCTACCTCGGGGGTCTGAAGGTTGTCAGTCACTCAATCTGATTTACACTTAAAAAGATACCGTGAGATACTGTACATGTGTCCCATCAGCTCTGCTGTTTGACAGCTTCACTTTGAGGATCTCTTCCTGCCAGCGTCTGTATATAGTTAGGGCAGGTTCTGAACACAACACTGACAGACTGCGCGCTCCTGCTTTGACTCACTGCAAGGATCCACGTTGTGGATTGGAGGTTTGATCCCTTGAGTGGCGAGATGGTCTGTAGAAGACTGTAGGTTCAGGATCTGTAGGGTTTTATGCTTTCATGCCAGGCCTACCAGTGGTGTTTCTGAGAATTGAACGCAGAAAGTTGCATTGTTTAGATGCAACCGGGGAAACCAGCGCATACTTGCTCTCTCATGGATATAGCGTCTAAAGGCGGATACTACCCAGGGGTGCATGGTCACCTTCGACTTCTATTGTTGCAAGCAAAATGCTTTGTGCTGCTTTCATTCTCCCCCATGTTATAAAGATATCTCTTGTAGGCTTTTATGCAGAGGGTGAACATGTTGTTTTGCCCTGCACCTCACCTAGAAACTCTCAGTTTGTCTTTTTCAATAAAATGGTGTGCTAACTGAATAAAGTAAATGTGGAGCTGAAGAATAAGATTTGTTGTATGACCTCTCTGCTTCTCTATCCTTCCCCCCTCTATCTCTCTTGCTCTCACTCTCTCTTTTTCCCAATCCATTTATCTATCCATCTATCTATCAACTTTTCTCTCAATTTAAATATCTGTCGCCACCTATCTCCCTTTCTACCTGTCTAACTTTCTTTCGTTCCCTTGGGAAATCAGAAAGGCCAGGATGTTGCCCAGTGTAAATCACACGGGGGGGGGGGGGGTCTTTATAGGAAAGCCCCCCCCCCTCCTCCTCCTCCCCCCCCCCCCAGCCCCAGGCGCCTCCACGCTGCTTTTCACAACAGATGGCCTCCCCACAGGAAGTGTCTCTTCCACCCATCCCCAAGGACCCAAATTGTGTTTATCACGACAAAGGAGAAACAGCATTCCCCGCGCCTGACCATATCTACATTTAAAGGGGAATACCAAAGTTGTTTGCATGACTTTATCAATATTGAAGACTAGCTATTGCAAAATAGTCAGAGGTGGCATTACCAAGCGACTGATCCCAGAAAGTCCTTAAGTCCTTTTGGTGTCGTTTTTCAAGCTGAATCTTTCCATCCTGACAGGGACCTTTAATTGAGTTATTTGGCTGAAAGGGTCGCATATCTTCGATCTATAATTAGGGAAGAGGCAAGATGGTTCAGTTGAGTTAGAGGAAGAGGAACGCTACACTTACTCACTGTGTCATTAAAGGCGGCAGAAAGTCATTTCGAGGGGAGGATAACTCATTTTGACGACGCGTCGCTGCAGTGAATCAGCCTCCTCTTTGGGGATTCTCACTCGCTGTATACGGCCAGGCCAGCTCTCTGCTCTCAAAGCCAGACAATTCTGATTTGTATTTACAAATGAAAGACTGAAGATTTACATCTATACTGTTTCCGAAGAAGGAAACCTTTCAAGGGGAGAGTGTTGAACAGAGTTTCCATTTAGAACTCTAACTAAATCATTGTGCGGATCCAGTAATTTACAGAGTGCATTTACACAGTAATAAAATATCCCAAGTTACTGTCTTGCTTTGATGTTGTATAGGATTATACCCTTTGATGGTTGATGTTTGAGCTTTTAAACTTTGTAAAAGAGCCCTTTTTAAAGATGTCATACATTCTACCCTGTAAATACTAACGTCTGATTCTTTCTTCCACCTTTGTCATAGAAAACCCCTGAGGAAGGAGGAAAATGGTACGAGCCGAGGGGAGTATGCCATGAGCTCACGCACCTTGAAGACCGTGGACACTAACAACACAGGGGTGTAGGAAGTCCAAATGTCCAGGAATGATCACAGCAACTCAACCCACTAGAAATGATGAGCCACCCATGCTGAGCTTGACAATATCAGTGGTCGAAGAGAGAGTACGAACTTGCATGACGCTAGCAAGTCACAGGTCAGACGTTTTGGTGGAAATACGACGGGAGAATTTTGATAGAAAGGGTTGAAGGAAAGCATTGGATGGATACATGTTGTGTTTATCTGAGGGTTGCATCACAGCACCCTTGCTACACACAAATAGGGCATGGAACCCATCACCAGATGGCTCATCTAGTGGGACTTTGGTGGGTACTTTGACAGATTCCACCAGACAGATATCAGGTCTGGCTATACCTAACACTGAAGACCCCACAGTGGAAAGCAGCAAGACATAAAATGCTGGGGATTAAAAACACGCATGCACTTTCTGTTGAATGCAAATACTTTTTCAATGTTGTCTTTATCAGCGCTTCTCAATGTCCAATCTCATCCATAAACCCTCTGAACAATGAGAAGTAACAGTGACTAGTGTGGACAGGAAATCCACAACCTTTGATCGTGTATTTCATTGAGGAAAATGGCGACGGACGGATAACCATAGTCTACATAACCAAATAAGTTTAATGAAATTCCAAAATAATTTGAAATCCTCCTCTTACTGGGTTTTGACATTGGTTTGCCCTCTGACTATGCAATTTGAAATGAGAAGAGAACTATCCCAAGATGTGTTCCATATGAATATTGGTAATGAGCATGCCCTTCTGTGCATCTACGAAGGTTGTTGTGTTGTGCTTTCCAATGCAGGTCAATGTTTCAGTTGTGTTTGTACTGTATGACGCTTCATGACATGAATTCCTGACAGTTCATGAGCGCTTCTTAAATCTAGTCTATCTACCACCCAAACCACAACACTCAGTAAACAGCATTTACTTGACCGTTAACCTCCCCTCAGGGGTCACAACAAATGAACAACTTAAATGCACGACTGATGTCTAATGTACCGTACATTACATCAACAACATTCAACATTTCAAGTAAAACACATTCATTCATGATGGTTTTCTCATTACTTGCCAGGATCCCTCTAGTAAATGTTTAGCACGCTTGTCTGAAGGACATTTCTTCAAAGGTCTTCTTCCTTTGGCATATGCATGGAAGATATCGGGATGTTTGCCTATTCGTTGGCCAACAGTGTCGACTCCTGAGTGAGCAGGAAATCAATGTGTTATTAGAATTGTTCACGTTAATTTTGTTGTCCCATGTATAAGAATTTAAAAGATATCCCAAGAAATAGCCACATTGCCAAAATTCTAATATTGTAATGTAATGCGGGGCTGCTGTCTCATTTTGCTTGACATATAAAGGCTTAATAAAGGCTTCGTATTGTAAACCCACTATAAGTAGAAAAATAAATGTTCTCCAAAAAAGTCATATTTATTAGGATTAGGGTTAGGTTACATCATAATACAATAAATGCGATTCAACAAAAGGTTTGTTTTTGGCAGTTTTCCTCACATTTATGTTATATGTTTTAGCCTACAAAATATGTATTTGGTATCATGGAGTGAAGAAATTTCCCAAATGGTGTGATCTGATGAAATTATCCTATTTGGACTCATTCCAATAACATTGATGGAAATCCAGCCCCCCTTACTATTGTATTAGCTCACACAAACCCAACATTGGGAATCACAATGATCTGTATTCATTTCAGTACTCCTCTATAGGTTCTGATGGTTGAAAATATCGTTTGGTATCTAATACATCTAATTCAGTGAATCTACTATGGTGATTGCCAACAGATACAGTCAGTCATGTTTGAAAGTAGATGTAGGGCTTTGTCCTACAATGAAATCCTGCTGTAGTCAAATATTTTTGAGTAAAACTTCATGGCGTAGTCCAGAAGAAATATATAATAATATGGAACATCTCATTTCAACAATGAATTGGGTTGTTTGTGAGTGGAGCCCCATTCAATGATTGATAAATCAATGTAAATGTCATTATTTTGGGTACAATGTACAATGCCAAGTCAATTACTTAAGTCAGTTACAAATGTGGTACTTCCGCAGTCTGAGGTTAATATTCTCAGTGGTTGGATAAAAAAAAAAAAAAAAAGATTCATGATGACTTTACCACATAGAAAGGGACCGCCTTTCACTGTAATGATTGATGGATTTATTTGGGAGATACAGTATATTTAGGAGGAATCGCTGTGGACATACTTAAATCTAGAATATTTATGAGAATCTCAAAGTTTGAAATACAATGGAAGTGTTTATGTATTTCACCCATTTATTTGCTGTTACTAGTGTGTTGTAGGAATACTGTACCTGAAGCTTAGCACCATTTCAAGGCTTAAAATACAGTTACCTTCCCTCCATGAACATAGCTGTGTATTATATTGTACAAAAATGAGTCTGAAAAAAATTGCATGAATGTAAATAGTATCAATATTAAAGATTTGCCTTCTTGACTGTCTACTATGTGTACAGAATAAAGAACATGTTTATAGAATTAAATATATAAAGAGAAAACGTTGATATGCTAACAATCTGAGTTGTACATGATGTTGTGCGTCTGGAACAAGCCATTAATGTATATTGGATTAATTAAAGGTTCTTGCACAATGTATGAATCACATACCAAAACATTAAACATATATATATATATTGTGCATTTAACTAATTTAAATGGCAACATGCTGACTTTTTTAGTTTTAAATAAAATTGTACTATTGAGTAACATCTATTGTCATATTTGGTTGTTGCAGTTGAAACTTCTTAGCTACTCAATGTTCAGAATTGAAGATTAATTGAATTCATAGTAAAGTGGTATTGTTGCTGAATACTTTGCTTTACAAAGAGTAGTATCATATTATTTTCAAAAACAATTCCATTGCTGCATGCCCAGGCATAGATAACCTCTCCAGCAAACTCTGATAATGACAAAGTTGTGCAACAGAATGTGAAGTGAAATAAATGAAATGGGAAAAGCTGTGAGATGGTGAAGCTGCCAGACACAAATTTATCTTGTTAGATCGTCTCCCATCTTACGATCTCCTGTACGAAATCCATTCCTCTCTGCCTCTCAAAATGTAAAGTCAAGTTCTTACAACCACATGTCAACGAAAGGCATCTCAAATATTTCAAATCACATTAAGTGGCTTTTGTTCTGCACAGCAAATCAAGCAGCTTATCAGCAATGTGGCTACAGGACCTGACCCTGGAGGTAATATTCAAATCCTTATTAGCTGTTGCCGTGCTCCTAAAAGATGACAAACACTGATGGCTAGCCCAGTCAGAGCTCCCTCTGTGAAAGTATACCAGCATCCTGTCAATCAGAGTGCTGCACTGGAGAGGAAGATTGTTTGTCATCGCAGGGCTGCCGCAGGTCAATTAAGATGACAGCTGTGAAACGTCATGCCAATCAAGGAGGTGTGTGTGTTTTTGTGTGTATGTATGTGTGTCTGTCACTGTGAGGAGGATTTCATATGCATTCATGTCAGTAACATTTGCCTATACCGGTATATGGTAGGGAGATTACTCTAAATAAAATAAAGTCATTATCCAGGATGAATTTTGAATAAAATGATAGAGCTGGTAGAAAACCTCATAGTATGGGTTACTACTGTACATTATATGAATTCACTTAAATGTAAGGGGTTTTTGCAAGTAGTTCAGTGATTATCTAGTAATGATTGTGATATTTTGCTTAAGTACACTGATGATGTAACTTAAGTTCATTGTTTGAGTTCTAGGTGTTGCAAGGTGGCAGGGTCAGACTGGACTGGCGAGAGGAGGTTAAAGTCACACATAACTGCTAGAAATATTCTAGACATTCAAACAATGATTCACTGACAACATGTGAGCTCTTTTGGCTAAAATCCAAGCAGATAACATCTGATAACACTTCTATTTCTATAAAAAAAATTATATTTCAGGATACTGGATAAGCACATGCGTTTATCAAGTGAAATCAACCATTAACACATCATGTTAGGTAAGTCAGGGTCGGGGAGTGGGGGGGGGAGTTGAAAGAAGAGCGCAGCGTAGAACGAGAGCTACTGGAAAATGTAAATGAGCAATGCTCTCAACCATGCCCCAACCTCATCCTCAGATGTGCCCTTTGAAGGTAATGCAATTAGACGGTCTGGGCCGTTTGGAAAACTCATGCGTCGCACTGCCAGGGATGCTAGGTCTGTGAGAGAACGAGAGGGGATGTGACAGCCTGTAAATGGGCCGGCCAGGACCCCACTGAGGCAGGGACGGGGAGACCCCGTCTAGTCTCGCAGACGACCCAGCTGACTGAGTCTGAGTCTGAGATGGGTGGTGTATCTGACAGAGGTCTGTGCTGGGGGTCACCTGAGCTCTCGCACGGCTATCAAAAAACGATTCCACGTTAAGAGCTCCAAACGCGTTTGTGCGAATGTGTGTCAGAAAACAGGAGTGTTCTGCGACACTTTCATTGATGAAACACACAAGTGCACAGTTCTTTGGTTTTCATTCCTTGTTTTTTAAGTCAGTTGGTACTAAGGATTGCCTGATGTCACAGTGACTGGGGAAATGTATTTTGTGATGTTTTTATGTATGGGAAATATGAACATCGCTCTATCCCCTGTATCCCTCCTTTAGTGTATTGTAGTGTATGATTGTTGGTGTCCTTGTGTCTTTGAATGTGTGCTCATGTGCATGTATGTTTGTTCGTTTGTGTGAGCATTGGTATCGTTGTGTATGTATGTATGTGTGTGTGTGTGTGTGGTCTGTTGCCTCCTGAACTGTGTGTGTGTGTTCATTGACACTGACATTCACGTTTACCTCTTCATTTGATTGACAGCGGAGATGCGGCCTCTCTTCGGTTCGGGTCAGTGAATAAGTCATCGGGGTAGCAGCCCTGGCCTCATAGACTGACAGTCGGCACTACCACAGTCCAGTCAGAACTGACAGGGGGCCCCCTGCGCCCCCCCACCACACACACACACACCATCCCACCCCACAGCCCCCACCCCCCCACAGAACCGGACCGACAGGAGCTGGCATCCATATTTAAAACCACGTTGAGGAAAAACAACAGCCTTTCAGCCTTGAGAGGGACTGTTCTGGGTGTCAAAGAAATCCCTGTGGATTAGTCCCTTCACGACCCTCCTGTTGGGGGGCATGCGAGCAGGAGAGGCGGGGGTGGAGAATCCGGGTCCGCGGGGATCTTCCCTACATCAGGTGCGGCTGATGGGTGGATTGTGTGCTGGAGGTGAGGGACAGTGGCCAACGCTGTTGGTTTCCGTGGGCTCAATGGGGAGTCCCTGAGGAATAACCTCTGCCAGGACACCCTTTCATTCACAGGGAACCTCTCACGAGATCTCTAGTGTTACTAGGGGGGATATTTAACAGATGCACTGAGTTATGCAGATGGGTTAACAGGATTTTACACTCTGCATGAGGGATTGTCCCTTTGCAGTAGCTATATGTGTACAGACCCATGTTTAAAATGCAGAACTCTCCATGAGGTCTGGATGCCTATTTATATTTACATTTAGTCATTTAACAGACACTCTTATCCAGAGTGACTTACAAGAAGTACACGGACGATCCCCCTGAGAATGTGTCATGCCTAAGGACACAACATCATGTAGCCACAGTCGGGAATCGAACTCGCAACCTTCTGATTACCAGCCCAATGCCTTAACCGCTGAGCCTTGTGACTCCCTCTACTTGAACGAACTCCAAAATCCAACAAGCATGTTGTGATAACCAACCTACTTTTAATGCCGAGGTTGTTCACACGGCAGAGCCGAACTCTAATCTCCCAGTCCGCCATTTAAGGTGTGTAACCTATCACAACTTGCAAGCCGGCTGTGGCTTCTGCTGCTGTTCAAAAGCCATTACAAGATGGGGAAATCTCTGTAGTTGACTATCTCCATCAGTAACTCTGCTGTTGCTTGGTGGTTGCCCTTTTCTCAGGAGATGGAAAGGGGGAAAGGGGGTGTGCAGGGCGGGTGGCCTTGTGCTGGGAGCTTCCTTACGGGATGCCACTTAGACAAAAGGCTGGTTAATGAGCGTAACGATGGGTCCGTGGTGGTGGTGAACTGGAATGGACTGGGCAGATGTCGCCTCGGCTCTTCTGGGGCTCAGGGGGTGGGCTGGAAAAATCAGTAGGAAATAGAGCGTGCTTTTTGAAGGATTGTGGAATTGGCTGATGGATACAGTCATTTCCGAAACTTCATGGAGCAGCTGGTCGTTCTAATTGATCACATGAATCAGACTGTGATCGAGATTCCATAGAGCTACAGAACTAAGAGAAAGGTCCTGAAAAGATCAAGCATTAACCCTGGATTATTTAACATTTGTCTAAAAGGTTGAAGGTCAACGTCAAAGGTTTCAGTATAGCTTTTGAATGCTAAAGGTTGTTTACATGGCTTGATATTTTAGTGGGTTATGGGTGAAATGGATTTGGAATGTATATTTTTCGTCATCGTCACAATCAATTAAGATGTATTAACTATGCAGGGGGATCTTCAACAGCTGTCAATACTTTCTGTCTGATCCATTTTGAAGAATAAAAAAAAGGTCGAAATAAAAAAACTATTGTTGGAATATGACAGTGCAACTATTCTGGGCAGGAATCCCTTGTGCAAGGACGCCCCCTGCTGGTGGTGTGTGTGAATCTCTGTTGGCAAACATTGGAAACAGTATTGGAAATCAACATTTGCTCAGGATTTCTATTTCATTTTTGGGACAATCCCACTGGCTGCCATGTGCCAAGCAATATTATTTATGTGTAGGTAAAAGTCAGATGAAAAATAAACTATTATAATACTACTACTGAATTTAGACAGCCAAAGTCACTGATGGAAACATCTGTCCATTAGAAATCATATCAGTTCAGTCCAAGTTGGATATGAACGTATTTTTATAATTTAATACAAAAGGTTATTGTATTTCTTATTATTGCAATTATTATTTCATCCATTAGACTGCTTGGATTTACTCAAAGGAGCCATGGTGGGAGTTATGTTTTCATAGAAATGATTGACATCACAGATGACAGGTCAAAAGTCAGTGTTAGATCAGATTGGGAACCAACACAAAAACAACAGTTTGATGTTAAATAGTTTGGAGGCAAAAAACACGTGAAAGCAAAAGAACATGGAAGGAGGAGAGGACTGAGGAGAGACCGGCAGGAAGAGGAGAGAGAAGAGACAGAGATGAGTTCAAGCTTCATAAAGACTGAAGGACTGATGCAAGGGTGGAGGTGGATTGGATTGGCGAAGGACAACTAGACACCATTCAAAGATGTTCTAGGCTTACAGGATGTAAAAAAAAGATGAGAAAGGAGTCTAACGTATGACGGTCGAAGGGAAGGGAGACAGAGACAGAGTGTTGGAAGGATAAATATAATCTGCTGCTGTTCCAGAATGACCCCTTTCCGACTGAGATTCGTACCTGTGTTTATAAAACTTTCAGGTCCTTTTTTTTAAAGGGTATTTTAAGAGCCAGTCCCAGGAATGTTAATGGAACGTTGTGGCTAATTTTAGTCAACAATACAAAACAAGCTCACAAGCATTTCAGATGAAAAGTTGGGATGACAATGTGGGGTAGTGCAACCACTTACAAAATGACAAATGAAAACATTATGTATTTGGTGGCCATGTTAGTTAACTGAATAGGCATCACACCGCAATTAAGCCTAACATAAATTGGATTGTTGGTAATAGCTCACATCCATTTCTGTGAGCTGATAAATTCAACATCTAACCACTTGGTGTCAGCATGATGCTACGTGCAGTTCTTCAAGGCCCTTAATGAACTTATTGAACCTTCTCTACAAAGGATGCAAGCAAATAAATGTTTGGCCTTAAAATGTTACATATTGTCCAAGAATTTAGTACAATACTGTAACTTGCCTGGTAGATAGTGATAGTCATCAATTACTGCTATATTAACTGATGATATTCTTTAAATTATTCTGCATTGAAGGAGGTTATCAGACCTCGGTTTTATGTAATGGATCTGAATCTCTCCAACACATTTCGATATTGACTGGATCTTGACTGGCGTAACATTCAGAACTCACTCCACTTATAAATATGTTTGAATGCCTTCCTTTTTGGTATACAAGTGCGTGCAATTGTGTTCAACAGGTAGACTAGACAAGTACAGAAATGTACTTATCCTGAATTGCCTAAATTGATTGCAGATCATAATTTATTTGCTCTTAGATAATTGGAGACTTATGAAACCATAAATTCTCAAAGGTTTTCACTTGAGATTGAATCTGTTGTTGACCCAACCTTATTTAGTCTACTCTGGTTTGTGGTCCTCAAGAGTAAACAAAGGGATGTGCTGCTGTTTGTGTTTCACTCCACTGGTTCTGCAGCAATATCAGCTAGAAGAGTATGTTTCCACTGCCTTAAAGGTACACATAGCAACATGACATCCCATCCACTGAAACAGGGACTCACCAGGTATTTTATAACAGAAGACATTTCCCATATTTTGCCTTGTGAAAGTGTCTGCATTCAAATTAAATGAACCAATAGAGCTCACGTTTACATACAGATGACATGTTGCATGAGACGACCGTTCAAGCAGCTGCTACTGTGAGCCTACAGTCAGTCAGCAGAGACCATGACTTCTGCTCAGTTCAGGAGGAAACAGCAACATTCAAACAAACCATAAGGCCACCTAATGACAACAATCAGTCCTGCTGAAACACAAACACATGCCCACCTATCAAAAGAGCCTCCCAAAAATCCTCAAAGGCTGTTCAAACAAACAGCCCACAGTCTGAGAAAGCCTGCAGTGTGGGAAAGCAAAACTTGTTTCTTCCTTCAAAATCACAATAGAGGTGCAGCAATGAAGATGAACTGGGGTGTGCTCCATTGGCAGGGTTATACTTGAGTTCTAGTATGTTTAGAACCCCCATGGGAGTTTCGGACCCCCTACACTCACGTCCGAAACACTAATCTAGACTTTGCGCATGAGTGTGGTCACGTACTGTAGATTGCTGACTAATGACTGGCCTCATGGTGAACCTACAGCCTCCCCATGTCCTCTCAAAATCTACTTTATTTACTGAATCTACTTTGACGATGCATTTATTTTGGTTGCTCTGATGATTTATGTTTAGCAATTCCAATTGTCACCTATTCCTACCAATTATGTTGCTTATCTTGCTTTAGTTCCCCTCTTCAGAGATAGCGTTGTCTTGTTTGTGTGCATGCTGTAATCTTAGGGAGAAAGTACATTCTTTATCTCGTCATGGGAATACAAGGAAGTACAATTTTCCATCTATTTACTTATAAATCTATGAAGGGTCATCCTACCAAATGACTGAAGCTGGTTCTGTGAACAGCCAGCTAGAAAAATTCATAAGAGCCCCTAATGTCATCAAATGCAATATACTTAGCATAATACACTTAGCATAATATATATAGCATAATATGTATAACGTTAATCAACGTTTTTCCATAGAACAAATCAATAAACCAATTCTATTCTTATGGAATGGCTTCTCATCAAACACATCATGGTACTGGCAATGATAATACATCTCAAGGAACTATGTTAAATGTCACAAATATGAAAGTATCTTCTGTATGACGCTTTCTCTACTGGAATCTGATGAATCACACTGTTTGTTTTATATTCCCTTCCCACACCCTAGAGACCCCCTGGAACTTCTGAATGTTGGCCAGATGGTAGCTATCTAACTTCAGACCTTAAATAAAAAAAGGATTTTCATAAGTCTTGTTTCCATTGAAGCTTGTGTCCAACCAGTTATCCCTACACTAACAAAAAGGTCAAGTCTCTTTGGAAACAATTTACATTAAAGCCGCAAAATGTGATTTAGTTCCAGGAAGTCATTCTCAGACGCTTCCGAAAGAAAACATACAAAAGTGATGGACAGAAGAAGGCAGCTACTGCAGCTGGAGACTCAGACTTCTGTTTGCAGCTATTCTGTAACGATGTCTCTCTATTGATAAACAGAAAACCCAATTGGATTCATTTTGGTTCAGTCTTTCAGCATTTCTCATTTGACATGACACAGTGAAAACACATCCGTTTTTCATTTGAGTTTTCCACAAACAAAGTTTTTTTACTCCCATTGTTCACCTAGATCTTTTTCTTTGGCTGATGGGGATTCAATTTCATTCAATCTCACTGTCCTTTCTGTAACAAATCTTTTTCCCTACATTATCTTACATGATAAAGTTTGTCTCTAAACACCACACTGTTGTATAGTACCATATCTGGGTTTACAGTAGGCCTTCTTGACCTCTCTAAGTCATACATCATGTACATACGTCATGCTGACACAAGCAAAAAAGGGTTTTTGACTGACAACCGCAATGAACAGACTCAATGCCAACACTACTTTCATTTATTGATCAAAGCAGTGAGTTGACAGTTTTACAAAGTTGTCATTGCATATGGAGGCTGCAGCGACATTAAGGGCCATATTGTCAAAGGTATTTGACACCATGCTATAAGAATATTTATGCACAGATGAATTAAACGATATATGCTGTCATTTGAAAAATGTCATTAATGGCTCTTTCATCATTTAAGTGAGCACTAGTGGCAAATGTGTTTGGTTTTGAGCTGGTTTTTGTTTTGCTGATAGCATGGTGGCTAATACGTTGAATACAGCCGTGTGGCCTGTGGATGGTGTCTGTAAGTGAGCTGAGGGGCCTTCATGATTTGGGAGGACGTGGTCTTTGACGGTACTCTGGGAGATGATGCAGTATCCAGCCAGCTGGGAGCAGCATAGCGACCGCAAACACTGACATGATGAAGAAGCTTTGCTGTGGGAAAGAGGACAACTGACATTGTAAAAACACATAGAAAAAACGTTACTCTTTTATACTGGTTAGAAAAATTGTGATAGATATAAGCTTTAAACACGGGAATGGTGTTTTGATTTATTGCATGGCTGTTAGAAAGGCAGTTAGTATACTGACACATACAGAATTTTGCAGTTTCTTAGGAGCAAGGTAGTGAAATGCAATTGATTTACTGTAAAGCACAGCTAACTGTCCCCCCAAATCAATTACAGTTTTTCCCTTTTCATTGGTGCTCTCTTTACCTATATCACATTAGAGGGCACAGTATGATGCCCAGACAAAAACACAGAATCAATGTTATGCCTATCAATCCAATGCGTATGTATATTGAGGGGAGGTTTTTACATCAAGAGACTTGCTTGGTAAATGGAAGCACATAAATAAGTAATTTATCATTTTCATTGTTAAGAGTCCCTCAAGGTTTGAAAAATGGTTATGCCTTTCCATTTACTGAATATAAATATTGAACACCAAAAGTAACACATATATCTATCATTGCTTAATATTGGATGGCCAATTAACAAAGATAAAGTTCACTTTTCATATACAATATTGATTACAGTTTATTAATCATTAACTGACTTACCAAATGGTAATGCAGTTCTATAATAAAACACCTTTCTCCATGTATCTATAGAGGGGCTTGGAAACGACAGTTGAACTCACCCCTGGCCCAATCTTGTTTTTGGGCGGCTTGCTGTAGATGTTGGACCTCATCTCCTGCAGGACCCCCTTAGTCCGGATCAAGGCTGAAGTTGGGCAGCTTCCCCTCAGAACAACCAACATCCTGATGCTGGGGTCAGGTCTGTCCAGTGAGTGTGTGTGTGTGTGTATGTGAGGGATGGGGTGTGGGAGAAGGCACATTCAGCTCCTGAGTTCTGATCTCAAGAGTGCCTGAAAGACTCCCCACATCCTGAGAAACAGACACAAGGACCTAAAAGAAGGAATCCAAACCAGCCCATTAGCAAGGAGGAGCCTGGGAGATGATATTTTGGCAGTCGAAAGGGAGGGGGTCACTTGTCTCTCAACCTTCTCTTCTGTTGCTAAGCAGATTTGGAACTTGTTGTAGACAGTGTCTGCAACCACAAACAGCTTCCTGAATGGTCCAGTTCCTTTCAGACTAGTGAGGTAGTGCTATGATTTATTTGAAAAGAAAGGTTAGTCAGTGGTGCCACCAATATAGGTAAGTACAAAAAAAAGAAGAAGCAATTATGCCGAACAGCTGATAAATATCACTCAAGGTAATGTAATAAGAGCATATTACCACAAATACAGGCCTTCCCAAAGACAGCCTCTGCTGTCTGAGTTCTATGGATACAACTGTTAGGAGATCAGAAAAAAAGTTGAATGGACAAAATGGCAGGAAGGGGAAATTCTACTCAGTCCATCAAGCTCCATTCATATCCAACACCTTTTCTTCTTTTTCTACAAGAAAATATTATTCTTCTTTCACCACAAAAAAAAGTAAATATGGTAAATACAGGATGTGCGCTGATTGCTCACATTCTTACTTCAGCCATGAGGGCAGAAAGGGGCAAATAGAGTCATGGGGAAAACAATAGAGCATCTGGTGTTCTGGTCTTTATCTGTGCAGCAGGTGTTCAGGCCAGTGTGATGGTCGGCTGATTGCAGGTGATTTGATTTGCTCTTCTGATCAAAGGAGTGAGAGCACGATGGGGAAAGCAGCCAACTGTCTTTTGTGTTGCCTGTCAGGGTAAGTCTAGAAAAGCGTGCCTCATCGGTGACAGCTTCTTTGTTGTGTAATATCCCCCCCCCCACCCCCTCCCCATGAGCAAGTTGCTAGTGGCCAAGCAAAAATACACCTTCCATACTGTGATATTTGAAAGGACAAAACCCCCCTTAAATAGAAGAATTGTGCAGCACAATACAATTCAAACTGGTTAAAAACAAACATGCATGTTCCTGCAGAAACTGGAAGTAGAAAAGAAGTTGAAGAGGATGGATTGGACCAGCAGCTGATGTAAGAACAACATCTGAAATAGTTTCTTTTCTTGTAGGGTTATCCCTGGGATCTTTATTTTATACAGCATGTAGGTAGATCTAGGTTTAAGATCACATCAATTATGAATTTATTAGCAGGTACAGTTACTTACACCACTGTCAACCAATTGTAGCTCAACATGCAATCAACACCACATCACAAAAGCTATATTGTACTTTGTCACCTCCCTTTGGAGAAACGACTGTACTGCCTTATTATCACTACATCCTGGAACTGGGGAAAACAGACAGCAATCCATAACATGTTTAGTTTCTTTCATTCAGAAATATAGCAGTTATATGTATATCTAAATGTATTCTACGCATTTGTCATGTTTATGAGTATGCATTATATATTACAGTATTTGATGTTAATAGTGATTATTTCATTTGTAGTAAGGTTAAAACAACTGTTGAAACACCTTGTGGTTTTCTTTCATTTAAAAAGTCGTGCTTTAATTTTACATCTTGAGACTTGCCGTTTTCATAGACCAGGGGTGAGCCACCCTGGTCCTCGAGGGACACTGTCCTGAAGATTTTAGATGTTTCCCTGCTCCAGCACATCTGATTCTAATGAATGTGTCATTATCAGGCTTCTACAGAGCTTGATAACAACCCATTCATTTTAATCAGGTGTGCTGGAGCAGGGAAACATCTAAAACCTTCAGGACAGTGGCCCTCAAGGACCAGGATTGGAGACCCCTGCCAAAGACTCTACGAAGCTTATTTGAATAAGCTGCAATGATAAGGTTTAACAGCTAGTGGGAGCAAGAAACCAGTGTACTTTGTGCATTTGAGAATTTCAATTTGAGTTGTTCCTACTGTGTCACTGCCAAGGCTGGCAGAGTAGCTGAAGACTAGCTAGCTACTACAACTGTAATGTTAATCACTTGACTTGACAGAGACCAGCAAATACACTCGTAAAAAAAAAACAACAACAACTCAATGCAAGTCATAGTGAATCAGTAGTTTACATTTTCAGGATTGTAAAAACGGAATAAAGACGGTAACTGGAGCAACGACACTACTGTAACTAGCTGGAAGAAGGGACGACTTCGTCGGCTGTGGACGGTAGGTGTGTGTCTATGGGTGTGTGTATCTGAACTGAGTCGGACACATAACACTAACAGAAATGTAGCTATGTAGCAGTCAAGCTAACATAGCCAACCACCATACAACGGCTATCAAGGTAATACATTAGTAGCTAGCTAACCTAGTTAGCAACACTGGAAGGACTTCTTGTTGTCGACGCACCGTGTGAACTTTACCTAGGTAGGTTTCTAAGTGGTCATATAGCTCTAGATATCATTTATAAACTGTTTTCCACTGACATTCTTCTGATAAAACCTCGTCTGATTCATTATATAGCGAGCTAGTGCTAACAATCTAGCTAGCGTCAATTGAACAGTTAGTCTAGCTGGCTAGCTTCTATTGCCAGTCTCTACTAGCTAAGCTAGCTGGCTAATGTGCTTTGAATTTAGTTGACAATGCAGCATTGACATTGCCATCTACCTCTACGATTAATGTAGCCAACTAAATTGATGTTGCTTTATTAACTATTTAGGATACCTCAAATGACAAGTAGTTTGAGGCAGAATAGTCTAGTTTAGTTATCCAGGTGTTATCATTTAGCTAGTTAGCTGAGTTGCTAGAAAAAAATAATCAAAGTGGCTAGTAAATTGGCTGTTTGTTTAGTTATTTATAGCTGTTTGCGGTCGTAAATAGAAAATAATCTACCGAGGGAAGAAAAAAAATGCTTTTTAAATGTACTGAAAAACCCAACAATATGAACCTAGTTTATTTGTGTATGTTTTTTGAGGTTATTTGGGTTGGTAACTACTTTCACGTTTCTCATAGTTTGCTTAGACCAAATATGTATTCTGTAATAATATAATAATAATATAATAATACAGCAGGGGAAGTTTTAGCAAACTAATACAGTTAATCAAGCCTTCCAAAACTAAAGTCTACAAACTAAATATATTGTAGTCCGACTACTTTTATAGCCAACTGACAGAGAGGCCATCAATGTTGAAATACTGAATTGGTTAAAGCTAGTAAAAATGTGGACATCAAATTAATTATGATGCTAAATATGCAACGCTGCATAAGAACTGCAGTAACTGTATGACATTTTATTCTTCTCATCACTTCCCTCTGGCTCCCATTTCCCTTATTCAGCTTTTTCAAGTCCTGTCTGTAGCCTTTATACCCCAAAGGGTTTTTCCATTTGTGGCACGGCTCAGGCGTTGTTTCAGCAGCAGGACTGCATTTTCCAAAGCAGTGGTAAATAAGAGTGATTGGCATTGACTATAATGTCACAGTGCACAGCTTGGTCATGGGTACATGTCGCCTAAAATCAATTTATTTTTCTTCCAGCAGTTTATGGAAAGATTCTAGCCAGTGCCAAGATAACCTGTGTGAGAGTATCTACAGTGTGCGGCTGTGGATTGGCTGCTCCCTAGTAGTCAGACAGGTTGCTGTTCTTGGTTCTCTTTGAGGTATCTGAAAATACAAAATTGTTAGTGTCCAACTGTTGAGGGTAGCCTATACAGTGCTGTTAACAAATAAAGGCAAAGTTACGCATCTATCAAAAGACGTTAGATTGAACAGTCAATTGCATTTGGCTGAAAATGACTGATGACATACATTCAGTAGCAAGTTTAGTCTAAGTAGCAGAACTGAATACAAATAAATAAAAGGCCAGTTTCAACGCAAATTTTTCACATGGGACTTAAGGCATGAGGATATGTAGGCCTGTCTTGTTAATCATTTATTTCGCACATTTAATAGTTGAACACAAAGTATTAGGTTGAACACAAAAAATGCAAAGGCACTGTCTTTTCTAAATGCGCATCTTCTCAAATCATTTCATCAGTTGAATTCGCTTGGAAACACTGGAATAGATCTTTTTTGGCTTCAAATACATATTGGTTGCTGCAGTGCTTTAATTCATTCATCCTCCCTATTGGAACCCTTGTAGTGCCTCAAGATAGAAATCAACATAAATGTCCTTCCCCACCTTTCCTGTTAAAGGCGATGATCTAATTTCAGGGGATTTTAATGTAAAGCTCTGTGTTGGATCATGGCCTATGTTGAATGCATGGCACATTAGACATGGCATTTCAACAATAAGATGCGTGTGACATTGTCATTTTGACAGTGTCATTTTACTGATGCAGATTGGCAGCACAAACACTCAGTTCTCAGTCGAATTTCATTTTCCTTCCGTTGACTTTCACTGCCATTGCCTACTCAATGTCAAAGTTAGCCAACCCCGATAAATTTAAAGAGCAAACGCTATTTGAAAGAGCTAATAAGAGAATATGACACTTCATATTAATGGCCATGGGGCTATCATTCATGTGTGAAATCGTAGGCCAGGCGTTGGGCTACGTGGAAATGTTTTTACAAATGAAACTGTCATAAAGTCTCGGCAGGCCCAGTCCCTTGTTATTCTTAGAAGTCAACCTTTACCTCCGGCCTTGTTACCCCATGTCAGGATGTGATGTCACCTAATCACACTTGACAGCTTCATTTTTTCGCAACTAGATATATGTTCCACTGTACATTATCAAACTATTCTGATCCGTTAAGACTGCGAAACTAGCTGTGACAAAGTCTCAGCAGCCAAATCCAACTCTTCTCCTTTTAGGCTCATTGGAGATGCTGCCCAGTTTCAGTGACCTGTTATGTGCTGTCTTGACTTGGCCCCCACTTATATTGTCGTCCATTAGGACATTTCATTTACTCGAGGACTCAGCAGGAAGAGGCGCTGCCTGAAACACAACGGTTGGCTAAGCTCTGTAATTGTATAGCGGGGGGGGGGGGGGGGGGGGGGGGGGGGCTGCTCTTTCAGTTGGATCAGCAACACCTCTTGACATGAAAACACGGCTGTAAGGCCCCTTCATTTCATTCCTAAGTGGATCAGTCCTTTTTTCTGAATGTGGGTGTGTGTCACCCCTGAAATGTGGTTGTCAAAAAGCATCACACACTTGTCTGTCGACGCCAAAAGTAGAACGGTACCCAATGAGTGTAGAAATCAGAGCTAGAATTTCATTCAGTCCAACACCAGTGGTGGATTCATTGAGTTGTTGGAGGCAGTTTCATTTGAGAAAAATTTAATTATCCTTGTTCTGCCAAGCTGTGCTAATAGGCGTTGTTAATGTAGCCTGAGTTCACACCTTGATATCAGTAGGCTACTAATGACCTGCATATGAAAGATGGAAATATAGCCTAGTAGTGGTCACTACCAATAAAAAAAAATGCTTGGAGTTATGACATGCAAAATACATCCGATTGCTACCTACTAATTTTTACAGTGCTCAGTGAGAGGTATTGATCCTGTGAGACCATCATGACAACCGACAAAATATAGCATTTTAGGTTTCAGTAGTGATAGTGGTAACTAAACAAAAATATCTACTTACAATGGGCTTTGGAACAAAAAAATGCACAACTCACTTGTACAGCAACATTTCTGTGGCTAGTAAAGTATTCATTTTTGGAATACAGCCACCACAATACCTTTATTTGACCTCTGTTTCCTGTCACCAGAAAAAGAGAGAGAGAAATTGGAGTGGGAAATGAAAGTGGGGCATTTCCCCCCCCCCCCCCCCCCCCCCCCCCAATGCTTGTTGTCCTTGGCAACATCTTTTTTTTCTTTCTTGCAAATGACATTCTTATCCGGAACTGGGCTAGAGGAGGTTTCTTCCTTTGTTCAAGGGCTCAGCTATATTACCCCACCTAGGGTTTCCAACCCCCCTCCCTTACTTCATCGTTGTCTTCCCTTTCCTCATCTCTTCCTTCCACTTTACCTCCCCTCAAGCTTGCTGAATGAATCAATAGACCAAAGTGTGCTTGGCATCTTGTGGTTTCTCCCATAAAGCTGAGTTGCATACGGAAACCTCATGTCTCATTATGTTCTTACTGGTCTCAGTAAATCTTTGTCAGTGCCGGTTTAGCATATTCAGTTTTAGCATATTGTGGACATTTCTCTCCAGAGACTCTTATGTCTACTCACTGGCTGACAGCCAGAGCAGATGCTGAATGTTTTGAATAAACAAGAGTGACAAGTTGTACATTTAGCGATGTGAATATGTTAATTTGTTTAAAATATGTATTAATTTACAAATATTCAGTGGGCCTTAAGGAGCTATTGGAAACCTCAATGTCTTTGTTGACCAGTGGTTGAAGATTGTGCTCATTATGTAGCTCTAAATGTAGCTTTTGTCCTCATTAAGCGTGCCACAAGAAATGCATGGTATAGTGGGTCTTTAGCATCATACCATAAAGGATAACTGGATCTTTGGATGCCTACCCATCTGGTCCTCTTGGATAAGTAGCAGTGGAACAGTTGAGAAACAACTGTTCAAACAAAGAATGCCGCTGCCCTTTACAGTGTGCGAAGTGACTTCAGGAGCCTCTTTCTGGGCCGGATTCCAAGAGGGGCTGCAAAAAGGTAAACGCCCAAGTTGTACTTCAGTGCAGGGCATAGTAGATCTCCCCAAATCCTGGCTTCACAGGCCCAAAAACTCAAGGCAGAGGTTTAATGCTGTCTTTAGTGAGCCACATTGTCTAGAAGGACGTATCAGGAATTTGCAACAAGGATACTGAGGGAATCTTTAGCCCAGACGTTTTTCCACTTTTGGTTTCTTCACAATACACGATTCAACTGAACATGGTCAGCCAAAACTCATGCATGTATCACTCTTGGAATACTTTTGTATAAATAATCTCACAAAAGAGTTGTTGGCACTCGGTATTTGCACATTTTTAAGAAATGTGTCAAATTAGACTCAATATAAAAACTTTCATGTATTGAAACCAGACGTACAAAAAGTCGTGGGTGTAGGATTTTTCTTAGTTATACACAATCCCTTCCAACTCTGGTCCTCAAAACGACACCTCCCACGGAATTTTAAAAAGCTAGGATTTACCACCACCTAATGCATTTTATTGTAATCAAGACCATGATTGATGAGCTTTACTGATTATCGTGGATAGTTATTTCCTAAATCATCCGTTCAATATAATCTTCAGCACCACTTCCACCAGGAATTTGGCAGTAGTGAATACAGGTCTTGAGTGTCATGGTCAGAGTAATCATAGCGTTCTTCTGCCGACTCGGCTGGAGTCGTTCTTGTCATGCTACACTGGCCAAAAGATTTCCAATTACATTGCAATAAAACCCTTGGTTCCTTTCTTGTAGACCACGAGGAAAATAGAAACATAATTATGCACAATTCTATAGTCTCAAGATGCATTGCTGATGCTAAAAGATCCCCCCCCCACACACACACACACTCAAGCATTTTTGGACGAGGGAATGCCTTGCTTTGGAAGTCGGGTACAGATAGATTTGTTCAATTTTTAGGGCATCTGCACTCTTTATACTCTGAGCTGTTTCTAAAAATGAGGAATTGTAGGGATGAGAGTGTGATTAGTGTCCTCCCCTTCCATCAGCCAGTTTGGCAGAGGCGTACAATTTCTTAAATGATGAGAATGATTTAAATAACTCTTGAGGATTCACAGTCTTTAGGAAATCAAGCCAAAATATATAAAGAAAATTGAGTGATAGGTGAATAATCTTTTTTGAAGTAATGCTTTAAATTATCCTGTCAGAATGCTAAAGTTGCAGTAGGAGCAAGTCAAATGTCAGAATTCACAGAACCATGAATTTCGAATGCCATACCAAAAGATTGCCTTTACTGTCAGCCTTCCACAAATAAATTTTGAAATGGAGTTCAAATGCATGAATCACCTCTAAGAGAGATGATTCCTTGGTTCTGACAGAATGTGCAAGATCTAGATGGATTGATAATACATTCATGATTCATTTTGTCTGTTGACTAAAACTCAACAGTCAATAGCGAAATGCTTTCCACAGAACACACACTCACAACATGCACATTATACACAGAAATACGAAAGGAGCTTAAAATAGGCTAGACCGGTTGTCAAAGGTTGTAATGGCAGAATATACCTGAGCTCCTGAACTATTCAAACCATTGTAACTGCAAGACAAGATAGAGGTAGCATACCATTCTCAAAAGGCTGTCAATCTAGTCTATTTTGACATTTAGTCATTTAGCAGACACTCTTATCCAGAGCGATTACAACAAGCACAGGCACCTTCTGCCTGAGGCAAGTAGGGTGAAGTGTCTTGCCCAAGGACACAACGTCATGTTGGCCCAGCCGGCAGTTAGAACCGGGTACCTTCTGATTACTAGCCTGACTCACTAACTGCTCAGCCACAGGAATTATAGTGGCAGAGAGGATCAAGACAATAGTTTACCATCTGCAATAATTACAAATACAGATGGTCATCTTTAAGCGGATGGTTTAGTGAGATGGCAAACTTGTGCTGTTTTATTATTTTTTAAATGTAACTTGCTGTTAATTATTAACTACAGGTTTAAGGCTAAAGTGGAAATCTATTTCTATGGCCTTGCTTGAGGGGCAAGGAGAATGAACACCAGCAGCTGGTTGCTAATGAGCCTTATTTGGGGAACAATAGGAGTTCATTCATTACTATATTTCACAAGGACAGCCTGTCTCACAGTATCAGAGTATCAGCCATGGAGGAAACTGCTGCCACCTCAAATGAGATGTGTTCAGATTAGCATGATCATCATCATGGATGTGTTAGGTGTTGTTGGATATATTTCTAGTTTTTGTGCCGTGAAGTAGGCTATCCTGGAGACACTCCCTCCAATAGTGTATCTTGCTCAGCCTTAAAACTCATCTGAATTTAGATTGGTTTCAGTTTGGTCTCGTTTCTTGGGGTTTAACCACAACTTTCCTGTTCTGTAATCTTTAGTTGGATGAGTCTTCCAGATATAACCATCAAAAACTGTGCTTGAGTTCTTATGGGTCGAAGAAATATTCCAACAAGTTAGAATTTATATTCAAAGTTAAACACTGTAACGCAAAGTCTACATCTGAGTAGATGGATACCTGTTTTCAGTTCCCTGCAAGTTGGGGACAAAAGATACCAAGGGTTTCTGGCTGTCCTACATTGCTTAACTCGACATACTATCGTTTCACATCATATATTTTGAAGCTAGAGCCGAAGTCTCAAGTAATTTGAAATACCTATTTTAACAACTGTTCTCCAAGGTTACTGTTGTTTCACCTGGTTAAAACCATCCACTCATATCCCCCTATGCTGGGGTTTATAAATCATACTGATCTTTAGCCTCTTTGGACAGTTTAATTGCATCACTTTGCATGCAGATTTATTGGGAGCACTTCTGCATCCCAGCATGCAGGACTGTACCTCCCAACTTAATGGCAATTGGACCGTATTTTCTGCGGTGTTCAGATTTTGTACTTTAGAGTTCCCTTTTTAGGCTCCTGGGCTATTGTAGGTAGAGGTGCAGAGCTGCCATTAAATATGTTTCTTTCTGTTGCTTGTTCCTACTTTCCAATGCTGGGCAAGTTAACACAGCTGTCACATACATTTTTATACTGCCCACATTGTTACAGAAGAGTCAGTGGCTTTCTCATCAGGGAATGCAGTTGACTTTTTTTCTTAAGTAATGTATGGATGATCTAACCAAGATGTGGAAAGAGACCACACTGCTTTGCTCTTAGGATTTTACCCCAAATCCTCTTTGTGTGTTTCCAAATAAGGATTTGTCATTTTTGCCCAAGTAAACTAGCACTTTTTGTCATTGTGGTAGACAATAGTAATTAGTCCTTTAGTTAGTTACATTACCTTAACAAGTAGTACGATCTAAGTTTGCCAAAGTGTTAGATCATTAGGTTTGAATAATACTTTAGTTACCCACCAGCAACTTGGGCTTTGGGTTTCTGACACCCTACTCCCATTTAGACTTGGTGGGGACACATTTTAATGTTAGGGTTCCTTGCTGTTATAAAAGGAACTTAACTCAGTTGATCTTAGATGGTGAAGCTAAAGGGGTCCCAGATTGGGATGGTATCAGTACTAAGACGAACCGCTCACCTCTTCTCAGGGATGTCTTATCTCTTTTCAGCAGATAGGAGGCCATACCAGTGGTCCTGTCTGCAAGGAAATGAGCCCAGTAGCATCGCCAAAAAGCCCTGCCGTCAGCACAGTATCTGGCCCGCAAAGATTGATTGAGAGAGGCCAAATGGAGATAACTGCAAGTGTTACATGGTCATGGTGTTTATTTGCGCCAGTACATTTATTTTCATTTGATTATTGACAAGTCTAGAGAGCGCTATTAACAGCATGGTTGGTGTTGCAGACTAGGGCACAGACCTAACCACAGATAGTGAGATGACACCTCATGACACACGGGCAGGAAAAACACCCCAACAGCCAAATAGAACTGATATTTGATAGTTGTCCTCCCCCCTCCCACTTATTCCAGCAGCAAGGGACAAGGGAATCGACCTCAAGATTTCTTGCATTTGCCCTCGTAATAAATTCCTTCAATATAATCACTGTCGTTATTATCACAAGAATGGGCGCTCTTCCACCAGCCCCCCATCACTGTTTACCTCAGGATAATCACTGTGCTGTATACCAGTCAGGCAGCATGCCGTGGGACTGTTGATGCCTTCATTAAGATGATCAGAGTGTCTCTGAGGAGAACATTCAAACAAGAAGACTGTTTCACCCATTCAGTCTTTCCTCAAGCGCTTCAGCATGGTTTCCATCTTCATTATGTTGGCCATAAGGCCTTCGGTGCAGGGCCAATCCCCCCCCCCCCCCCCCCCCAACATCCTGTTGTCTTGTGCTTAGCTGACCTTTTAGGCCTAATTAGATGTTTTTGTGGAACTGTATTTGCTGAATCTCAAACTTGGAGGGGTGGGTGGGGGCGGCTTTGTGTGTTGGTGGAAGCATTCCTCAAGATCTCCCCGCTAAAGGGCGAGCGTGTCCACGGAACATCTTGGCTTCGAATTAAATGTCAGCTTTCCCCCCTCGTCTTAACGGGATGAGTTCAGGCAGTCATGAACTCAGTCCACACATTGTGACCCATTTTGAGCTACACAGAGGACAGCACGAGCCGCTATAGCTCTCGATGAATACTGTCACTGACCTATGAGGCTCGAACAAGAGACCCTTGAGAGGATTCATGTGCTTTCAGGAATATCTCCAAACTGAGGTTACGTAACACTGGCAAAGACCTGTATCATGGTAATAAATGGAGAAGAAAATTGCCAGCCAATTATGACGCAAGACAGGCGGAAATCCTCCAGCCCTTTTCCCTTTAGGCTACTCTGTCAGTAATACAGATGTTTTTTTAGAACCTGCTTAATCTGATTGTTGCGTAGCAGCAGCCTGGCTCAGCGCAGCATAAGTTGAAACCATTTTTTTTTTCTTCTGTTTTTCCTTTCAAAGGTTGACTTTGGGGTGTAAACATTGATAAATCTGCCCCTTGAGCAGGCATCGTATAAACATGGTAGCAGACATGCTTCTCCTCAGTCACAGTAGCACATCAGCTCATGAACAGTGAATACTGATTCTGTTGTCCTTAATGATACCGTTGGCCTAAGTACAACGTTCTTACCCTTTCACTAAACCGCCAAACCGTTGTAATGATGTACGTGCGATGGAGTACCAGCAGAGCTTCGTGTCCCGACCTGTGTTCCGTGCTCAGTTCTGTATAATTGTGTTCCTTTTGAAAATTGTGCCTGAAGACAAGTTGTTAGTCCATTCATTAGCTACCATATTCAATTCATAATGCAGTCATGAAAGTGTAAAAACCACGATCGACTGCAGAGTAGCTACTAAATGACAGTCTTTGCTAATCCTCGACTACAGCAAAATCGATAAGAATCTATTCTGTCCCATAAAGTAATTATCCCCGTTGGTGTAGTATGCAGGACAACCTGTACTTGAGAGAGAACAAAGATAATGCCTTTATTGTTTAAAACCGTGCTTCGATCCAGGTTTTCTGCATTAAATTATTAACTGAGCCCCACCTTGGTGGCTCACTGGATAAAGTGTATTGCTTGGCTGGGGCCTTGAGACAGGGTGGGCCCTGGGTGTGATTCAGGCATGGGCCATTCTCTGTATGTCTTCCCCTCCATTGTCCCGTCTTTCCGGCCATACTCTGACTGTATTTACAGTGCTACGTCCATGGATGATACAACTAAAGGCTAAAGGAAGATGACTCTGTGATGTGATACTTTGCTCTGACTAATTGCAGGTTGATGCAGTGGTGCGTGATTGAATTTGTCTGGAGGAGAACATCCATTCCACATTTACACACGCCACAGAGTCCTGGCCCTCCCAAGACATTGACTCGGAAAATTGTTTTTCGCGTGAGCTTGTGTGTGCTTTAAGGGGAAGGTGAAAAGTGCGCACGCACACACACACACACACACAACACAATTAAATAGAGGTTACTCATGACTGTATGCTATTACTCTGTCTGAACAGACCATGGGGAGTGGTTTGAAAAGCGAAAACATCTATTATAATATGACAAAGCTCTTGCAAAATTAATGACATGTCTGGTAGTTCATATTTTACAGTGCATGGCATTCTAATTAGTGTGCTTGTCGAAGAGCGGTAATATTTTATTTCCACATGTTTTAACTGACATTGACAGACCAGATAGCCTATGTTTTCCACTTTCACAAAACCTATTCTTTAAGAACGTGTCCCCCCCCCCAACTGCATTTTTTAGGGTCGTCGATCAGCGTTCCTCATTACGCTTGATCAAAGCTTGTGTTCTCCAACTCTGGTAAAAATCAGGACTTGATGCATGAATTGAACTGCCCTGGATTTATTTGGCCCGAAAAGCAAATGTTTCTATGTTCCAGTTTGGGGATGCGCCTTATTGGGTGGAATGTGCTGTGAGGCTCTGCTGGGTGGATCAGACATCCCTGCAGCTGCCCCGGTGTGGCTTGGCTCTGTCCCCTCTCATTAGTCTCACATAATCCAGCTTGCCACGGCCTTCAGGAAGCTGCCACAGGGGTACCCACCACCCCTCGCTCTCTCTCTCTCTCTCTCTCTCTCTCTCTCTCTCTCTCTCTCTCTCTCTCTCTCTCTCTCTCTCGCTCTCTCTGTCTCTCTCTGTCTCTCTCTGTCTCTCTCTGTCTCTCTCTGTCTCTCTGTCTCTCTCTGTCTCTCTCTGTGTCTCTCTCTCTCCCTCGACCTCCCCCTTCCCTGCTCTATCGGTCCGGAGAACTTTTGGGAGGCCCATGGAAACAGAGAGCTCTTTATCCTGACTGATTTTGTTGAATGGGCATTGCATTTGCTCAGTGGTCTGGTAAAGTGTTGTCCCCTAAACACATTTAACTTTCACCCCCTAGGTTTTTTTTCTTTATTTTCTGTGTGCAAGGAATAAAATGGCTCTCAGTTCACCCACACTGTCACTGTGTGTGATGTGCACAATCTATGCTATGAACGCACTGCACTATTGTGTGCCTGTGAAATGATTGGACCATTGGAGAATTTTTTTCCTGTAAATGCTCATTGTCGTTTCATTGCAATGTGTTTATGCTGTGTCTTGTAAGACACATATCTTCTCTCAAGTCCATTAATGCTCTTGCAATTGTGGGCGTGTAACCACGGAACCCCAGAACTGGTTTAGATATTCCAGACCCGCAACACCCTCTCTCTGGAAGACGTTGAAAGCCTAACTGATGACTTTCTTTATGTCTGAAACCTGAGGTGTGTGTGTGCTGTTATGCTTCATGCTGTTGACACTCAGTGCTGAGTCGATCTCAGCTAACATAATCCTCAGGAACCACCACTGGACACCGAGATGGGGATTAAAGTCCCACCCACCTTTCTGAACAGTCTTGAGTTTAATCTCCAGCGATGGCCGTGAAAAGAACCTGAGTACTTAGTGTTTCTAACTGCCGCTGAGGCTGTGTTTACATAGATCAGGTGCAGATTCTGACCATTGGCAACGCATTGAATTAAGATCCCCTCGGGGGGGGTAAAGAGTGTGTATGTTTCAGAGAAGAGGAAACCGGGAACCCGTTTTCACCCCTCCAAATGTCTGACAACCTCTGTGAGCCGTCAAGGAAGATGTTTATTTTATCTTTTTATAGGCATGTGTTCACACATTCGGAAAGGTATTTAGCATCCAAGTGTACAAGCCTCCAGTGAGGTGTCAAGTCTGTGCTGCAAAGTTATTAGTTAAACTCCAGGCAACTTTATTTAATACTTTCCCCATTATATCAGTGTTTAATGGTTCTCTCCCATGAAGAACTGAGAAGAATGTGAAGTGCCAGGAAAAATGAGGCCGCTTTGGGAATGTTGATTTGGGTGAAACTGGCAGCCGTGTGAATTGTTTGCTGAACCAGTAATTGGGCTGAATCTGCGTTAATGATTTAGTTTGACAGTGAAAGTGTGAGAGGTACGGTGACTTTTTGTACGTTTTTTTATTTTTGCATGCAGCTGTTATGGGAAAAAGTTAGTTTCCTTAAATACTTAGTTTAGTTTAAGTGAAACGAATACATGAACACCTTTTGTAACGGTTACGTCAGTCATGAAAGCATAGACTTGAAGCAGACAGTTGATTTTTCCCTTGTTAACAAAGCCGTCCTCATCAACAGTGAATTGGCTCCGTTATGGATCGGAATGTCCCCCCAGTCCCCCATTGCATCACTTACATAACCTCTTATCTCTTTGTCAGCTACTGTTTTGAGTGCACTACCTCGGTCAGAGAACCAGCCTATTCATTTATTCCTTCTCTACTTCTGTCACTCAAGTTGACAGGCATGTTCCGGCCTTCTCTACCAATTTTCTGTCTCCGTTTCTGCAGTCTCCTTCCTTTCTAACACAGGCATTGTTTAATATAGATTGCAAAGCACCAAGTCATGGACAACTTGGAACAACGTAACAAGCTGTTAGAAAATGTCAAGAGAATAGCGTTTTTATTTTGTCGTTGCTCGGAATGAAATAGATTTGGATTAGGACACCTGCCCTTCGTAAACCTTGCGTTAACCAGCCTTAGAGTTATTCATCCTGAACAATAAGGACAACATGAATATTACAGTTATAAAACAGACTAAAATGTAATATATGGTTTGCTGACTTCCCTTTGAGTTAACCTCCCTCACAACCATTAGATAAACGCATCTGCCAGTATAATGAGCTGTTTCCCAAACTTTGCCTGGCCCCCCTCTCCTTTCATTCCTTAAGTGCTTTTTTTGACTTGGCCATGTGTGTTCTCTGAAAAGAGGATTTGTCTGACATTTGAGTGTTTTCTTTATTTTTTTATATATATATATATTTTGAAACCGGTTGTGCTGTGTGATCAAAAGAATGAAGGGATGGGTTGCTGTTGTTTTGCCTCTGGCTTTTAACACTCCATCAACTAGACACTTGTGTGATGTTCACAAATTGGCACAGGCCACTGCCGAGTCCCTCAAGATAGATGAGGTCTTGCAGCCAGCAGTCTGACACTGGTTTCATCATCCAATTGAAACCTTTTCGGGGGGGAAAATGGTGGATCCTTCAAGACATTACAAATTAATTTCTCAGGCTCCCTGTAGGCTACGGTGCAGATGGCACCTAATCCAATGGCCTCATTGTTTATGTATTAGACAGGCCATGGAATCTGATTCCAGGTAACAAACAAATAGACCGGTTTCCAGGGTTTTTTAAGTGAACGTCATGCGCTTGGTTTTTGCAGCCGCATGCAAGCATTTTTGGTCAATGGGAAACACATTCCTGAAAAGCCACATTCCGAGGTGTTTTTTTTTTTCTTCCAAAGAAAACATACATAAAGGGTACCTTCAAATGTTGTGTCTGAGCCGCCTTCTCCAGGCCCCCCCCACTGCTGGCCTGTAATGTGAAAGTACGAAAGTGTTAACCAGAGAAAGCTTCGCTCTGTCTGTCTCCCTGGAGGTTTAATAAATGAAATCATTCCGTTTCAGGTGGAAAAGAGGTTGAGGCAAACATTTTCAAAGTAGCCTAGTCCTACTTTCATCCAGTTTGGAGTTTTGTCTGTGCCCTCTGTGTGTAATGTCCCCAGAGTACAAAGAGATCTAAACTCAAGCCACATTTACTCTAAAGTGCATATTCAACTATGTAAATGACTGTTCATTTTGAGAGTCTTATTTCAGAGAGTAGGGTCTTTAGGCTGTATTGCAGTCAGGGGTGGGGAGGTTGGGGGAACCGGAGGGGGGTGGGGGGACGGGGGTTTGGGGGATGACGACGAAAGAAAAGAAAAATCCTTTCCTTCCAGTTAATGTTGCGAGCAGTGCAGGCTGGTCTGTGATGCCTCCCTAAGCTGCTGAAGGCTACCCCCCCAGTGCTGCTTTTGGCAGGGTGAGATTGGCCTGTAAAATGAAACATAAATATCAGGATGTAGCAATAGCCACACTGGGAAAAAGAGCGTAAAAAGGTTTGGTATTACAATTTCTGAAGGTTTCTTTCTCGCCAGGCTACTGGTAAATGGTTCGTTGGTACAAAATTGGCATGTTATTTGTAAAATATCATCAGCTAAACTGAGTTGGGTTTTATTCTTGAATAAATACAGTGTAAATAACTCTTTCTAATAATAATAATTATTTTTCTGTTGTGTTCAGATATGGCAGGCGGGGCTACAGGCAGTGAGACCCAGACTGGCTGTGTCCGGACCCTGAGTTGAAGGACCTTTGCTTGGCCAGAATGCGCCAGCAGGAGTGGCCTCAGCGGTCCGTGTGAAGAGGAAGTTGAAGCAGGAGAGGATGGGTGTCAATGCCTCCAGCTATCCTCATTCATGCTCTCCTCGTTTTGGGGGCAATTCACAGTCTCAGCAGACTTTCATAGGTGGGTTGCTCTTCTTGTCTCTTTAATGAGGGGGGGGGGGCGGGGGAAATAAATCTCTGAAGAAACCGAAATCTACATATAGGTTTTGGATTAACATTGTAATGGTGGTCTATAAAAGAAGCTGAAAGTAGGAGTCTGTGTACACATGCCATACTTGGCTGTGGCTGTGTCTTGGCACAGCCAGGATAGTGTGAACATTGGACAGAAGTGTAAGTCATTTGGAAGACTTGTGTGTTATTGTGTTTGAGACAGTCTTGTAGAGAAGCACAGACCTACTCATCAGACATTCTTTCCATCTGAGAGCAGGTGTGGAGAGTTGCAAACAAAATTCAGTAGCTAATAAGTTACCGCCAGATGTCTGTTCTTATATAGTTCCCATTTTCAAAGCTTACGAAACTAAAAGTATGTGCTAACGCTAGTTGAGATTTAAACAGTAGCTCTTTTTGTTTTCTTGTCGTCTACATGTCCTTGGCTAAGTTACTGTCCTTCCTATGCAACACAATGTTGCAGGTGGTCATGTGGTTCAGTGGTTAGAGAATCAGGCTAGTAATCCGAAGGTTGCAGGTTCGAAATTCTGTCAGTGCCAAAGTATGTTGCCAATAATATGCTGTAAATCGCTCTGGATAATGGAGTGTCTGCTAAATGATTTGACTTTGAAATCTCAAAATGATTCTTAAGAATTTATATAATGTATAAAGATTCTTAGATTTTAATCGTAGCCTGATGCTCACACTCTTTATCTTTTGTATTTTTCAAGATGCAACTGTCATCTTTTTGTAATCCTCAGTCTCTCATAAGAGGCTTAATTGAAAAACGTATCCGTTTTATCTTCATGAAAGATCTGCATGCTAGAAAATAGTGGCATCCTGCCCTGATTCTTAGTCAACAACTTGACACAAACCAGTGAGACTTTATTGCACAGGGATGTTTGTCTCTAGGCTAACACCTCCTTTTCTCCTCAGGGACATCATCCTACAGCCCACAGGGCTATGGCGGCGAGGGGAAGCTTTACAGCCTGGAGCCAGGTTCCGACAAGCCCCAGGACAAGAAGAAGAAGAGCTCAGGCTTGGCCACGCTCAAGAGGCGCTTCATTAAGAGACGCAAGTCCAGTCGCTCTGCCGACCATGCCCGCCAGATGCGTGAGCTCCTGTCGGGCTGGGACGTGCGCGATGCCAACGCCCTGGTGGAGGAGTACGAGGGTACTGCTGCCCTGAAGGAGCTGAGTCTGCAGGCAGGGCTGGCACGGGCCGAAGCCCGGACGTTGCAACGAGATCTGGCTTCGCTGTACCAGCACAAGTACTGCACCGACGTTGACTTGATATTTCAGGATTCCTGTTTCCCTGCACACCGTGCCGTGCTAGCCGCCCGCTGCCCTTTCTTCAAGACTCTGCTGTCATCTTCGCCGGGATATGGGGCTGAGGTACTCCTGGACGTGGGCACGGCGGGCATGGACGCGGCCATGTTTTCGGCGCTGCTGCACTATCTGTACACAGGCGAGCTGGGTCCGGAGGTGGACGCTCGTCTTCGCAACATGGACGTGCTGGTGCGCCTAAGCGAGGAGTTCGGCACGCCCAACTCGCTGGAGGAGGACATGAGGGGTCTCTGCGAACACATGTGCTACTACGACTCCCTGCTCAGCTTCTCTTCCGATTCAGAGCTGGTCGAAACCTACGGCGCCGTGCCCATTGTGGGGGCACGTACGGGATTAGGGGGCGGAGGTGGAGCGGTCACTCCGGGCTCCGCCGACGAGGAACTCCGCGCCCACAAGGCCGTTCTCTCGGCCCGCTCGCCTTTCTTCCGGAACCTGCTGCAGAGGCGCATCCGGGCCGGCGAGGAGATCACAGAACGAGCGCTGCACGCGCCCACGCGCATCATCCTCGACGAGTCCATCATTCCGAAGAAGTACGCCCGCGTCATCCTGCACTGCATGTACACAGACGTGGTGGAGCTGGGGCTGGTGCTGAGGGGCAGCCCCTCCGCGGGGAGCCTGGGGGAGGTGCAGGCCCTGGTGGCCGGGGCCAGGGGCAGCGGCACCAGGGCTGAAGAGGCCATGGAACTCTACCACATCGCCCTTTTTTTGGAGTTCAGCATGCTTGCTCAAGGTAAGCCTTGATGTATTCTGTCTGCTGTTTCCTTCTTGTTTTGTCTAGGCTGGGCTTTTATTTACAGCCTAATGACTTGACAGGCTGTTTAGAGCGTCTAACTCACCACATATGGTGTTGCAATGTCACAATGCCTTTTTACCTCTGAAAGGAGAGCTTAACTCTTGATCTCCCTGGGCTGGAGTTGTTAGATATTTTAACTTGTGGAAAAAATAAGTGAATTGTATAGACACAACGTATCTTCAGCCACAAAACTAGGCCTGTGTAAGTCAACTTGAACCTAGAAGCACTGATCCTTTAGGTTTGACATCTTACGGAGAATTGATTGGCCTATTGGATCCGACAGCCACATTCAATCTTAAGTTTCATTTCTTCTATCACACATCACTGCCCTCAGATAATAAAATAGATTTGGAAACCCAAAAGTACTTTGTTCTTGAAATGGAGTATTGACAAGGCTATTCTTCTGGGTTTCGCTCAGATGAGAATTATTCCTTAAAGACCACACACAGATTTTATTTGTTGTGTATAAAATTACTTTTTAAAGAAAGAAAATTTATGTTTTAAGGAAAACAAGTTGGTTGCTTACCAGCACAGTTTAACTGCTCCATACCGATTGAAATCAGAACATTATCAGAAATCGACATATTGTAACCATGAAAAAAATATTTGTAAGGAGCCTGATTTTACAGTTTATATGTACGATGTCCATCATATAGAACAAGTTATATGTCATTTGGAAACTTCTATAGAACTGACATCTACTAGTAGGCTGTAAGCAGCAGTAAAGCTGTGGTTTTCAGGGGGAGTGACTGACAACCACAGTCTCTCAGTACGGCAACATGCTGTGACGCACTGAACTTGCTGTTCTGCACAAGCTCGCCACATCCCCAAGGGACTCACAGGTTATCCCCTCATACGGAGCCAGAAATTCCTCGCTGAGCTTGAGTCGCATAATGCTGAATTCAACACCCTGAACCAGAGGGAAAGAGAGAAGAGCTTGGTCCTTTCAGAAAATGATGTGTGTCATTTGAAAGATTATTACTCTCTGTCAACCTTTTGTCATGCTCTTCTGTTTGGTGTTATGGACTGAATTGATGGACTCTTGTCATGGTACAGGCCTGGTAGGGCTAATCCGTACCAGAGGAATGGCCCTTGGGGAGTAGGCAGGGTGCCGCTCTCGGGTCACAGTGCAAGTGCTTCCGATCTCCTAGGAGAATTCAGGTGTCGAGTGTCGACCTCTCCTCCACCTTCCCTGTCAGCAGTGATAATAGATATTGATCTAGTGGAACCGTGTAAGGTTGTCTGGTTCGTCTCCCCAGTACCCTGGTTTCTGGGGGTTGTCCTCTACTTGTGACAGCAACACGAAGCAATTGTAATTACAAATCCAAATTCTTGTTGGCACAAATTATTCTGCAATAAATATTAATTGGCAAGGATTTGGACATGTGTGGGTTTAGGGAAGGTGATTGACTCACGGAATGAAATCCTCGATGCGGTGGTTCGGCTTCTAACCACAAGATAAATATGTAATGACATCCTTTCTGTATGCAAATGTGAGATGATTTGATATAAGGGAGCGAGATGGAAGAAGCCTAACCTCTTTAACTCTGCCTTGCTTTGCACCATTTCCTTGCAAATCAATTTCCCCATCGTCTGTTGAATGCAGTGTTCCCATCACCTAAAGACTTGTGGTGTTTCAGGTACGCCAGTGTTTTAGATTAGTCGGCCTAGTTCCACCTGGATGAACTGGGACCTCAAGGACACAGGCTTGCATTTGAAGCGTGTCTACCTGACGCTTGGGGTAACTCCCCCATCCAGCCTTTCTTCTGGACGTGTCTGTGCAGGTTCTAAAGCGTACGTTCCTCAGGTTTGGGAGAGAACGGGCCTTCCCCCCAGTGTTATTCAGACTCCTCAGCCTGCCATATCCAGCTGCTTCCCCCCCAAGCACTCATCCAGAGGACTGTCTCTGGGAAATGTGCTAATGCTGTAATATCTAGTTCCCATTGTCCGTGTTTCACTCAGCAAGTCTCATGTTACACGACTAAATCAATACTGCTTTTCGAACCGAGGCAGCATCTGAAAGTGACAAGCTGAGGGAAAACTGAAATGAGCTGAAGAAGTCACACAAAGAGCTAATGTCTGTTAAACTGTTGTTTAAGGTGACGTCTCTCAAAACATTCCCTGCAGGGTGTTTCATTCAGGGCGTGGCATCCCTGCGGTGCTGGTGCCTCATTCACCCTGGGTCTAATGGTTATTTTTGATGCACACACTTCCTCTGTTGACTTTTCAGGCTCTGTGAATGTCCTTTGAGCAGTATAGGGGACTGGTTCTGGTTCTAAAATCACTCAGCCTGTCAGTCTCACTGCACATGCTGCCATTTAGTTTACATACAGTTTAAGTTTTGAATGTCCAAAAAGTTGCCTGATCTCCATAATCATAAGTACTTGCCACCATGCAAAATAATGTATTTCTCTTACAATGATGGCTAAAGTTAGCCACTGAACCAGCCATGAATATTCATAGTCTCTGATGTATCTTAATCTCACGTTATTTAATGTTAGGGTAAGTGTATTTATATTTACAATTTTCCCCAATGAGCTCTTGTAAAACTACATTCATTTAGTGATAATAACTGAATGGAGTTTAAACCCCTCCAAAATCAAGGGGAAGTTGAAAGTTTACAACAGCACTTTAAGCCAGCTCCTTTAGCAGATATTGTGCAATCAGTTTGACGTGGAACCGATCTGAGAGTTCTTCCTCGGTGGAACCCAGCGGAACTCTAGAACGCTACCATCCTGTCTGGTCAGATTACAATCAGTCCCATCCTGTCTCGAAAAACACTGGCGCTAGTTTATCATTCTTTCACCGTTCCATATTACAAGTCTTATTCACTCTGGGCCACTAAGCGCTCAACAATCTTCCCAGAGTTATTTGGGGGGCGAGCTCGTTATAGAACAGAGGTTATGATAGACCAAGGTCTACTAGAATCTTTCCCAGAGGACATTGAGTGACGTCTGTTCTGTCTGTTGTAATGTAACGTCTTTTGAATGAATAACTTGGGGTGTTTCTAAACAAGAAGGAAAAACATTTAAAAGGAAAATGATTCTTTCAATAAAGAACAGGAAACCTTTCAACCTGCCTTCAAATTAAACCCTGTAATCAGCCCAGTTAGCCACATTATTTCAATCAATTTGGCAACTTCTATCTCCATCCAATTCATACAATTAAATGCTCAGAATAGGTCTATCCCTACTTGCGTTTCATACTGAATGACATACCATATACCACCAATAACACACCAAGGACTCCTTTTAGCAACTGTGCGCTGAAAGCCTTTGCTGTGAAATTGAAGTTGCGACCTCTGTGAAACGGACCTGCTGACAACCGTTTTAACACTTGCATGGCATCTAATGGGTAGATAGGAAGGGATAAAGAATGTGTCTGCGGTGTCACAGGGAAGCTAGATCCAGCGGTAGTGGGGCGGTGAGGTGAATTGAACTGGCCACCGTGGGGTATCATCATTACACACCTCAGCCATCAGTCCAACCTTGTGTGCTGTTGTCCAAATGTTGGAGGTGGAACTGCAGAGAACGTTTTTGGTACCCATCATAGCAAGTTCAGCTATGGCAGCAAAGAAACGGGTAGGAGTAGAAATGACGAAGAATTGCATGATGCGCCAACTGAGGAGGGTAGGATTGGAAAATGATGAGTGAATAAACAAGAGTGATCTCTCCTGAGTCTCCTGCCTGACTTGCACTGGTGAGGACAAGGTTAAGCGGCACCCTTCAGTGTGCAAGGCGGCCGGTTCATTAGTGCAAATGAGACGGTGTGTCGGCGGGGCCCCGAGCGGTCGCATCATCTCAGAGATGTAACACCCGCTTCCTATCTAGGAGACCTTACAGATGCAGTACTTTTCACAATGGATGGAGAGATGCAGGGATAGGGAAGAATGAATCATGCATGTCGGAGGTTCCAAATTCATGTGTTTCTCTTGACATGTTTTGCGCTCATAAATGTAAAAGTTATTTGTGTTTTGCGGGGTTTATTTGCAAAGTCGGCGGCCGTATCCGGCACACAGATTACATTACAAACATTTGTGCTCGGCCACATTCGATAATGTAGGAGCACATGTATAATAGTGAGAAGACAGGTTATTACCGGTAAATAAGATCCATCTAAGCTAGACTGGCAGTTGTAACCAATACAGTCATCAAAGGCTGTCAGATATGTTTCTTGTAAATCAGCACTAGTATAGATGGACTGCAATGTCTTGTAATCCAGCATTTATCATCACACCCCCAATATCTCTTTGCTTATGTCCGCTCGGGCCATAAATATGAGTGTGGGTGTTCCCACGTGTGGGTTAAACTCTGATTTACCATTGATCTTGTTTTTACCCGGACACGGGACCCTCTTCTCTGGTTCTCAACACATCATTGTTTCACTTTCCACTCGCTCATCTGAACCATGTGAGCATCTCTTTCTACCTTCCTCCACTCCTTCCCTACTGTCCATCTCCTTTCCTTCCTCTGTGCTTGCCTATCTCCAGGCTCCAGGGTGCAGGCTAGTTAATTGGCTGGGACTGTACTTCTTCTGGGCTGACGTGTCCATGATTGGGGCTTCCCCGCTGGCGACCTCCTCGTTTCCACAACCCACCATGTTGTTGGCCTTGGCTTTGAGTGCACAACGCCAAGTTTATCAGTGGAAAATTAGACCGGAGCGCACATCCTATATTTTGTATGGCAACGACCTTGTGGCTGACCTCCTCGAGAACCTTGTGTGGAGCATGTTCCATTTATTCTGAACAAGAACCTGTGTATTTATTTAAATGGTCAAATATACATAATAACAGACAGGGTTTGATTGTTTTCTTCTTGGCGCCACAGATTTCTAACTGTGGCCGACGCAACACAGCAGTTGAGTAAATGATGGCAAAGAGCCTCCTGTTGAGAGGGATTCACAGATGATTATACACCCACTTGACCCCCTGTGATGCATCACACTAATGAGAACACGGACTGACTCAACCAGCAGTTTACCGCCAACACCAGACCCTGGAGGTTGATGGGAGAAAACCATCTACATAGCTTCAGTCCAATGTTAATTATTAAATCAAACTGGTGGTTGTAAGCAACTATTATTTGGTGAGTTTATATACCCTGGAAAATGTTTTTTTCTTTTTTAAAGGACCGTTGAAAACAAATCTGTCATTATCAGTGTCGTGATTAAACCTCCTTGTTCTGAAATTTGAGGATTGTTTTGGGAACAATGTCAACATCCTACTTTCTCTTGACAAGTAGCAGCAGTAAGCCATTAATGCCAATGGCTTGACAGTATGATTGAGGTTGGATCTGTTGATGCAACCTGGCATGTTAATGAGGGAGTCAATCTAATGGGATTAACAGATCATTTATACATCGGTGTGGTTGCAAAACCAGTGTTTGTGTTGGAGGGGATTGAGATTGCTCCCATGCATTTCTATCAAGCTTCCTTTCCAGTCAATATCCCTCCCATTCCTCTCCTCCTTGAAATGAGTCTTAGCATCAGCAAACGAGCGTATTTTTTCATTTATATATTTTTTTAAAGCAGAAAAATCCCTGTTGCACATTTTTACAAAGCCTCATCAGAACTTAGTCTGGGTGGACATCGGGGTGCCTGTCATTACACTTCCACCCCAAATCAAGTCCTCTGTAAAGGAGACCCACTAGAGTGGGTTGGTGCGTCCGATGGCCAAACCAGGCTGTCCCTGTCCTCAGGGCTTCCCCAGGAAGGGGGCCTGAGCCAACATTTAGTTTCACCGAGATCGCCCAAACCGCTTATGGCTTCACTGCCTCCACATCCTCCACTGCACCCCATCCCTTCTTCCCCAGGCAGAAAGGGAAAACTACAAACTGAAGGGGATTGATTTATGTTTTCATCAAACTTCGTTATGGTCCTAAATGAGCCTTGCAGTGATTCACAGCACAGAGTGAAGGTAAGTATTGATTAAGATGATGTGGTAACGGCCACGAGGGAAAGACCCCCGATTTTTTTTCTTTTTTTTCTGAGCAGCATTCACTGAGCTGGTTTTACAAGTGGTGACTGGAAAGTGTAGCACAAGTCTTAAGGCAGAGGATTTCCATTGACATGAACCTTCCAAAAGGGAAAACCAGTCCACATTGCAGTAATCTGGTCCTTTCTGTTTCATGAGTTTTTATTTTCCATAGGATTAGGATGGATTAGAAGAAAAAAAAACACATGTTGTATGATTACTTCTTGTGTTGTGGAGCTCAAAGTGCTACGTTCCAAAAGCCGGCAAAGAGACGTCACCTAAACCAGCGAGTTGGCGAAGAGACGTCACCTAAACCAGTCAGTTAGCAAAGAGATTTCACCTAAACCAGCGAGTTAGCGAAGATACGTCACCTAAACCAGCGAGTTAGCCAAGAGACGTCACCTAAACCAGTGAGTTAGCGAAGAGACGTCACCTAAACCAGTCAGTTAGCGAAACATCAGTAGCAGCAGTGACCTTCCCTGACTTCTGGTCTTACCCCCCCCCCCCCCCCCCCCCCCCAGGCCCCCCGGGGCCAGCAAGCTGACATTTCAGTCCTCCACAGGAGGGCTGGAACGCACAGAAACGTGTCTGTCTATAACTACATACAGCTCATCAGAACAGTCTGCCGAGGCGGCTCCACTCGTGACCAGCCTGTTTGCATGGTCGACACGAACAACACTCACCAAGAGACAGATGGCAAGGGGGTGTCTAGCCTCTGGGAAATTTGGGAAATTTTCACAAACCAGATTCCATCGTGAAGCTTCTTTTGTCAGAAGCCGAATGAAACGCACAACCTTGATGTGACTTAAGTATTTTTCCCTGCTTTGCTTGAGGGACCAGCACAGTTTAATGTGATGTTTATGTTTCGGTTACTAGTAGTATTGGACATTGACTTCATATGTTGAATGAGATATAAAAACAGTACAACAGTGAATGACACTACGATACAGATCTTTGTTTTACTTGTATATTGAACCCCTGCCTTTCAGCAATGGACAAATGAGTTTCCATCGTGCTATGTAATTCCGATATACGTGCATTCTTGTCAATATCATATTAGTCATGGTGATATGAATTGACACCGTACACCTGCAAGTATACCGTACCTCCTATACGTGTGTGTGCTCACGGGCAGCTGCATTCTCCCCCACCAATTTCGCTCTCCAGGCTGTGAGGACATCGTGGTGGAAAGCATCTCCCTGGACACGGTGGTGGCCATCTTGAAGTGGAGCTCGCAGCCCTACGGCTCCAAGTGGGTCCACCGCCAGGCCATGCACTTCCTGTGCGAGGACTTCAGCCAGGTCATGGTGTCAGACGTGCTGTACGAGCTCAGCAAGGAGCCCCTCCTGGCCGCTATACAGTCCGACTACCTGCAGGTGAGATGCCGCAGAACACACACACGCAAACACCATCTCTGTCCTGGCTCATTGTTAACACAGGCTGGTTTCGCAAGGCGCTCCAGCCGCTGAATGGGATAAGGTAATGCAGGCTTAATTTTAGATGCGTGGCTTCATGATATGATTTAGCCTCCCATCTCTTTGGCAGTTGAGAGCGTTACACTGCGTTACTGGCGTTCCAGGCTTCATAAGTCAGCGTTATCAGATAGGCCTCTTCTACATTTCAAGGACGCTAATATGCCTTCTCCAGACGATCTGTCTGGAGGGAGGGAGGGGGAGTGGGAGGGATTTTCTGGAACCAATCAACTTTCATGATGGATTGATGTGCTGGTACGAGGCTGGTGTGTAGCAGGCAGGCGGTATGGCAGAATCCTAATTGGAGGGAGGGAGGGACAGATAATGTGATGAGGGAGGGAGGGACTTTACGAGGACATACAAGGACAATGGTAGCAAAACTGCAGAATGGGGACAAGTTGCTGGGGAAGCCGGGCGAGGCAGACTCGGCAGCAGCCAAGCTCCTGGCTGGGGAGAGAGTCCAGCCCCACGTTCCCAGTACTGCGGCCCCAAAGCCCCCCAGCACCAGTACTGCGGCCCCACAGCACCTGCCAAATGGTCTACGATGAACAGATTAGGGCCCAACGCCGGGGGGGTGCGGAGGGCTCTGGCTCAGAACTGAACATTTGAAAGGCGAACTCAGGGCAGCACTCTTAAGCTGGCCTACCCTGCTCAGGACTAGTTTACCATCATCTCTGGGTTTGTTTATGACATCCTGAAGCGAATGGGCTCACCTTCTTGGTGAATAAGTGGGTTTTGAGCCATGACGCATGGTTTACAATTGTCATCATTGTCAACGATGTGCCGCATATTTCTCCCTCTCCTTCATTTTGGCAATGCTGAATGTCCCTCGGTGCTCTTGGCTTTTCCACAGTTCTAATGATGGGTTCTAATAAGGCGTTCTAATGAGGACAGGGATCCTGACCTGGTGGTCTAAAGGTTAAGCTCTTGTCAGTAACTCTCTTGTGAACTGACCGGCCTGGTTGTGTTTGTGTGGCAGGCCAGCGAGCAGGACATCCTGAAGTACGTGGTCAAGTGGGGCGAGCACCAGCTCATTAAGAGGATGGCAGACCGAGGTGAGCCTCTCTCTCTCTCTCTCTCACACGGACTCTCCGCTGCGCTCTCTCACTCATTTTACCTCTCTCTCTATATATATATATATATATATAACCCTCCTTCTCTTTCTCTCTTTTTCTCTCTCTCTCTCTTTCTCTCTCTCTTTCTCTCTTTCTCCAGCCCCCTCTCTCTCCATCCCCTTCGGTTTTTCCTTCTTTTCCACCTCTCCCTGAGACGAAGTATCAACAAATCCTCCCTCCCCTAGTCAGCAAGGCAGATGATTTATGTCTTTGTCCGGCTCAAGTGGATTACTAATTAGGCTGTGACCTGCCTGGAGCAGGTTTAGACAGAGCTCAGATGGAAGAGCTCCGTCTAACTCTGAACTCCGTCTAACCATGTCCTTTCTCCCAGCACGGTCCGGATGTGGAAATGGGAATGTTTATTTATTTTTCTTTCTTTTTTTGTCCCCGGCCATCAGACAGTTTATTTCCACCTTCGTTTTTATTTCCCTCCCCCTGTATGTTGTTCATTTCTGTTTAATTCGTTTTTTGGGGGGGAGAACTGCACGTTCTCTAACCATGCCCCCCCCCCCCCACCCCTCTGTGCCGTGAGCCTTTTCTTTAGAACATCCCCCCTGCACCGTTTCCTACATCCCCTAAACTTTTCAATTTTTCTTCCTCAGAGCCCAACCTTTTGAGCGGCACGGCCCACAGCGTTAACAAGAGGGGGGTGAAGAGGCGCGATCTTGACCTGGAGGAGCTGAAGGACATCCTCTCTCCGCTGCTGCCTCACGTCCGCATCGAGCACATCCTGCCCCCCAGCAGCGAGGTCCTCTCTGACACGGTGAGCTGTGCACCCCCCCCCACCCTCTCTACTGTCACATTTTAGACTTCCCCCTGTTGCCACCAACTTTTACTTCCCTCCCAAAAGTCCTGTCTTGCCTCATAAATGTCGTTCTCCGGCCTCGTTCCTCTCTTTATTGCCTCTGCTGTCTCCCCACCCCCCCATCCTCCAGATGAAGAGGGGTCTGATCAGCACCCCTCCCTCCGACATGCTTCCCACAGCCGAAGGGGGCAAGGGTAACGCCTGGCTCCGGCAGAAGAGCGCCGGCATCTACGTGCGTCCCCGGCTCTTCTCCCCCTACGTAGAGGAGGCTAAGGTAGCTGCATGGAAAACCTGCCGCCATTTCGGCCTCTAACATCCACTGGCGACTTCCTTGGAAGTGATTTTATTTCTATTGATGAATAGCTTACAACACTTCCTTGTTTAAACGTGTTCACGTCATGTTGAAAGCGTGTCGGCGCAAGTTGGGAAAAGGGGAGAGGAAAAGCTGTACAGTAGATCTCTCACACACACACACACACACACACACACACACAGGAAACCCCCTCTAAAGCGTGTGTGTTTCACCAGTCTGTGCTGGACGAGATGATGGTGGAGCAGACTGACCTGGTGCGCCTGCGCATGGTGCGCATGTCCAACGTCCCCGACACCCTCTACATGGTCAACAACGCCGTGCCCCAGTGCTGTCACATGATCAGCCACCAACAGATGGCCGGCAGCCAGTCCGCCCCGCCCTCCGTGGTGGCCAATGAGATCCCAGGTGGGTTGGGCCCCAAAAATTGGCATCTTCACCGATAAATACTGAATCTTGGGAATCCTTGACTTTTGGGGGGGGCTATTGAGACGTTAAGTTGGGGCTTTCCAGTCTTTATTAAACTAGTACCTCATTCCTGTCCCATGCATTTGGATGAGGTAAGGAACAGGAGAAAAGGAAATCACAAACCGGCACAATTGCATTGAAATCACAAACCATACATTGTGAGCTCCAGATAACTTCTCTGCGACGTGGTTTTCAGTTAGTTTTTCTTTCTTTGAGCACAACAAAAGGCAGCCGAACACTCGTGGGTTCCTTCCTGAAAGCACAGAGAAAGTCTGTTTGAACCTTTCCTTCACACAGTCCTTCTGTTGTGTCTTACATATTCAGTAGGAGGTACATTTTTTTCTTCGGGTAACAATAAGGTTGCGTCTGTGCTCAGCCTCCCACATCAACGCAGGCCGAAATACATTTGGCAGCGTTCCTCAGCGTGACTAAACAGGGAGGGCCAAACAGGGAGGGCCAAACAGGGAGGGCCAAACAGGGAGGGCCAAACAGGGAGGGCCAAACAGGGAGGGCCAAACAGGGAGGGCCAAACAGGGAGGGCCAAACAGGGAGGGCCAAACAGGGAGGGCCAAACAGGGAGGGCCAAACAGGGAGGGCCAAACAGGGAGGGCCAAACAGGGAGGGCCAAACAGGGAGGGCCAAACAGGGAGGGCCAAACAGGGAGGGCCAAACAGGGAGGGCCAAACAGGGAGGGCCAAACAGTGGCTGTTTCAGGACGGAGAGAACTACGTCCACTCCTCCGTCTTCACCTTTCCCCAGCGGCGAGTGATCTTCTCTGGCAGGTGCATCATTGTCAGATCGCTCTCTTTTCGCCCACCAGCCGGAGCGCGTGCGCCCGCACCCTTCGTTAACTTTGACCCTGCACGCTTTCGACAGGCCTTCCCCCGAAGTTGTGCGTCAGCCTTCGGTTTGGTGCGTTGGAGCCACAGCCGTACCTGCTGGAGAGAAACACACCCCCTCTAGGTTTAGTTAGCGTGCTCTCTCTGTCAGACGAGGAGGTTAGTTGTGTGGACGGGCAGCGAGGCGTCGGCCAATGGGAACAGGCTCTCTTCCCAACTTCTCCCACACGTGCTGTCGTTTTCTCGTTCTCCCACTGATTCTCTCTCTCTCTCTTTCTCTCTCTCTTTCTCTCTCTCTCTCTCTCTCTCTCTTTCTCTCTCTCTTTCTCTCTCTCTCTCTCTCTCTCTCTCTCTCTTTACCGCCTCCGTTTTTCACTCTCTTATTCATGGCAGTCCTGCACAAACTTGCAAAGCCCCTCACTGGTCCAAATGTGTCTGATCACGTCTACAGTGGTTTTAGTTCACCGCACATCAGCTGGGCACAAGGATCCAATCAAACGGCTTTAGTACCCAATAAAATGTTTCAAGGTTTTAATACTTTTTCGTTTGCGTCGTAATGAGCGCATCGATTAAGTCGTCTAAGAAAAATGTGTCTCGATTTTGTCTCGCACATACAAATACGCACACACACACTCACATCCCTACCCACCAACAGTGCCCAGGCTGGCGGTGGTGAAGGAGATGATCCGGAGGCTGCAGGACCTGCGCCACACAGACCAGGTCCAGCGGGCGTACGCCCTCAACTGCGGCGAGGGCGCCACGGTGAGCTACGAGCTGCAGATCCGCGTGCTGCGGGAGTTCGGCCTGCCGGACGCCGCCGCCGAGCTGCTGCAGGTACGGCTCAGAGACAGCCTCCTCCCCCTCCTCCTGCACAGCCACCTTCCTCCGAAGTCACGCATTCAAAAACACACACACGTCTAATCGGCACCCCTGCTCGTGCGATCGTCACTAGCATAGCGCCACCAGGTTGCGCCGTTAGAAATCCTAACAGCTGAGACGGGACGTCACCCTCAGTGACCCCTCAGTCAACCATCTGATGGTTAGCATAGATGAGTGATGCGTCATCGCTGACTCATGTAATGACAGAATGTTTGAGGAATTTGGTCATAGTACATTTAGTTTTCTCCCCTCCCTAATTGTATTTACCTTCCTGTGAAAAGAGCCATGGCAGACTTTAAGAAATACACGGGCTATACATGGCTTTCTATCAAAAGTGCTGTGGTTTTCCAGACAGCCATAAATTACTGTTTAACGTCTGGTTTATGAAGTACTTTTGGCAGATTTTGGCCTGTCTTTCTCACCCCCTCATCATTCCTGACTCGTTCTGTACTCCACCCTGTAGAACCCTCACAAGTTCTTCCCCGAGGAGCGCTTCGGAGACGAGAGCCCGGTCCTGGCGCTGCGCCAGTCGGGTCGCTGCCGGGTCAACAGTAGCCCGGTGGTGGAGAGCATGTTCACCGACCTGGAGGCCATGGCGGCCTTCCACCCTCCGCTCCCCCCGCCGCCCCCGCCCTACCACCCCCCGGCCACGCCCAGCCACGCTCAGCTCAAGGCGGGCTGGCGGCCCCGCATCCCCACCCAGCCGCCGTCACGCTCCTTCTCCTACCCCTGCAACCACAGCCTCCTCCACCGCCAGCCCTCCGCCTCCACCAAGCACGGTAGCCCCGCCTACCTGCCCCCCGGGGTGAAGGTGCTCCCGCCGGACTGTACCAACCCCCGTGTGCCGCATCTGGACAAACAAGGGGTGAGTGTAGAGGTGGGGAGTCTGGTGTAGAGGGCAGGCTAGAGATGGAACGCTCCGCAGACTCTCTTTTTTTTTTTTTTTTTTTTACCAATGCGGTTTTGCCGTTTCACAGCTGCGTTTCAGTGCTTTCACCTTCCTTTCTGGTTCACGTGTTTGTCTGTTCGCCCCCCCCCCTCCCCCCTCCTCAGAACATGGAACCCGTCATCAACGAGTTCATGCCCGACATCGCCATGGGGGTGTCAACCATGACCCTGAAGGAGCGCCGTCCCCCGGAGATCAGCATGGATGTGGAGCCTCACGAGCCCCACCCCTCCCACCTGTCTTCCGCCCCGGCCCCTCCCGCGCCCCACTGCCACGCGGCCCGCCACCCTCACGCCTCCCGCAAGCGCCACGCGGCTGAGCCCAAGCCGGAAGCTCAGCCGGAGTACCCAGACCTGTACGAGTTTTCCAGCCGCCACCCTGGCTCTTACCCCGGCCCCGACCTCTACAGCCACAGCCGGGCTCCCCCCGGGGGGCCCGCCCCCCCACCGTCCTACCCCTCCGACCCCCAGCAGCACCCCTACCGGCCGGCCGCCCCCGCTGGAGACCCCCTGCGCCTAGACGTCTTGGAGCAGCCCCCCCAGAGGTTGGACCTGGCCCTGGCCACTCAGAGTGGAGGGGCGCAGGCAGGGGCCGCCGTACACGGGCCCCGGGGACGCCCGGGGACGGAGACAGACCTGACCTGTGGACTGGGGCCGTCCCGGCACGTGGAGGCGTATGAAGAGTGGCCCCCGGGCCGCCGGGCCGGAGCAGAGACGAAGGGTGGCGAAGACTCGATGGGGACCAGAGACCGCAGGTCGCCTAGCAAACCAGACTACCCTTACAGGAAGTCTGCTCTCTGACCTCTGGCCCTGACCCCCCCCCCCCTCCTCATTCCCCCCCACCCCACCACAAGTCTCAGATGAGCTAGACGCATAAACCAACTGTTATACGGACAAATGATCCGGACAGACTAAAGACAGCAGCATCCGTCTTGGGTGGCGGCTCTCCTGGGTCCGCTGTCACGCATCGTTCAGGGGAACGGCTTCGAAAGACGTAAGCCTCCGGGCCTTTCCGTGGTGAGGTCAGTGTTGCCGCAGGTGCGGCCAGTCCCAGTGCCTTCAGCATAAGCACCGCAGCCCCGGACACAGACCAGGGGTGGGGGGGGGGGCTTTGGTGTGGTTGCTCTGTCTCCTCTCCCCATCCTCGGTCCTTCCAGACTCCCAGCTCTCCCCAGTTCACCCCTACGATGAAGCAGCTGTGCTCCAATCACCTTCCAGTCCCTGCTGTGCCGGTGTACGTTGGAAATAAAGAGAAAATCCCCCCTCTCACCCACCCACACACACACTTTTCCCCCGACTCTCCTGGTTTTGCAGTAATAGCCCTTGTAATACTCTGCAGTCACAAGCTGTATGTCAGTATGGGCAATTTAAGAACATTGTTAATGTTCCTACTGAGCACAGTATCGGTCAGGCCACACTCCAGGAATACTAATGACATGGAAGCATTATAAAGGGAAACAATGAAGGCTGTGCTCTTGCCTTTCTGGTGGCCTGAAGTTTCTCAGCCTTCCTCCTCCACTCCACAGGCTCTTTGGTCTGATGTTAAAGGGTTAAGATGGGGACGGCTTTCTTTTCACTCCTTACATGGTTGGCATTTTTAACCTGTCTGCTAGTATTTCACCATCCATGAATGACGTGTGTATTATTCATGCTTTTACCCCCCCCCCCGTTCTTGTGCGTCGAAGTAGCTCAAACCAGTCTTCGCGCTGGATGTCGCTGAACTGTCTCGCTAGTTCCAGTATTTCCTGGCTCAAGGTTTGCTCGAAGGTCTTTTCATCAGCGCTTGTTCCTTTTGAAGGAAGCCCAGCCCAGCCTGTGAGGGACCCCTCCCCCCCCCCCCCCCCCCCCCCCCCCAGGGAGACAGAGCTCAACCAAGGCCAGAGCCCCCTCCTCACTGGTCCCTCACTGTCTGAACGTTGCTTCACCCAACAACTATGATTACTACGATGTCAGAGGGGGTGGCGAGGTTTTCTTCCCCCCCCCCCACCCCCACCCCCCCCCCATCCCCCAAACGGAACAGTTTTAAGTTTAAGCCAGAAGAATATTTTGCTACCACCATTGCCCCCCCCCCCCCCCCCCCCCCCCCCCCCCCCCCCACTGTCATAAGACCCGTTGGGTTCAGACTCGACTGCGACGTTCTCCCACACAGATCAGTGTTGTCTTCTGTATTACTGCCTCTCCTTAGAACGCTGCCTCCTCCTGTCTGGCGGTGACGGCTGAGGGTCTCCTCTTTAACGGGTAACAAGCACCTCTTCTCCCCCAGGACTCAGCCCACACACACCACAGCCTCTCCTCTTCCTCCCAACAACCGATTCGACGTCTTTCGAGCGCAGTGCTCGTTTTCGATGACAGCGGTCCCCTTTTTCATGCTTCATATTCTGTCTGTCTTTCTGTTTACTGAGGGAGGAGAGGTCTGGTTCAGTTCACATCTATCTGAGGCCCTTGATGGAAAATGGAAAATGTCAAGTGAAGTCAGAGCATGTTAGGATGAGTCCTGGATTAAGGTGGCCCGGTACGTCTCAAAGTCTTCCAGATAGGTCTTTTTTTTCCGAGGCGGAAGTGAACATAATTGGCGTTGAGGTGCGAAGGCGATGAGGGTGTCGATCATGAAGCCAATCTCACCTGGAAGAGGGGGGGTATTAATAGCCATGCTACATTATTTAGGATTACATCCAAATTCCATTTCTGCTGTTTCGAATAATTTCTTTTTTTCATTTTTTTTCTCCAAGCCTGCTCTGAAGGATGTTTCCAGTCAAGTTGGTCTGAAGTCAGGAGTGCTTAGCTACTAGTTGGGCCTACAGTAGTCTACATAAGTTATTCTTAAGTCGGAGAAAGCTTATATGACCCATCATGGCACCCCATTCGTGATTTTATCAGTGTTTGTGACCTTGACTTCGGTTCTGTGTCTACCTCTTTCCTGTCTGCCCAACATTCTACTACTCTCATTCAAATAGTACCTTTCAATTCAAACCCTTACTATGTTTTCACCAAGTGTTCCCTAATGGAAATTGCTGGAACTCTGATATATGCACATACGATGCTGGGACTGCTGCTCTGCAAAGCTTGAACACTATAGACATCATTCTTTCCCTCTGATCCTAACATCCATTCAAACGGTAACTGGCTTGACACTAATCGTTTCGACCGCCTGTGGACAAGTCATCTCCTTTGCTGCTGCTCTAGGGTGAAAAAGGAACGTGTGTGTGTGTGTGTGTATGTATGTGTGTGTGTGTGTGTGTGTGTGTACACGTGGAACTGTTCACATCTCAATGTATGTGGGTGTGTGGTGGTGGTGGGGGCGGGGGGGGGGGGGGGGGGGGGGGGAGCGGGGGCGGTTGTTCCTCTGCCAAGAAGTGATTCAGAAGACCTCCTAGAGGCTTAAACCATCAAGGAGGTATTGACCGTATCACTGTCGGGATTAAAGACAAAGGAAAGATCATTGGTGGCGGCCTGAATCTGTAAAAGGTGGGGGGAGGGTGGTCAGATGGACATGCAGCGATGACACTGTCCAGTGCTACGAGGCCACCAGTGTCATGTGACCATCCCCTGAAGGACGAGGGTAGGAGAGTGCATGTCAGCAGCAGCCCATCCCTGGCAACCACAGGGCCCCTGTCACCAGAGGCTGCCTCCGGGGGCCACACCCCCTCCCACCCCCCTCTTCTGGTCAGCTCCTCCCCCACGGCCAGGCGGAGCGTGCAGCCCCTCGCGGGAGTGCTGTGAGGCTGCTCACCGGACCGTGCTGGGGAGAGCCAGAGTTGCCCGAAATAGCCCACCCCCCACCCCCGTCAGGGTCCCTGAGGCGTCCTCGGTGTTAGAGATGGTGGAGGTCGTCGGGGGATGACCTCTGACAGCAAGAGAGAGGAGGGTGAGCCAGAGATGGATAGATGGCAGTGTGGTCGCTCGCACGGGACTGCAAACAGGATGCGCAATCAACCCCCCCCCCCCTTTCTTTCCCCCCAGAAGAAGGGATCGAAACGATACTCAATCTTATCTCACACAGCCCTCCCCCACCGCAGGCTCAGATAAGGGAATACCCAGGAATACCAGCCGTTCAGTCCGTGCTCTAGTCAGGAATACCCCTGTTGGCTTTCTGAACTTTCTGAAGGGGGGATAGATTGCATCCCAGAAGCCAGGCTGGTGGTTCCCCTGGTCTGTTGTCCCGTTTGAACCCGTAGCCCTATAAAGAGCGAACAAAGCTATATTTTTTTCGGAAAAAAAATCTGTTATTTTTTCGGTGGGGCTCGTTAGCGGTCAAGTTAAGAGCGTGAAGACCAGCGTCTGCTCTCTAGCAGAAGATACGTTTGTGTTTTTTCATGCTGTAGATGAATTCATTCCTTTGTTTATTATTATTTGAGGTTTCGATTACGACAGTTAAATATTGTTGCGACAAAGACAGAATGCTCGAGAATGATGATCGTGGTTTTAAAAGGAAATAGTGTGAGGGTCTAAAATGTTCATTTGTTGATTCATATGCTGTTGATGTTAGAAGATATTAAAATACTGAGGGTCTCACCTTGCACTTAAGTTACCCCCCCCCCCCCCCACACCCTCTGTTAGTGTATGTTTTGCTACATGTTATCTTCACTATGGAATGGTGTCCTTCACTTTGTTGTTTTGAGCTGGACACTTGTCACATACCCGTCTACATATTTTCTGAATATACTATATATATTTTTTTAGTATTCATTTGCCGGTAAACTTTCAAAGGTCATCAGCCAACGTTTTGCCTAATGTGATGCACTCACTAATGTCCTTAGATTGTCACAGGAGCCAGCAGTTGTAGCTGGGCAAAGGTTGAAGAGTAGGTTGGTTGGCAGGACGGGAAACTGAACTTTTCCTTTCATAAACATGAAGCAAACCTTTTTCAGGGTCAGGGTTCAAGTTGAGTTGCTTCCTCTTCCTGTTGACCCCACCCCCCCACCCGTGGATGGAGACGTGCCTTCCTGCCAGGCGGGGTACCCTTCTTACCTGCGTCTTATGCAAACCTTTTTCTACCTGCCCACGCAATCCAGTCTCTTTGTAATAGTGTAGCCAATGCATCGTGTACATAGTGATTTTCAAAGAGTATTTTTTTGGTTTTTATTTTAGGTACCTTTTGTCTCTGAAAAAGTATTGGTTTGTTGTAAATAGACATTTTTCTATATATAAAACAAATATGCCCCATATATTTGTTGTATATATATATATATATATATATATATATATATATAAATATATATATATATATTTAGAGAGGATAAGAAGCATTCTCGCAGCTACTTGTAAGGAATTGTGGAAATTCTATTTTTCTACTCTTCTCGATAGAGTGTGAAAGTGGTGAGCTCAAATCTGCATTTTAGGTGACTGACAAAATAAACAGCTTTGATAGAAATAAAGGATTTGTGTGGTTTTTTTTTTTTTTTTTTTTTACAACTGCTGGTGAGAATGTCAAGTTAAACAGATTTCTCCCAGTTGACATTCAAAACTGTTATTCCTAAAATCAATCCAAGTACTCAAATTAAGCCATGATGCTGGACAGAGGATATTTTACAATTCCTTTCAAAAGATGTGCAAAGCAGAAAGTAGAAAACATTTTCAATGTGGAATTACAGGTGTGTGGCTTATAGTATCTTGATCCACAAAACAATCAATTGACAATTTCTTTATTTCTCAAAGTACACTAAAAAGGGACAAAAATCCAACATGGTTAAAGACCTAACAAGGGATTTCAATGTGGTTCAACACTGACTTCTACTACACTTGTGTCTGAATAAAGAATATTTTATAAGTCCAGCAGTGACCTTATTTAATCAGCAAAAAGGTAATGCAATAGAGCATATTGTGGAGAAAAGCCCCCTTTGTTTGGGCCAGGTTAACTGGTTTTACCCTTTTCTCTGACCCCTGCAAGGCAGTGAAGGGTAATGCATTCAGTCAGAATGTTTGAAGAGAAAACCTACAGAAGTCTACCCTCAAATGAATGCTTAATGAAATGTCAGAGGAACTGCTGTCATAAGCACAGGGTCCGTTACGACACAGAGTCTGGCTGTATACAGCTTTTTCAGAGCCCAATATTAAGATTCCTTCTGTAAAATAAAGAAATATTCCATGTTGATCAAAGCAAGCCTTTAAAATGACTGCCTGGAGGCTTGTTTCATTTGCTATCCTGCAGGGACCTAATGAACAGTGGGAATATGCTGAGGTGAAGCCAGGATAACGAAGCACGCTGTTGATCAGAGGCGCTATCAAGGCTTGCACACCCAAAACTGATTTTCCGGTACAAAACACAGTTTCAAATGCGTACTGGTTGAAAGAACAAACAACAGACTCAAAATACATGGTGGGGGGGGATTAGGTCACGTTTGGGGGAAAGGGAATTGAAGAACAAACAAAAAAAGTGGCGACAGGTATTTGTGAATGTGGGGAGGGAGGGAGAGCAGATGGGATGGAGCCGCTTCAGCTGCAGTAGTACTGGCCGGCGTTGGCCCGCCTCCTCTTGCGGCTCTGCTGCTGCTCAAAGAACTGACGGATGTCTTCTGGAGTCACCACCTGGTGGAGGTAGGGGAGGGGGAGGGGGGGGGTTAGAGGGTGTGCCGGCTAGCACACATTGGATCATCCCACCCCCAAAATGGTTTCTTACTTAAATGGTTACTTACTTAAATGATCATCCTGGATTGTCTACGACTTAACGCTAAGCAGATAACTGAAGACGGAGAACTCCCATATCCTTCTATAGGGACTCACAGTGCATGACCCCTCCCCAAAGTGGTCCCTGTTCTGGAATCGTATGGCAAACTGACCTTTCCCTCGGATGCGAATCTCTGCAGAAAATCCTTCAGCTCGGTCTTCATGTCGTTGTATCCTGAGGTGGAGGAAAAAGACACTTGGTAAGTGTGCTGAGAAGAGCTGCTGCAGTCTTAGGTCTGGTGGCCGGGATCGCTTGGCTAGATCCCCTCCGGCAGCCTCGCACATGAAAACGGCGGCCCAACGGATGGATCAAACCCAATTAACGCCGGCTTGCTTCTCTTTTTTCCTTGCACCCCGTTTAAACGTTCTTAAGACTTGACAAGACTTGACAAGTACAGTTTTGTACTACAGAATGTAAGCTTTACATCGAAAACCTTCTTGGATTTAGCTTAATCAGCACTTGGGAGATTCGTAAAACTGAATCATGCCCTGAATCAATTGAAAACGTTCTAGAAACTAATATTTTTAGACTTTCCATCGCAATCTCAAGTCTTGCTGTAAATCCAGACACGTTCAGGAAGAAGCCATGTTGTTGCTGGACAAGCCCCCCTCCCTCCCCCCCTCCCTCCTCCTCCCCCTCTTGTACCGTGGATAATTTCCAGCTGCTGCACGCGTCCGAGGTTGTCGAGGGCTGACATCAAGGGGTCGCGACCCTCGGCGCCGCCCCGCCGCTCCTGGTCGGTGGTCTTGCCCTTGTTCTCGTAGGCCAGGACGGTGTCGGACTCGTCAAGCAGGAAGGACACGCCCGCATCAGCGTAGGCCCTCTGAACGTCCCCGGGGAGGCAGGAAACGGATAAGCATATTTCGAGGGACTGTTGTCTCCACAAATATCCCTCTCTCCAGTAACAGAACCATACATACTTAACTCTTTAACATACTTCACTTAAATGCTACTTTTAACGTGAGTTAATTCCATGTTGATGGTTTGAGAAGATATTTAAAAGGCTTTGTGATAGAGAGGCGGTGGGGGCACCTTACCTTGCAGCTGGCACAGGAGCAGAGCCTGGTCCTCCAGGCTGAGGGCCAGAACACGGCCCCAGTAGGGGCCCTCTCCAGCCCTTTGCTCTTCAGCTCCATCAGCCTGCACTCAGGAGCCTCGGAGGGAGAGCCCACCTCTATCGCCTGGTGCTTCCTCTTACCGCTCGACGCCCCGTTCGCTTTTGACTGCAGAACAGGACAAGGTGTTTCACGAACGCACGGTTCATCGTTCACCGTACGCAGTTCTTAAGCTCTTCCTTTGTCACTCTGACGAAAGACTGCAGAGGATTTATCCTGGATGTGTGATTGTGAGCTAAGGAGTGTCAACACGAACAGGATGAGGCCGAGCTAATTCACCACAAAGCTGTTAAACACACCATTCGCTCAAGCAGCAGACTGGAAATGTGTGCACATCTTCCCAGTTAAGGACACAGATCAGATGGAAATGTGAAAGCTCTTGGGTTGCCATTTTAGCTGTCTAAATCACTTTCGGATAAAAAAATTATTGTTGATCGGACGTGGAGCTGCAGAACCTTAAATCTACTCCCTGTAGACTGGAGAATATGAGGTTTGGCATGGGCCATTTATCCCCTAAATACCCACAGGGTAGTAAACCAGCTGGGAGCTGAGCATGCATGCTGCTGCTTAGTGGTGGAGGACTAGTGCCACCTAGTGGTGGTCCTCTCACCTGAGCACAGTCCAAACCTACTCAAGTGGACAAACGTCTTAACAGTATCAGTATGAAAAGATCTCAGACTTTTTACATATATATATATATATATATATATATATATATATATATATATATTGTTGAACAAGCGAGTTCCCAAACCCTCTTGTCCTACATACAGCATGCATGTCTACCTGCAGGATCACAAGGTGAAAACTTCTATTCATCGTCAGCATGACAACGATGGAGAACCGCAACGAGGCGGAGCGAACCTACCATCTCCTCGCCGTGGTTGTTGAGACTCGTAGAGGCCTCTTCTGATTGGTTCTTCCCTTCCTCGCTGCTCGCTCCCTCCGCCTTCACCTCCCCCTCTGCTTTACACGGGCTGACTTGGGTCGCAGGGGTCACTGTGGGCAACCCTGCAGTGAAGCCATGGCAACATGACAACAAACCAAAAAACTGTGACTACACCAATTCGATATGCGCAGGCACTCGATAACAAATCAGATTCAGAGGATTCATTTATCCTGCTCCATCCTTTAACACTGGTCACACAACGTCCTTCAAACATCCTTGTCAGGACAACGGATGTTTTGACGCGGGCGCAGAGTAAAGAGCCGGCCAGCGTACCTTCCAGGTGTGCTGCGTAGACCCACAGGAAGGCGTGCTTGTTCATGCACGACTCGCACACCATCTCCTGCAGCTCCACACACTCGGGCACAGGGCGGCTCAGGTGCTGCAAGAACACGGGGAGGATCATGAGAGGGGGGTTCTCAATAGATCTTCTTTGCAGATGGGTTGTCCTCTTTCGCTGGCAAACTGTACGTATACACACAGACACAACTTATAATGCCACATGTAGCCATGCATATGTGAGAGAGAGTGAGAGAGAGAAATATGATCCGATGTAGATTTCAAGGAGACAAGGTTGGGGTTCTTTGCTTCCTACCCTGCCATGGAGCCAGTCCTCACAGACGATGCACTGAATCATTTCATCTTCCACCTGTGACAAAAGGGGAACATGGTTCCTGCTGTGCTTCTGACATGACTGTTTCATTAACTGGAATTAACTGGTAAACTGACAACCAGGTTACATTCTTACATGGTCTTCAGGGTCGGGATATGGTCTATTACAAGTGCAGTACAGACCAAAGAAGTTATGGCTGTACTTGTTATCAGTGTTCAGAGGCTCCTTTTCCTACAAACAAGAGTTAGTCAGAAAAAAAATGCTTTTTTTGTTATATGCAGTCGTCCTTTAAAGGATAAGTGAACAAATGAAATGAAGTGAACAAAGTCCATGAATTGCTTGGAAACTTACAGAGTACAGCTTGCACTCCATCTGTCCAAACTTGCTGTTCCCACAGTCACAGCGGAAATTTCTGAGAGAAGATGTGGAGGATGTCTCACTCATGTACCAGTTTGTAACATCTTGTCCAAATTCAACTCTTATCATCTTTTATCCAAGCTCACCTTTTGGTGTACAGTTCGAATAGATCATGACCCTCGTGACATTTGTAGGAGCAGGCCAGACACACCCCTGCTGGTTCACCCCCCTTCGGAGTGCAGGTGTTACAGGCATACAGGGCCTGTCTCTTCACATGGCCCTGCCAAAACAGAATCATAACAAACATGTCACATGCCATAGAAACATGGTAAAAACATGTTACATGCCATAGATGGATCTGTGCGAGAGGCAGACAGTAGAAACCTGACCCGCCTACCCAAGTGGATTAGTTTGGATAAATTAAAGCAGAACCTTAAAATAGCACACAGGTCATCTATGAATTGATACATGTATGTGATCGTATCTGCTTTCGGGCCTGTGCCAAGGCAATGGTAGAACCAAATTTCTTGCCATTTATTTAAACATAATATTTGGTAACAAATCACTATCAAACAATAGCAAAACTGCAGCATAGCACGACAATGCATGAAGGCCTGTGTGTCTTTCATGACGCCAGTACCTCTGGATATGAGCACTTTTCAGAATCACTGCCCCCCAACACGGCCGATGCCTCGTTCTCCAGCTCCTCATCCTCTTCTAGAACATCAACTAAAGACAGAGTGGCTTCATCTCCATCATGTGCCGCCATCCTGGAGGAGAAGTGGAAAATGATTACAAGTTCCTGTTCCAGAACACAAAAAAATGGCTACCGCGACTACCCAGGCTGGGAAGTGCCAACAAAATCGCAGATTTGGCTTGCAATGTTTAAAAAAATACAGTAAATTTGCCAATTCCACATAAAATAAATAAGGTCTAGCCACGAGTTTGGCTGCTTTGTTGACAACTAGACACAATGTTGCTTCTAATGACGACTTCCGCACGAGTTCCGGACTGGGCCGCGCGTTCAATTATTTGGCGGGAAATCTTAATAAAGACCTTTGATTACGCTTGTTCGCTCCATCTGAAATATATTTTCAGCTGCTTATGAATATAAAATTATGTTTATTATGCATGCAATGAGTCTATAATGTTTTGACATAAAAAAAGTTTTTTCTTAAAGAGGTCAAATGTATCCGATTGGACGTATAACGTAGCGGATGTGACGACACGAAAAGTTGAAAGTTCATCGTTTGCAGCGTGATGGAGCTTCGGGGGGAGCTGAAATATAGAGACGGGAAAAAGAAAGAATTATTAATAAAAACGGACAGTAATACTTTACCCTCGTTAATAGTGGGAATAAAGAAATTGAACGCCGACGTCTCGGTACTTCTTACCGAGCTAGTTGTGCAAGAAAGACTTCAAGGGGGCAGTGAAGACCAGGGAGATTTAGAAGCTGATGATGGTGAGATTTAAATGATGGCCCTCATTTTTTGAGCTGGAGTTTATTAAAAAATATATATAACTAGCAGTTTACCAAATCCTTTCAATTTGAATTTTCTCTATAGATGTGCTACTTAGCAGGTTAGTGTGGTAATCAACATGACTGCTAAGGTTTTACCCTCTTAAATTTTTACATTTGTTTTAGGAAGCCACACACACTCACTTTATCCATTCAAACACTCTTTACATGTGCTGTCCAATAGTGTAGCCTAACTGTTTGATTTGGTTATATAGCACCAACACTAATGTCAGGCAGTACTTTTGCTAATAATATACTAAGAAGTAATTTGTATGACGTGTTTGTTGTTGCAGATGATGAGAATGACAGTGATGAAGAGGAGGAAGACACAAAAATGGTGTCCAAGGCTCCTGTGCCTGAACCACCAGCAAAACGTGCTAAAAGCCTAAGAACATAATGCCTGTTCCTGGTCCACTGCATCGATACAGTGGGATTTATACTTTGTTATAACTCATGTATCGTAAAAAATTATCTTCACCTCACTAAACGAATGTAATTTAGGGTTAATTCTTTTTGACAGATCAGAAAGTTTTTCTAGCATTTTCTTTCTTGTAAAAATGACTTAATGACATTTTCCAAAACATTTATTTTTTCAAACCCCAGTTAATCACAGTGCACAGTGAAAAGAAATACAATCAGAAGCTCAAACATAAATACTCTGTAAAGAAAATAAACATTAAGACGAGCCTTTGTGTTCTTACCCCACTAATTTAAGAGAAATGGGGGGGAAAAACTGCATTTTAATGTGGTCATGAAATGTTCCAATGGCAGCCTGTGTCTATGAACGACCCTGTACATTCAAATGATGGGAATACACGTCTTTGGCGTAAATTAATTCCACAAAATTCCTAAGGACCGGTCTGTTTCTGTTCCTCCATTAACAAGTCCAACTTCCAATTATTTATTATGGGAAGATGGAAGGTATTCAGTCTTACAGAGGCAACTCATCTGTTGAATATTTATAATGGTTTGTGACCACACCTGAGGGGTTGAAGAAAAGTTAGTAATTTCAACAGCTTTTCTGTAGGTTGCATGTAGGTGTTGGGACTTAAGGAACTACACAGCAAGTACTTACAGTGTTTTAGGTTCAACGCTTTTGACCATGGCCAGTCGGGATTACCTGGCCTGGGTAAATTGTTTACGTATTGAGGTATTGGTTTTGATTTAGCAGCTACTGATGCCCTGATTGTCTTAAGTTATCTACTTTTATTTTAGAAGGTGCAGTGTTACACTGCAGCTACACCTGTAACGATGGCATCTGTTTAACTGGAATAAATGGACAAGGGGTTTTATTATGATTAAGGAAAGATATGCAACATGAAATGACCTAATATACAGTCCAACTTCCATGTAGACAGTGCTTTATTGTAGTCAAGAATCAACTGAAAATAAATAGTCCACCATTCCCTTTTAGATAGATCCTTATGCCAGATTGAACAATACATAATTCTCAATTACATTCATTACTTAATAACCAAGGAATTCCCAAGCTGGTACTGATGCATATCCGTCAATCAATACAAAATCAAGACAAATTAATCCAATGCTAATATTTAAATTAAAACTGCAGGAAGGTGACTCATTATGCCACAGGCCATAGAAAGGGGAACAGTTAAAAAATAGTCTCCATTTCATATGAGAAGGCTTCATCCTGTTTCAATTACAATGTCTTTGCTCAGGATTTTAGATAATGTGATTGGCAGTAGTAATACTCCTTGGAGCTCTAAATTTGTAAAAGATTGTGTAATTGTTTGTCAATATTCCAACATTATTTACTACACAAAAGGCCGGTGCTTCTAAATCCCACATAAAAGGGCACTAATATATTCACAAATTAATCACATGGTTTCATCAGCACAATGGCACACAATGTGAACACTGCTTGATAACTGGTCACTGGGCTCCTGAATGAATTTTCAGCATACCAATCTTTACAGGATTCCCTAAAAAGGCACAAGCTATCCCCCCCCCCCCCCCCAAAAAAAAAAACACTAAATTCAACCCATTTCATAAATACAAAATGTGTCCATATTGCAAGAGACAGAATGACTTAAGATGTTTTGTATAACAAGATATGCCACACATCACTGAACTAACATATTTGAATACATTCAAAAAGAAATACACAGTGCTTTCATACTCGTCAATGTATGTTTCACAATGGATTTGAAATCTTAAGGTACCAATCTCAACTAATTTGCCAATATGGCTTCTTCAGTACTTTCCTTTTTTGATGACAGGGAAGTTATTTATTTATTAGAAAACCAAAATAAATGGCATTTTCATTAAATGAATAGGCTGTATCAAGAATATCCAGCACCATTTGGTCCAGTATTTGTTCTGTGCAAGAAAGGACAAAACTCATTCGAGTGACACACCCATCATTGTTCATTTTAGGGATCCCATATACCTGCAAACCAACCACTTTAATCAAATTGCCCAGTAGTACCTGTTCTATAAAACACTATTTTGTGATACCATGAGGGAGTGTTTCGGAACATAAAGGTTCGGAGGGGCAAAAGTTGGTTGCCCATGTAACGTCCATAGTTACCTCCTCAGTGTCTCCCGTGTCACCAGTCCCTTGGTTGGCCCCTTCAAGTGTCAATCAGCTGCAGTTGGCTGATCTGATTTGATGCCTTGGCAAAAGTGTGATGGCGGTTACAAAGGACTGCCAGGCATATAGGCAGGATGCAGTAGCCCACTGTCTTGGGGTCTGCACGGGTACATGAGTAAAGGAAGAGGAAAACCTGGAGGTAGGGGATTAAGAATATGGTCGCCCATACCCAGAATGGCAAGAGCAGGAGTCGAGTCTTGAGACTCTGGGCCCAGGTGAACAAGGTGGGGAGGGGAGAGGAGGCAGGGTTCCCTGCCTGGTTCTGCTCCTTCTCCTGTGCTACCCTCTCCACATGTTCAAGGGTAAAGCGGTTATAGGTCTGGTTGATCTCAAAGACATAGTAGACGGCTGCCACACTGGCCAGCAGGTACAGCCCCACGCCAATCCACCCCATCCGCTGGCGGAAGTTCATCATTCTCCATACTCGGCCCTGGAATGAGAGCCGAGAAGTTGGGAGGCATACAGTCCGAGTCAGTAAGTTTCAGGGTAGTTCATATGGTAATGACATCCAGTGTTTATCATTCTTGATTTAAACACAAACGTTGTAGCACCGGCAACATACGAGTCGGCTATTAAAACAAATCAGTCGTTAGAAACGTAGCCTATTTTTATAGCAAACCAGGAATGTAGGACACATTAGCTAGCCTTACTAAGCAAACCTAGTGGGTTATGTACTTAAAAGTAAAACCTCTGGTGTAATATTTGAGATTAGTGGAGCTAATAGACCCACAACTAACGTCAGGCTCATCATGCTCACCTACACCCCTGTTATGATTTCGATATAGTTTGCTAACTAATGGTAGCTAGAAAGCTTAAGTATCGATTAAAGTTGTAAAAACTGTTCTTCCCTCACCTTGCCTTCCTTTACATGTCAACTCAATCAGTTGACTGAGGCCACTTGCCGATGGTTCACTTGAAATTCATTGTATATTATTTCCAAAAGCTCAGAGGTTTCCACCATGATACTGTCTTGTTGTCATGTGACTTCAGACCAGACATCCGGGACAGAAAACACATCAGTGCGCCATCTGCTGTTCAAACTGGGAACTGCGTGTACCGTCGTTTATTTTTTCTTTATTATTCATGTCAGAATAAACATAACAAATATACGGACAGTAGTAACACATCAATTCATTAGAAATGTATACAAGGGGATATACAACACAATATACAAAATATAAAAGAACCCAAATAAAATACAAATCTAACAATCATTATAGGAAAGCATAATCACATAGTTTCTCAGTGTTTTTTCAAATTTTACCGTCAATATTTGATGCATTTCCCTCTACATGGTTATACTTAATACATTATCAGAATTCGTTTTTATTTGCCATGCAGGTTACACACACACATAATTTACTGTGGCAGGATAGAGCAAACATGGAACTTAAATAAGAATAAGATAAAATAGAACAAATAGAATAAAACCTGATTATATAGACACGAATGTCTTTAAGATGTTCATAGAGCGGTGCATTAAATAAGGACCTGCCTAAGAACTGTCAAATAATCAAAGCAAAATGAATCAGACAACATGACCTTGAACCCCATTTTATGATTATGATGCTGTGTTTAATCAGTGGATGTGGAGGTGGGGCCCTCTTCACATGGGGATGAGTCAGGTGGCTCAGCAGGTTGTGAGTTCCAGCTGTGGCTATGTGATGTTGTGTCCTTGGGCAAGGTACTTCACCCTACTTGTCTCAATGGGAAATGTCCCTGTACCCTCTACGCTAGAGTATCTGCTAAATGACTACATGAAAATGTTTAAAACTAGCTTGACAGATACCTGCACACTGCATTTACATGTTTCACCATTCCAGAGATCTCAGATCTCTCTCTTTCTCTCTCTCTCTCTCTCTCTCTCTCCCCCCCCCCCTCTCTCTCGCCCCCCCCCCCCCCCCCCTCTCTCTCTCTCTCTCTCTCGCCCCCCCTCCCTCTCTCTCTCTCTCTCTCTCTCTCTCTCTCTCTCTCTCTCTATCTCTCTCTCCCCCTCTCTCTCTCATTCTTTCTGTCAACAGTGGTCAAGGGCATGCACACACCTTGGGGTGATAAAATGTGTATTCAACGCACTAAGGAAAGCTTCCACATGGGACACATGGTCAGTCACTGGTTCTTGCTGCTGGTACGCGGTGCGTCAGGGGGCGTGCCTCTCTGCCAATCAGTGCATTTAAAACCATTCATTCAGCAGGCAGCTTTCAGCTTTACCAGAATTTTTTTTTCTCCTGCATGTCACAGAAACTTGTTATAATGACTGTGATGGACACAAACATGGGTAAGCCCACTATTCATATGCTATGATGTCAGAGACTGGGTGAGAGGGGGATTCCGCCTAGACCCAATAAACATCCTGGATGTTCAGCTGGATACACCTGAAGATGGGACATTCTGGCGACATTTATAAGAACCGACACTACGGATTTTGTCAGAGTAGGCAACGTTCTGTCCTCATTACCGATGCAGCCTACTAATCCTATTTTGCTTTAACGTTGTCTTTCCTTAACAACGTTATCTTTGATTCTTCCAGGTTTGTTTTGAAGTCACTTCTACGCCAGATTCACTTCACTGCTGTCACGAAACAGTCTCAGAGATGCAGACATTCCCAAAAGGAAAAAGAGTGGGCTACTGGCTCAATGAGAAAAAGCTCAAGAGACTCAACTTTGTCATATTCGTCGAGATGTGCAGGTAAAGTCAAGCGAATGTTTGTTCATCCAACAAAACGTGTACATGCATAAATAATAGTGGGCAAGGAGAGTTGGTTATTCATATTGAAGTAGCCTACAGCCAAAGTAGCTCATATTTTTTAAGTAGTAGCCCATTAAACTTTAGTTCTGACATTGTTGGATTGAAATAGTTTCACTTTTAGTTGTATGTGTCAGACTCATAATTTATACAAACGTTTACAGCTTTGTATGCTACATCTGAAATACAGAGTTTACAGACCGGCTATTTAAGGGAATATGTAGGTTAAATCCCCCCCAAAAAATTTTGTTACAGGTAGGCCTAAATCTGTCAGGAACTTATTCAACCTGATTGTCAGACATAACATTGGCATGAAGACATGCCACAGCATTAGGAAATAAATTAAAAACTTTTTATAGTTAAATCTGAATGTCAACAAATGGATCAAGCAACTTTTGACTGCTCATGAAACAAAACAATCCTCTCTAAAGAGTATGACGGAATTGCTTTAAGGCGTTATTTGTGCTAATACATTACTGGGTGTCTTGCAAATAAGCAAGAATGGATTGCTATACACCTGATGCTATATATATTGCTGGTCAAAGGCCACAAAGGAAAAAAAAGGCTTGTCTCAAAGACTGTTGGGAACACTCTGGGTGTGAGTCCTTACAGGCTCGAGATAGCAAACAATATGACAGTCATGCTACATTATGCATACATGTTATCAAGCAAAACCCCCTCAGAGGCAATCAATAAACCGATGTGACCAGAGAAACCTGACACAAGTCATGACGGCAAGGTGCAGTACGACCATAAATTCATAAAGTACAGTTTAATACAAAGGTACTACTGGATATGTGGTAGGCAACCAAGTTACAATGCAAACACAACATTCTTTGGATTCTAGGCAGTGACACATCTACCAAAGTCTCATGCATCACATCCAGTGGTAATGGACTGATATTCTGAGGTCAAATTTGTTTCGGCAATTGCCTGTGTCACTGTTCAGACTGCTATGAAGCAACACACAAGTTAAAGGTGAAGGTTGTGTTAAGCGCTTCATCTTGTGATCCTGTTCTGAGACGTGTCTCTTCACCTCTTGCAGGAGAGTATAAAGACTTCAAGGAATCATAGGCTTGCTATTCGGCAAGAAACAGTTTCACTGCAAAGTATATCAACATAGATTTCCCAAAACATTTTACTGGCTATGGTTTTCTAGTTTGTTTATAGTTTATGTGCAAAATGTTTGTCAGATAATTGGCTAAAGAAATTGATGTAGCAACAAAATAAGGCTTAGGTAATAAACAATGCTGGAGATAATTTCCTGTTATGTAGCGATCCTACCTACAAAATAACTTGGATTTCTGGATCAATAATCAAATAATTACAGCAGAACCTTATTATTCTAGTAAAGATTATATCATGTGATACCATTACACAGTTGACTGTTAAGAGGTCTTAAGGAATGTCAAGAATCTAAATACTGTATTTTAGATTAGATTAGATGAACCTTTATTTGTCCTCCAGAAGGTGGAAATTGCAGTTCACAACAGCAGCAGGGTAAAGTACAGCACACAGAGTTGCAGGGTAATATACATAATGACAATAACATAACAATAGCAATAACAATGGCAATAGCAATAGGCGGGCACGATAAGGTCAGATATCTTAAAAAAAATAAGAAAATAAGTAATTAAGTAGTCTGGTTAAGTAGTCTTTTATACTACATGAGAGGAGCCCCCACAATAGTTTATATGTGACTTTACCTCACCAAGGTCTGAAACCACATCATTTATTTATTCACATTCATTTAGCAGATGCTTTCATCCAAAGCGACTTACAGTAAGTACAGTACATTCAGTATATTACAGTGCAGTATATTCTCCCTGAGGCAAGTAGGATGAAGTGCTTTGCCCAAGGACACAACATCATATAGCCACAGCCGGGGCTCGATCTCACAACCTTCCGATCATGAGGCCAATGCATTAACCATTGAGCCATCTGACCCCCCTTTCAGATAGACTTCTGCTGTTACAACTGGAAACTGTTGGAAATAGGATGATCAATTTAATAATGTTGGGTAAAAAAGTGACAAAGGCAGCCGGGAAAGAAAACAAGCCTTCAGCTTGTTGCCCAACAAGCTCTTTTTTGGTGACTTCCTGAAAGCACTTGAAGAGGGTCTGTTTGTGGAGCTGCTGGACCATAGAGAGTTACATAACTAGCTGGGAGATCACATGGGTGCATGGTAGACAAGAGCCATTGGCTAAGACAGCAGAACAGGTTTCAAACAAGTTTTTGACGTGCTTAGAACAGGTTAGTAGGGTATGCATTCTGTATCTCTTCAGCCAATTGCAGATCTGGTTTAGCAAGTCAAAGGTGACCAACTCCCGTGGTCTTGGTGAACCAGAGGGAGCGCTGCCATTTTGGCTTTCTTAAGACACAGACAGGATTTATGGAATCATGGCTTTATCTTGCTAAATTAACTTGTATTAGGATTTGACGTAAAATGAATGGAATCTGTGCCCCTTACAAACAAAGGAGTCAGGCTGTTTGAAGTTGTGTATTTCTTTTTCATATCAAACTTAACCTTTGACACGAAGGAATTATGTTGAGAACAAACTCCTCAAATTATTTAGAATGCATTTTTTGCCGCAAGCCAAGACAAGTATCATTTAAATAATTTTCCGCCACTGTACTGATACGTTTTCAGCGCAATTTCTTTGTGCTCATGTCATATGTGAAAAAACAAACAAAATGATTATAGAAATTCCCAAGTGCTCAAAAATGATGATTGTTTCAACATGGTGTCATTTTTGCGGAAGTGAGGTGTTATTATACCTTATGCGCATTGAAAAAACGTTTCTAGAAATATTGTGAAATCATTAACCGAAGCACTTACTAGAATACAAGGGGTGTCTCTTACTCTACTGTGTTTACTCAACACTCGTCATCTGTGAGTGTGTGTGTGTGTGTGTGTGTGTGTGGGTGGGGGGGGGGGGGGGGGGGGGGGTGGAGAGAAAAGGTGTGGGTCAGGTTTTCTTCTACTTATGAGCCAGCCAGCTAATTTATGAGTGTAACAATGCCAATGACAGGGTTTCCTCTTACCAAGATTAGCACACTTTCAACAATTCAATTCCTTTGAATGTATCCAATAGAATAATTATGCACGGTTGAAGACATGTATGCACATTGTTAGCGCATCACTTTGGGATGAAAAATGAGCTGTTCCATGTGAATTTTAGTTAGGCTGGTAGTTGCCCTGATTTTTCAACAGTTGTGAGTTGTATTGTATTGTATTGTTGCAGGTGTTTAATAACTATCAAAGTTAATTTGTTGATCTTCTCCCAACAGGATAAAAGGCATTGAAATGATCCAGGTAAGTTTCTCTATATTCCCTTAATATTCCACCTCTGAACATGTGGATATTTGCTCATCTTTGCACAGTTCTTCTGCTGAACCAGATCAGAGTAGGTCTCTTACATGTTTAGAGCTTAATACCTTGTGGGATGTAAGAACAGATACCATTTTATTGTTTTAAGATATAAAATAGCCATAAATCTATGTCAAAAGTAAACGAACATAGGCCATCCCCAAGCCTTAGTCATCAAACTAGCCATGCCCTCCATCTTTCACCTGGGTTGAGTCTTCATTGTCAATTTAATCTATACTTTGCACTGAGAAAAGGTGCAGCTCGGACATATCTAATCAGGCCTGTGATTTTGCCATAGCTCGTTTTGTTTATCTCTGATCGTCATGGCAGCGGTCGTCCAAATGACGTGAACATGCGCGAGGTTCAGTTCAAACTGAAGGCCAGTGTGGAAAGTTGGGTGACCTTTGCATTATGAAGCACCCTGGGGACGAACCCTATGTCATTAAAAATAGACGTTCCCATCTTCTACGAAAACTGCAAGGGGAAATAAAATGTGCGTCTAACAATATGTTGGCACTGAGCTGTGAAGCTTAGTTACGGTCAGAAAAAAACATCTCCAATTTCAAAATGGTGTCCATGATGGTGCGCCAACACAGAGGATAGGGGTGTGTGTGTGCGTGCGGAGAGGGGAGGTTATCAAGACACTCAGATCAGATCGGTAGAGGACAAATAACTGTGTGGGTGTTTCCATGTGTTCCATGAGTAAACTATTAACATTCTCAACGGAACTACTTTGTTTTTGAAATTATGTAATGCGTCTAAAAGGGCTTTTTGAGACAGCCAACTTGTCACATTAGCCATTGCACAGTAAATGGTAGTGACTCATCTCAATATAGCAAGTGTACTGGGCGGTTCTGTGTAGTCAGCATGGTGCATTTCCCTGATTGTTACTGTTTTTGTGGTAGAAACAATGAGCACCTGCTTATGCACAGATTGACGCTCCTCAACTGTAAAGATTTGTATAAAGATTAGATTAGATTCAACTTTATTGTCATTTCACACGTACAAGTACAGGGTAACGAAATGCAGTTAGCATCCAACCAGAAATACAAAGCAGGCAGCTGAAGCGGAATATACAGTGAGTATGTACTGGGTAAAAAATGACAACAGACAGTACATTTCATTCTCTATTCAACTATAAATCATAGTCCCATGGAACCAAGTGATCACAATCTGTCAACCTTAGGGACATTAATCTTTCAGAAGGCCTCCAAATTCCTTACGAATAGAGGATGTTTAGCAAAACTTCACTCTGATACATGTGCTCAGGAATACAAACTGTTCCTGAAGACACTTTTTTCACTGCCGGCAAACATTCACTTCAAACTTGTTACATAATGAAGATGCCTAGCCTAGCTGAAGGAAGAATGCTCAAGTTACCTAATAGAGATTCTCAATGAGCAGCCAAATTGAAATGTTCCTCTCTGGGTTGGTTATTTGTAGAGAGGTGAGTTTGTTTTTGATGCTTTTCCGTCCCATTTGGAGCCACAAGGAGATACGTACTGGGAACGCTCCCAAAGTCAGCACAGCCTTGTTTTAAGAAGAACCCCGTGAAGAACAGAAGGCTTGCAGAGGGATCCACGTTCTGTATGTGTTTTAGTATCGGGATACAAGACTTTAGACTCACAAAGGAAAAGCGCGCACCCAAACACAAGCATACAAACAGATGCAGGCCCACAGAAGGACCATTTTTTTTACACACAAGTTGCAATACGAGTTGCATAACTGACCAGTGTAGTGAACGTTACTGTACAGCATGAGCGTTAGCAAAAAACTCAGGTGTATGAGTAGATAACCACACACTGCAGACCTCCAGTAGGTACTCTTTAAGTTGTCCGACATCCTCAGACTTCTTTCTTGCTGCCCTTCAGTGCTTCTAATGTGCAGTGTTATCTTTGGACTGAGGTCCCTGTCTCCTCCCCTTCTCATCCTTCCTTCTCATGGCAGGGAAGTGGACATGTGCTCATGATCTACGAGTCTGAGATCAACCCAGACATTCTCTGAAGTGTAGGGGGCCTTCCTGACGAACATGGTCGCGTGTGTCGGTACAGCGTGCGTTCCATCTGATAATTACATTTCACTTGTAAGATTTGAAACTAATTATAAACAGAGGTTGAGTGAAAAGCGCCATAAGAAAGTAGACTTTGAATGAGCTGTTATGTCACGAGTCGTACCCAGGCTAACCACACCCAGCCATAGGTCGCCCACGAGACAGAATACATCTTTTGTTAATGATCAACTAGTTGTAAAATACTGTTCTATTAGAGACAATAATTACTCACATTACCAGTACACAGACTCCAGATAATGCCTATTCGTAGTTGCTATAATTTGTTTTTCTTCTAAATTGATCTTTTTCTAAATTGATCCTCTTAATATTTTCTGGGCTTCACTGAATTGGCTGTGTTTTTCATCTCTCTCTCTCTCAATGTGTCTCGATCTCTCTCTGTCAACCTCTCTTTCTGTTTTTTGCAACTCACATAACTTTCACGATACATATTTTGCTGTTGGCTTTGAATCAATGCTTCAAATGCCATTCATAGTTGGGGTGGAAAATCTTTTCTGACGTCATTACCACAACCCCATGTACACACAGCATAGTAATGATGCACAATTGATGTGCCTTCTTTTTGATGAGGGCTGTTATTTGACTTCAAGGGAATTCTCATAATGGCCTCCATGTAGCATTATGGGATGCCTGGCAAGGCAAAGCAAAGCAGGTGGAGAGTCTTCCCTGGAATAGTATGTTTGATTGCATGCTGATGTCTAGACCAAGCCTAGGTAAACTAGCTAGCACAACAAGGACACGTTTTTTAAGTAACCAGACTATCTTAAGAAGAGAAAGAGGGGGGAGAATCCTGGCATGCAATGATTGAACCACCATTAAAAGAAATAACAGGGAACCGAACCCACAAGATAAACATTTTCAAATAGGTTGTTTGTCGTTTTACATCCCAGTTCCTCAGAAGCTGCCGGGTTTGTTATTGACCTTCTGTTGGATCTTGTTTGTTTTAAGCAAGTGTACCGTGATAGTCTGAATGTAAATCTTTTTCTGGGATGCAATCAAAAGAAAAGTGCTCTGAAAGCTTTTAGAACTGAATCCAAAGCACTTTGGCATTTGGCTCTCACCATTCATCTTCTTAATAACCCCATTCATTGTTATATAACAATGTATAATCTACCCTGTACACAACTTTTTTGATGAATGTTCTGGATATGTAAAAGTGGTATCAGTATCATAAAGCGGCCAAGCTGACAGGACTTTCTAACCTGTTTTAACCAGAGACACAGTCGGCTAAGAAGTTCCAGATCTTCTGCTCTAGACTCTTTCAGATCCTTGTCGGAAAGCCCCTTAGGGTCCCCTATATTCCCCTCCTTCATCCCTTCAACTTGGTGGGTCTGCGGTCTGTTTGTGCTCCTATATTTGGTGACGGCGTTCACCCTTTGAACCCCCTCCTCCCTAATGACATGACACAGTGTTCACTGCTGCTTTTCTTCCTCCCTGGCTCGTGGGTTTGCATGAGTCGCTAAAAGCCCACCAGTTTTCCAATGTCACCGTCGCCCTGGCGTCAGCCTCTGAGGGTTTGCAGCAGCACCTTACTAGCTCACGTTCACGGTTCAAACCCTTGCAGCAGTGGGTTTCATTCCTTTTTGTGTTTTAGTGTTTTACCTTTTTAATTATTGTATTTGACTGGCATTAATATATAAACTGTAGGTTCTACAGTGTGAATAAAAAAAGATGTGTTCAGTCGGTACTATGATTCATCGGCGCTTCAGTGCGTGGTGAAAGATTGCGAAAACTGCCACAGGTTTCAGAATGGCGATATTCAAAGCAGTCATTTGGTCAGCGTTTGTGTGAGGGCTTGCAACACTGATCTGTAGAGTATTTTGGTCTCCTGTGACCTCACTCCTCTGAAATGTCAATCTCATCCTCAGCTGGATCTTACTCAGCCCCTGGAGGAGCAGGGCCCTTTTGACGTCATCATCCACAAACTGACCGACCTCATCCTGGAGGCAGACCAGAACGATACCCAGGCCCTGCTGCTGATGCAGAGTGTTCAGGTAGGCCTGTTCATGTGGAGGACATATTTTGACACCACTGTTGGATTTTGTGAACTCTTAAAGGGATAGTTAGGTGATTTTTTTTTTTATATAGTCGCAACATAGATTGTGTACTCAAAGTATTCAAGACCTTAAACCAGGGGTTGCAAACTCATGCCATCGAGGGCCAAGAGCAGGGGTGTCTAACCCTGGTCCTCAGGGGCCGCTGTCCTGAAGGTTTTAGATGTTTCCCTCTTCTAGCACACCTGATTCTAATGAATAGGTCATTATCAGGCTTCCACAGAGCTTGATAACAGATCCATTCATTAGAATCAGGTGTGCTTGAGCAGGGAAGCAGCTAAAACTGGCCCTGACAATGGCCCTCGAGGACCAGGATTGAACACCCCTGGCCAAGAGGGTGCAGGTTTTTGTGTCAGCAAAGCACTACTCCAGCTGATTTCCTCAAGTAGAGAAACTCACTAGTGAACTCAGCTGGTGTAGTGCTGGGTTGACATGAAAACCTGCACCCTCTTGGCACGAGTTTGAGACCCCTGCCTTAAACTGATAAATTAGAATTCCCTTGATGCAAAATGTGTTTGGCACTGTGGTCAAACATGCTTTTTGAACATTTTCTATTATAACTATGTCAGGCAATTAATGGTCTCAAGGAAAAGTTGAAGGCTTTGGTCGGTTTTGGTAGATAGTATCCACCTGACCAGTCCTTGGTTAGGGTTAAAGGACTGTCATAAACAATGGTAACGTTAGCAACTCACTTTCACTAGCATTCCTTGAGTGACTTTGTATTCCCAGACATCTTGTAAACAGTATCCTCTCCACATGAAATAGTTCTGTGACCCATAACTCCTAAAAGCATCGCTCCACAAGTATTGTCAAGAAAGGAAAAAAAACTACATTCCTCTCAGTCTTTTCCCATCCTTTTATGGTTGTAATGATACAGGACAAAAATATCAAAACCCCCTCCAATTGTAAATGCAGTATGAAAAATGTAGGTGATGGATTTATGGTGATGGAATATTTAGGTTAGACACCCTTTGACGTTTACCTTCAAAAGTGGGGTAATAGCTTCATTTAATAACAGATTATTTGGTGTTTCTTTTGGGTTGGGGTTGGTGTTATCACAGGACTATCTTGATGCTCATCCTGAGACGGTGGTTCTGGACCCCCTGCCTGCCATCAGGACCCTGCTGGATCGCTGCAAGTCTTACCAGCTGATCCGGAAGCTGGAGGACAGCATGGGAGGTATGAAGATTGTCACCTGGAACACACAGACACACACATTGCATGGGTGAAGGGCTGAACCTAGACTGGATCAAGATTACAACTGAACATCTGACATCACGCTGGGAGTCACACACACAGACACCGACTGACCACAACACACACACACACACACACACTGTGTGTGTATGAGTCGGGCTTGACACTGATGCCTGTGGAGGAAAATCCTGGCAATTCCAAAACGAAGGGAATCCTGGCGTTGGCACCAGTGTCTTCGTGAGCCGGCTCTCTGGCTGCTTTGTCCCAGCCTGGATGTCGAAATGCTGGCTCCATTTCGGGGCTTTCCGCTGGGGAAATGCACGGCTTAGAGTGGGTTTATCCATAGCGTCTATGGAAACTGCCGACTGGCTCCATCCTTTGTCCCGTAAGCGTGGGGCACGATCCCAAAAACAAGGGCCAACAGGGATCAGGAATGGAGAGGTGTTAACCAGCGAGGTGGACCTGGGGCTGGGAAGTTAGGATCTATAGCACCCGCTCCCATAGACTGTGGGAAATGAAGGTGTTCGCAAATACCAGGTTTTTTTTCATGTGGAAGTTCGTTTGGAAGTCTATTTCAATAATGAACAGATTAATTGTAATTTACAGGTTGATTGTTATGAAATTCACAGATTCATCTTGAATCGACCTGCAACGCTAAATATGTCATATCAAGTCGAAAGTTGACCGCTTGCTCTTTTTGCATGTATCCCATAATGCAGTGCAGAAGACCAGGGCTCATTCGGACTTCGTACCGAAAGAAACCGCTCTGTTTAGAATACTTCAAGAGAGCAAGTGCATCTACTTCTATGCCGATTAGCTGAAACATTGGAGAGGAGGACCCTGGGAAAAAGCAGATAACCGCTTGGGCTTATGTAACTGGAAATTTGAAGGGATTTACAGGCTTAAATGCAGAATTTACCTGTAGGTTAAGTGTCGCAACATTAGTCCGAGACAAAAGCTTTTGTGAATCTCTGCAGTCCTGTTTCAGACCTCCCCCACACCCTAATGACTGTACTACTGTAGATCTCTCTCAGGCTTTTTAATAACTCCCCCTATCTTCATATTCTGGTTCTCGGTGGTTACTTAGCTGGGATTATATTTAGGCCTATTAGAGTACAGTACGTTGTGTTGGACTTGGGAGGGATGACGAGGGAGCGATAGTTAGATGTGAGAGACAAGAGATTCCAGAGATTGGAAGGCAGATTGTGTTCAGAATGTTCCCGTCGGATTAGGTAGGTGTGCATGTTTCAAAACAGGCTTGTCGATGTCCTCAGAGAACAGGAGGCTAAATCCTCCACCTTGCACGGTGACATCACAGGGCCGGTATTGTTGTCAAACTAGCTGCGTGTTGCAGACTCACGGAGGGTCACAGTGAGCAAACATGCTGATAGGAGCCGACCCCACTGAACCAGGAAAATACTTGAAATAAAGACCGAAAAGGAGGGAGGGCTGGTAAATGTTTAGAACGAGGATGGAGAGAGAGAGAGAGAGAGAGAGAGCATAGATCTAGAGATTATTTTGCTCAAGAGGCATTGTGCATCGCCGTGTTAATAGCAGCTGCATCTCAGACGTAGACTCAAAATAACCATCAGAACAGCTCAATGTCTCTTTTGAGACCATAAAGGGAAGATATGCTTCTGCTTGGGGGAGAAAGGGAGGGAGAAAGGGGGAGGTAAGGCTGTCGGCGTTTAAACAGTGGGATTTAAACAAGCAAGTTGTTGTTCATGCTGTGCTTCCACACACAGCAACACAGACACAAACACTCCTCTTTGTATCTCCAGCAGCGACTGGAGCCAGCCATAGGGTCACGGCCCGGCTGGCTCCATATTTTAGAAGAGCGCCACTGAAAGATCAAAGTGTCGTTACATCATTTCCAAACCGGGGGAAGAAGCCTTTCAGCCTGAAGTCTCACATCCAAGTCTCTTGGAAGCGTCTTTGACTCGCCGTGCCACGTGATCGTATTTCTAGAAGCAGGATGAGTGGCAGGGGTCACCGCAGAAGTCACCCCCGGCAACTTGGTCACCTTTCTCTCGGGGTTCCTCTGACTCTGTCTGTCAACTTCGCCCAGTCTCTTCCTTCCCCTTGCTCCCTCTCTCTTTCCCGCGTTCTCATTCTCAAGGTTTTGCCCCTCTTCGCTTCACGAGCCGCACGCCATGCGTCGAACGCAAATTCGATCTGAAAACATGAAGATGGTCACTGACCAGTGAAACTCTGTGTGTCTCCCCCCCCTCCCCTCCACAGATGCCAGGCTCCGCTCTCCTCCCTTCATGGTCCTCACCAGCGAGTGTGGGCCTGACACCCTGCAGCTCCTGCAGAGACACGGCATCACCTTCCCCTTCAGTAAGTTGCGGTGGATCTACACACCGTGTGAATGATTGATTAAGGATATTTTGTTCCCCGTCAACAAAGTGGATTTTGATGTGTTTATGGCGGATTAAAATATTTTGTTTTTATTTTGTTGGCCTCAACTGAGAGGAATTGCAGTCTTTGGAGAGAGTCTAGGAATTGTTTTGGTAAAAACTGTTGTTGCTTCCCAGTTTTAGCATAGCGTTATTTGATAGTAAACCTTTCAACATTTTGATATATTTCTCTCAACTGCAGTCTGCAAACCGCGGGTGGCGCACGGCACAAATTCCCATGAGGTAAGAAACAAACTTTTTTTTACCCTAAGACTGTCAGTATAATCAGATTAAGCCAGATGAAGCATAGAGAGACGACACCTCAGGGGAAAAATAGTTGACCTTCGACCCATGTGATTGATTTAGGATTGGATCATCTCACCAACAGCTCACTAAACTATCAGACATTATGTTCCTATATGATGGTTCCACCTTCATCTGTTTTGCCAACTTCAATCAGGGGGCCTTTGTCATAAACTTCCTAGTTCTTGGGAACAAATCAGATGGTTGTCAAAACCGATGTGTGCGAGTGTTTGAGGGGACAAGGGAGGGGAGTTTGTGTCATTTGAAAGTTAGTTTTTGAGTTTGGTGAGTCGTTCGTAGCTGGGTTTTATGACTGTGTACTCTAAGACAGCAGTTTGCTGTCTGAGTGGTTGGGACAGCAAAGGAGGCCATAAAGGTCATTGATTGTTAAAGCTTTCAGTATAGAATTTTCAGGACAGATAAGAACACACCCCTTTGTCACACAGGATAGGGCTACATGGTGTTATTTACTGCGCACAGGTGAACTTGTGATCCAAAGGATGAATTATCTTTGACATAAGTGGAGTTGAATGATGATCAAATCAGTTTTCAGAATTTAATAGTAGTTGACGTTTACACAGATGAATACAAGTTTTTAAATCTGACTATTTTCAACATAGCTAGCTGAGTGATTCTGCAGCACAAACTACAAATCTGGTTTCCTGGATCTGCTTTTTACAAACTGAATGTTTACATTTTCCTTAGATGGCCATCATCTTCAGCGAGGAGGACCTGAAGGACATCAAGCCTCCTTGTGTGATCCAGAACTTCATTAACCACAATGCCGTGCTGTACAAGGTCTTTGTAGTGGGAGAGGCATACACACTGGTTGAGAGGCCCTCTATCCGGAATTTTCCCTCCGGACAAGCAGGTGAGATAGGGAGTGGTAGTCTGCCCAACTCTATGACTCACTTAAGGCATTAACGATCTACTGTATATATACCTGTCCAAGTTAGCACTGCTTTAAAGTTACCCCTGCAAAATACTTCTACAAACCACAAAGCTATCATTATCTATTGTCTGGTTCAGGACAGCCTTAAATGAGATAAAACCGTAATAAACTTGACTTAAGGAACAGAGAATTCCAGAATACAGTGTGTGTGTAGATGTACAGGAAGTGTGAACTCGCTCATACTAAGCTTTGAGCCCCAGGTGCATAGAGGACATTGTCTTAGAAGGAAACCTGCTACGCAACTGTTTATGTACACACATTCCAGGTTGGCATGTGCGGGACTTAGGAGTTGCTTGGTTTGACACGCTGCGCCGGGGTGTCCCCCCCCCCCCCCCCCCCCCCCCCCCCCCCATGCGTTCGAGGCATGCGTTCGAGGACCGTGTCAGACCCGGCGGGGCGTTGACGCTCTGTTTAGAGACAGAGACGCTGATCTCTTCCGCCCCCTGTTGGGACATAGCTGAATTGACTTAAGAAGGCATGACTGAGGAAATGTACACAGCAGGAACAGACTTAGACCTGTAATGTACTGAATACTTTGTACAAAGTAAGCACAAGGTGTATATATATTTAACAACAGTGATCAAATGAATCATGTCATTGGCTTTGTTATGTCACCTTAAAGGGCTTTTGCAAGGCCTCCATTAATATAGTCAGTCTTGCACTTGAATGTGAAAGGTCCATTTGAATGCATCTTTAGTACTGTTGTAGGGTGCGTTTCCCTCTAAAGCTACATGTTTGTTCTTTCAGAGAGAACTGCGATCTTCTTCAACAGTCACAACGTGTCGAAGCCAGAGTGTGCCTCAGATCTAACCTCTGTAAGGATCCTTGTCTTGTTAAAGACATAATGTTGTTTTTATCCCTTTGATCTGCTGTAAACATACCGATGTGGGACTGAAAGGTCCACTTTCTGCCTGGTCCTTTTTAATATGCTCATTTGATTGACGTGGTCAGATACATTTGTTGATGTTGTTATTGTTTTGGGGGGCTAATAACCACAGAGAATGGAAGGGGTCTTCCTGGAACTGACCGCAAGTCTGTTTGTTTTCACTCAGAGGGACAACGCAGAGGGCGTGTCCAGGCAGCCCAAAGATGATGTCATCAGGGGGATCTCCAGGTGCTTGCGACAGGCCCTGGGTGTGTCGCTGTTTGGTATCGATGTGATCATTAGCAATCAGACAGGACAGCACAGTGTCATTGACATCAACGCTTTCCCAGGTTGGTACAGCTACTGTTAAGATAAATGATACTTACTGATGCACAAAATACGTTAGTTTTTTTGACAGTACACTTGCCACAGCAATGGAGTAGCGTATTGTACTCCATACCACTTACATAACTAAACTGGTTATTGGTGAATTTGGTAGGGTAAGGTCTGTGGTGGCCATTTTTATTTCATTTCTTTTTACAAACTCCCCGCAACTGTTTGTTTTCAATACTGTATCTTTTGAAACATTGGTGCGTGAGAGGTCAGCCATACTGTTTGGGTTATTCTGGAAAGCTCCACATGGTGGCTGTGTTGAGCCTGATGGACGAGCTCAGAATGAGGTCACGCTGCCAGAATGTTCTCTGTTTCACATGCAGACACCAGGGAAAGACAGCATGGCTGTGTTCGGATAATACACGCGTACATTTGCAGTGGTATTACCTCTGTCAGATTTTATATTTAGGTAATGTATCACTCTTTGGGGATATGAAGTGCATATCAGATTGCAGAGAGATTTATTTACAATAATTATTCAAAAAATGATTAGTTACCGGGCTTTCTTGACTCAAAGCGCTACCATAGCAACACTGTTGTTGTGTTGAAGTGCATTTGAGCTCGGCTGTAGGATGTGAATGTTACACTCTCTTGACCTTGGCTGAGGTAGACACACACGCACAAACACTTGACATGATTACTGAACACTAAACCTCTCTCATTACCATGGAGACGGTTTCTGTCCCAACGGTGGGTGTTCACAGGCGTCACTTGTTTGTGTTACGATAACGTCACAAGTAGTCTGCTATCCTCCCGATCACCGACATGGCTTTCTTAGGCCTCTCTCCTTCCTCTACTCAACATTATCCCAGAGAGAGATAACGGTCTCCTGACAGGAAATAACAGAGCAGAAACCCCCTACAATAATACATGATTAATGAATAATCCTATCTGGCATAGACATCTAAACGACAGTTTTATTGGTTTCTAGGTGACAAGGGAAATGGATGTGTTTTTGTTGGGGACTCTGTTGAGAACAAAGAAAATTTGAGCTTCTGCCATTCTGTTTTCTGAATGGTTCCAACCTGCTGTTTGTATAATAATTAGGCTGCCCATGCTGTTGAGAAATAGCCTGTGTTCCCCTTTGTGTTTAGCCTCAACACACACAGTCTCAACATCCTCGTGTGTGTTTCCCTCCTCAGGCTACGAGGGCGTCCATGAGTTCTTCGACCACCTGCTCAGTCACCTGACCAGCGTGCTGAAGGCGTCGGAGAAAAACAACCCCTGCGGGAAACCCTGCGCGCCTCTGGAAAAAGAAGCGTGCTCGGGCTCCCGCTTCGCCGAAGGCGAGGGCGTCAGGAGGGGCGCCCATCAGGGACTGGGCTGTAACTCAGAGGTGCCTGCTAACTTTCAGCAGCACTGCGTGTCAGCCATAGCAACGAAAGCCTCCTCGCACTGATACGATTCTCTGCTCCTTCCGCGAGGAGAAACATGTCACGTCACACGATCAAAACACATTCAATCTTCCCAGTTGTGAGGAGAGTTAAGACTTCAGTGGGGGATATTCTCTGGTTGTTTTGTAGACTGGTGTTCTGTAAATTGTGTTCTTGGGGATGGAGTTCTGCCTTACTGGTGATGTTTCCCTTGTTTTGTGGGAGCTTATATCCATGAGTGGTCCTCACAGGCAAAATCACTTGACTGAATAAATCTTTGTTGACGTGTATGTACGTTATGTATGTTACATGTTCTGTTTGATATGTTCTGTTTGCGTGTGTGTGTGGGTTGGTAAGACCTTTCTGTTATATCAAACCCTACGTGTGAATACTCAGGTTAAAGTTTTGCCTCTGTGAATGCTTGAATGGAGGTGTCTCTGCCACCCAGCAGCACCGAGAAAGCCTTATGCTGAAGAATTGGCAAGCTTTTAAGACAGACATACCTCCACTGTAATTTCGTTTTTTCGTTTTTTCAAACAAAGTCTATCACCACTCTATGAAACCATTAGCTCTCCATGAAAGGTAATTCAGGGTTTAAGCCTGTTTGTTCATAGCATGAAGGAAAATACATGTACTAATTTATGGTGAGTTGGGGAATAATCATTTTTTGCCTGCTTTTCTGAACAAATGCCTTAGAACAAATGGTATGTTTTGTAAATTAAGAATATACATTTTGCATTTATATTGTTGTAAATCTCTAACAGGGGTATACAGATATACCAAAGACCAAAGAGGCCTTTGTACCATAGGAAAGAAGTTAAACTTTGACTTAACCTATCTTGACATGTTATTGTGCTTTCAAAAGAACAAGAGAGTGTTGAATGTATGTACAGTTTAAATAGCTACATATCAATTAATATATTATGTTGTTTTACCACAATGAGGTGTTTTGTTTCTGATCAATATTGAGAATCCTGAAATAAATCTCACATCTACATTAGTTGAGTGAATTTCTACATTAGAAAGGGTTCAAAAATGCTTATGGTTGAGAAGGCTTTTTTCTGTATGTGCTTCATATAATATGACTTACTGGAAGGAGTGACCATCGTTCTTATTCCCGCTTGGTTTGACTTGCACATACATAATTCAAAACAAGATTTTATTTTCAATTCGCCAAAGACCCAAACTTAGTAGTAGCAGACCCAGCCCTGGACTTCTGACATAGTAGGTGGATAGTAAGTTATAAACTGGATTTAAGGTGTTCAGCTGTTATTTATTCCTCTCAAAGCCCATCAGTGACTCACTAAGCTACCTGAGCACCATTGTCTTCAATACTCAGTACATGATGTCACTGCCACACGTCTCAGGAGCTGTTTGAACTGAACAGTCCCATCACTTCAGTGCATCTTACATCACAAGGTAACCGCCCTTTTCTCTGTGGTTCTGTTCTGTTCTTTGGCGTTGGCACGCTAACAAGAGCCTTCCATACCTCCTAGCACTTTCCGTGCAAAGCACAAAAAGACACTGTTCTGGTGGGGGGGGGGGGGGGGGGGGGGGGGGGTTTCCACCACAAACTAAATCATTGCTTTTCAGGCGTGAACCGTGCTTCACGCTTATCCAGGATGCCGTTTAACCAGCGCTGAGTAGCTGCGATTTAGAATGGATGGAGGGGAAATAAATGAAATGATGGCATTGACCTCTTCTATGCTGAATAGGCAACCTTTATATGTGGAGGAGGGGTTTAGCACGAGCTGCTGTGATGCAGCACTAAATGTGATTAGTGGCATGCAGTGGCAGTGTTGAGAACTATACTCTGTACAATGGAACGGTGTGCTCCTGTCAACCAAACCCATCTGTCAGGGTTTACAGCGATGCCTGTCATGTCCTTGTCCTTCAGAACGGATCAAATCTTTTGAGTTGTTAGTATCAGTGGTTCAGGGTTAACATGCTTTAACTAGTAGGACCCAAGTCAGACACAAAGCATTTTAGAACGATCGGTCGTGTTCCCAGAATCTCGCCCACTAAGAGAACTGTTTCAGATATCTGCCGCTGCGTTTGAATCAATATCTTTCATTCCTTGTGTCGTTACATTTAACGATTTTATCACGAGTATCTCTCAAACTGTAAGCTTCTCTGTGGTAAACTAGGAATAAACAGACAGCATTGTGAACAGACAGTAATGGACTGGTACATAAATTCATATATTCTCCACCAAGTCAGTTCATAAACAGCATTTCACATGTCCAGATATCTCCAGATCACTATCCAATTTATTAGTTTTCTTAGATAAAATCCATACAGCTTTTGCTTATAATCAAGTTAATAATTTACCTATTAAAATGTTTTATTATTGCATTGGCTTTTGCTTTACCAAGCCATGATAAATCAAATCAACGTTCTAGAATTAATTTCCACATACATCAGCCCTATGGTTTTAGCAAAGTGAGAGTAATAAATGCTTACATGTTATCGCAGTGCTAACAGAAATAAGTTGGTAAGCAGGTGCAACGTAGTGATCAAGTTACAGCAGAGAAACAGCGAGAGAGAGAGAAAGAAGTGAATAAGGTCCTTCTGCAGCAAAGCAATGGAGGTCCATTAGAGCCCTGCAGTGTGTGGGTGTGAGTGGGTGTGCATATGAATGTGTATCTCTGCAGACAAAAAGAAAGAGGGAGACAGAATCTCTTGTCAAAGTCATACCGGGCTCTGATGCAACAGAACTGGTGGAGAAGGGGAGGAGAGGAGGAAGAGAGAGGGAGGAGAGGAGGAAGAGAGAGGGAGGAAAGGAGGAAGAGAGAGGGGAAAGTGGAAGAAAAGAAGAGGAAGCAAGAAGGAGGAGAGGAGGAATTGAGGGGGGAAGAGAGGGGGAAGAAAGGAGGAAGAGAGGAGGAAGAAAGGAGAAAGAGGAGGAAGTGAGGAGGAAGCGAGGAAGACTTGGGTCTCATTCTCGCCTCAGCCTTGTCTCAGCTCGTGGAGTTTCTGGGCGACGTTCTCCAGCTCAGATTCTAAGGCAGCCAGACTTGCTATTTCAGGATCCTAAATTCAGAAATAAATAGATCGACAGAGAGAGAGAGAGAGATTGACTGTTTTAATAATCATGCCCATAACATTGTTAACAAAGTACTGCTATGATGGCTGTAATACGTCTATTTAATAGACTCCAAGGGACATATTGCATTGGAAATACAGTATAAGTATAAGCAAAGACAAAAAGATGCTACATGTAAAAGTTGTGGGCAGAGGGTCAACCTTAGTTCAACCATTGACTGGTGGTCCTCTACTCCTTCACATAAAATAGTGTCTGGGGTGAAATGTTCTTGCTCTCTATGGCTCTTTCTCTCACACACAGACAGACACACAACCTCTGTCTGTTTGGTGCATGAGAGAAGGAGAGTGACAGAGACAGAGAGTCAGCAAAAGGTATGACAGAGAAATCAATTAAAAAGAACCGCAGGGTTGGTTGCTGGTTGTGGTCGTACAGTCATAGACATTCAAACAATGGAACTTAGTTCAGTTTCCCTCCTCTGACAGGACCTCATTAAGGTTGAGCTTGTGTGAGGCCAGCTGATTCTGCTCAGTATAAACTCCCAGGAGCAAACCATGATGAAGCGTTTCAAATGAAGGTTGTTTTAAAAGGTGAGTTTAATTAATGGAACTGCGACAGTGTAACAACGGGGGGGGGGGGGGAGTTGAATATTGAGACAACAATGGCTACTCTTCTCCTTTTATTGTTGTGCATTACCACTTGAGTGTTAAATCCACCAAGTAGAAAGTCAAATGTATAAAATGAAGCACAGTACTGTTATTTTGAGGTAGACTTAACTTCTAGACATGCTGGGGATAGTCTGACGTTACCTCGGTCTTCCTGATAGCGCTACCTTCTTCCTCCTCAGCTCCTCTCTCCGTCGGTATTCTTCGTGCCATCAGCTGCAGCTCCTTTACCTCAGGACTCCTCTGCTTGGTCTCCTCCTCCTCCTCTCCCACTACCTCCTTTGAGTGGTGGGGCACTTCCTGTGGATCTCTGACCTCCAGCGACCTCTCCTCCTGCCCCTCTCCTTCTTCAGGCCTTTTCTTCATTTGCACCAGCTCACTCTTCCTGCTCCAATGCTTTGAGTCGGCAGCGCTCTCCCCCTTCAGCTCCCCCTCCCCCTCCGCTGCCCTCTCACCCTTCTTTTCTGACTCGGTGCTGTCACCGAGGAACATTCCGGATCTTTTCTCCTCCTCCTCTAGAGATGTCTCAGACTTCTTCTTCTCTGCTGCATCATGCTTTTCACTTGCCGTGGTCCCTGAGCAGACAATAAAGAAAACATCCCCATCAATTTATATCAGAGTTCTTAATGAGTGACATAGTTAAAGAAAAGGTTTAAATGGTCTCCCACTCCCTGTCTCTAAATAATAATACCTCATTTAAATATTTTCTCTTGAATGCTATTGTATTTCATGGTCCTTTTAAACCTAGCACACACAATTGGGTAGCACAGTGTTATTGAAGATTTTGGGGTCCAAAAGTACCATGTTGGTCATTCTACCAAATAAAATACCAAGACCATACAATTTTGCTTTCACCTTAATGTTACGTACTACATAAAAGCATCTATTATTCCCTTTATGTGGATCGCATGCTACCCTTTACAGCTGCTACCCCTTTTGCCTGTATTATGAAATACTTATAAGTTATTACATCCATATAGCTAGCGTTAGCTAATAAATAATTAACAAATATTGTCATGTTAACAGTCAGTGGTTATTTGCCACATTTAACACACTTGTTAAATGGCACATAAGAGTTATCAGTTTTTTTTTTTGTTTTTTTTTGCAGTCAGCTCTTGTCCATCAAAGTCCCAATGTAATCACAATAATGGAATAATTCCAGCAAAACGTACCTGGCATATTCGGTTAGATAAATCAAGTTCCCCTTAAAAGAAAGCCATTCTTAATGATATGGCCTGTCTAAGTGACAAAATATATATTTAAGAGAAGATGTCTACTGTTGAATTCAGGGGCTCATTTTGTCCATGTATAAGAAGTGCTGTCAAAATGCCAGTCATGTTGGCGCAACTCCAGCATCCATTACTTAATTGCATTGACCACCCTCCACCCTCCTCACCCACCCCCACCCATAGAATTCATCAGATGGATGGACGCTCTCACATCACCATTCTAGCATAGTGGTCTAGCGTCTCAAATCGTTACATGGATCTCTTGAGCTTTTTTTCCTCCTAAGTCTGTCCTTTTTGCAGCAGCAGCCGACTGCATGCCCTCTTTATTTGAATAAATTAGGTATCATTTATTTGTTCTCTTGTGGCCCTATTTGGTCATGGTACTGTACTCCATGGTACAAACACACACTCGCATACACAGAGTACATAATTTGTATCTTCAAACCTTGAGTAGAAGACTATCTTCACTACCAGCCTCTTTCTCCACCCCCCCCCCCCCCCCTCAATCTCTCTCTCTCTCCCTCTCTGTTTGTCACTCTGTCTTTGTCTCTAGCTCACCTTTCCTCACTCATCCTCCCTCTACCTCTCTTTCCCTCCATCACTGTAATAGCTCAAGCACTCCAGAGAACAGGCCTTACGAGCTGGATTAGTCATAATAAGCAGCCAAGTCATTTATTCCTATGGCACTCAGTCATTACAACTACCACACTCTTCAAGGAGTACTGCAGGGTAGTCACCAGCCTAACTATCTGTGCATAGGGTGACAGCATTATGTATTAATGAACATTGACAGTCTCTCGCTTGCTGATAGTCAGTCTGCTACAATTTCCTCTTGGGGATGAATAAAGAATTTATGGATTGGTCAATCAATCAATCATCTATCTGTCTATATCTATAAAGAAGGACTTGTTTTCTTACCTTTGTGGTGCTGGTTCACATCGTCTCCCTCTCTTCCATCTTCCTCTGAAGCCTCCTCCTCGGTCCGGCGCTTCAACTCCAGTCCCTCATCCTCCTCATCCTCATCTTCCTCATCTTCATCGTCCTCTCGTTTCTTCTCAAGCGGTTCCCCCTCCGCCGCCTTCTCCTCCTCGTTCATGGAGTCAGAGATGCGATTGTCGGTGTTCTCGTCCGCGTCGCTCGTCCCTCCGTCTCTCCTTATCTCGTGGCCCTCCTGTGACTCTTCCTTCTTCTCTGAGCTTTCCTTCTCTCCACCTCCTTCTGTTGTCCTTCTTTCTTCAAGGATGGACCTCTCCCCTGGTCCACCCAGCGCTTCCAGCATCGATCGATCTGTAGGGGGAGAAGATTCACAGTCCCTGAACTTTTTGTTCACAAAGAGAAATCGATTTAGCTGAGTGGGGGTTCGAGTAGTTACATCATTTACAGTGAACTGTATTCACTGTAGATTATGTTAGAATAAAGGTGACAGGATGCACTGCCTGTGCTTGAAACTAAGAAAACAGTGAAAACATACAAATGCTTCAAAGTGTTTGTATACATGTGAATGTCTTATAACAACTTGAAGTGCCAAATTATTCAAACCACCTTGTCAGACATGAGGTACAGGAGTTAGTATATTCAAATGCTATTTTACCAGCCTAACATGCAGGAAAGTGGTACTCTGAACAAACTGCACCCTCAACAGTCAGTCCAGTTAACATAGAGGCACACAATGCTGCACAACACCAGAAGAGGAGGCTTGGTACCTCCTACGATCCTGCTGCCTCTGAGTTTTCTTGGTTCATCTCCAAAGTGAAACAGGAGGAGGGTGGCTGACTGCATTCTTAGAAGTTGGTGTCACAACTTTGTAACAGTATATATTTAGACATGTCCATTCTGACATAACACCTGATCGGATCAAATGGATTCTGAAATGTACTGAGTAAAGGAAATTAAACCTACAGTAGGACACTTTTTGAAAGAGGGAATCAGTGTTCAGAGTGGACGTCTTCAAGGTATCCTATGACGTTTTTACATTGGGTAAAAATGATCGAGTCGTTTTATAGTTCCTTGGAGAAAGATACGGACTTGCTTGATGTATGGTACTTCTTTAAGCCAAAGCATTCGCAGTTGAAGTCACATCCAATCAAAATGCAAATTAGACATTTGATTAGTGTCAACATGCAGGAACAGTACTGCTCTGATATTTGCATTATAAAACCAGACCTCCAGAATACAGACGGTAGCTAACCTTATTTTTATTTTCTTTATATCAGGACATTGAAATGACTCCAAGCAATCTTGAATCAGCGAATTAAGCCTGTCTTTGCTTCTATAGACACAATAAATCATAGATCGCACATCCCCTTCTTTCCATCTTCAGCAAATTAAACTGATGTCCATCTAAAACAACCTGTTAATCAGTCTCAATGCTTGGATTATTTATGGCGCTCCCTCCGCAAAGAACCTCTTTAAATAGCTTTATAATAACTGATGGTTTTTGGGTAGTGTGCACCTTAACATTAATGTAGACCACAACTCCACAACACATCCATTCTATTTCTACAACCCTGCCCAGTAAGTTTTGCCCACTCTTACTGACGTTGGCAGGGGAACAGTTGCCCGTAGGAACAGGAACAGGCACAGCAAGTGTATTCCATATCCCAGTTCTGTCTGTCAGAGCCTCAGTGACTACCTTCATGTCTGTCCCTAATGAGAGCAGATACATACACACAGCCCTGCAGTCTGACTGGCGATGCTCACACAATGTTTCAGAGCATTTTCTTGGGAATGTATTTGTTTGTGTTACTCTGGGTAGTCGATGTATTATTCTTGTGCACAAGCAAACAAAGAAACACTTGAGAGAATCTCAACGTTGAAAAGAAAGGAGGCTATCCTGAAAGCTGGTAAGTCTAGTTTGTCTGATCAGGTTGTGTCTAAAGAAAATTCCAAACATAACTGGATTGTGATGCTGTCAACAACACTGGGAACTTGGATTGAGGAATTGTTTGCTTGCTGTGAGAAGCAGCACCATTTAAAAAGCAGTACTGCCTTCACAGCAAGTAAAAAGACTCACCTGCACCATCCTCTGTGGGCCGCAGTGTCTTGGTCACATGACCAGCGATGATGTCACTCTGCTGCTGAGTGTGTCCATTGGGACCTGATCACGAGAACAGAGTTTATTCAAGCATTTACTTCATTTCTTTCGTTTGCATCAAAGCTATTATTTTCTATTCCTGTGAGTGTAATGTCGTTTAGAAAATAGTATTTGAACAGTTTATCCTTGACTACAATAGCATTTCCCAAAGCATCTCTAGGTGGTGCATTAATCTGCCCCTGCAGCACCTGGCTGGGACTCACCTTGGAGAGCAATGTCCTGGAGCTCTTTGAGGAAGTTGTGATGGCGTAGGATGGAAACGAGCCTTTCATCTGTGAAACACAGAACATTCAACAACACACATATGAAGTACCAGTGTGTGCACCTGCGTATGAGCAAATATAGAAATCAGATAGGCTCTTTATTTTGCCCTTCTCTCTCTCTCTCTCTCTCTCCATCTCTCTCTCTCTCTCTCTCCCTCTCTCTCTCTCTCTCTCTCTCTCTCTCTCTCTCTCTCTCTCTCTCTGTGTCTCTCTCTCTCCCTTTCTCTCTCTCTCTCTTTCTCTCTCTCTCTCTCTTTCTCTCTCTCTCTCTCTCTCTCTCTCTCCCTCTCTCTCTCTCTCTCTCTCTCTCTCTCTCAGATGCACACACACACCTCACACATATACAAGCATGACAAGCATTGCAATTGTTCAAGTAATGTCCCAGAGCAGAACGCACAGGTACATCACTGAGCATTCGTGGTTTATGAGACTCAGCACTTTCCGACGGCCTCAGAGAGTTAATTGCAACGAAATGTTCTGCCTCCAAAGCTGAGCCCCAGTTAATCATTTGGACAAGAGCACGGTTTCCAGTGAATAACAGCAGCACCAGGCTATTCCCTTTCTGCTGACCCAGAAATAGTGTCCTGTCTGGAGAGAGAACTCCGGAGAACGTCCCCACACCTTTATTTTTAGACGGACGCCGTCCACCCTTCAAATGTTCCGTTTTGTTTTGTTCATCTTTTTCTACTAGTCTTCCTGTTGGACATGTAATGCCTCCCCCCCCCCCTCCTTCCACCCTCCCAACCATTTTCAATTCAGTTCATTTCATCCATGCATGCTTCTCTTTAGTTCAGCCTGCCTTCCACCATCTCTCCCTTTACCTCCCTCCTGCTCATTGGCTCGTTCCCTTTCTCTCCAATGCTACCTCTTGTTCTCTCAGTCAGAGGTGTTCAGTTTCCCTGCCGTGGCCTCATCCTGGTAACAATAGCTGTATGGGTAATGCATTGATTGATTTTGCTCAACAAGGACAGAGTCAAGGTAATACAATGGGTCTGCTATTGAATAGCCATGGCCAAGTGACCCGGCTAGACGACTCTGCTAGGCATCTTTTTACACAGCACACGCTTGCATTGAAAGCAATAATTACTTTTGGTATAGAATGGGAGATGTGTGTATTCATGAAAGCAAATTGCAGCAAATATTGCTTCCATTAAGACAGGTCAGTGACTGGCTGTTTCAGATGAATGTAGCAGCATTGTTCTGACAAGGTTACTTGACTTGTCTTGTGACGATTTAAGGCAGGTTAAAATAAGGAAGATTATTGCATATTTAAAGATAGCACTTGAGTAAATTGAACTATAGATTAATTTCTTGGTCATATAATCAAATCAATTTTTGTCCTCTCGCAAATATATAAATGAAACAAGGATAGCGTTAATGTAATGAATTATTGAATGATTTACCCCAAGCATTGATAGGCTTGCCATGTATCTGTCATTGCCGATATAACCAGGCTGCAAATCACCTGTCTTTAAGTACTACAACTGTATAATCCTAAATGGGTTATAATGATAGAAGATGCAATTCACCTGACTCAGTAGCTTACCTCTCCTCAGTGTGTTCACACATTCTTGGCGAACCGGCAAATTCTGTGGCTTCGACAGCACATCAGCCAAAGCCTCCACAATGCATTTCATCACCTGGAGGGAAAGCAACAAACACACAGCCCAAAGGACGAGCAGGGATCCGTCAATAAACCAAATATACCAGAAGAGAAAATAGCAGTGAACACAGAAGGCATGTGGCTAATGGACAACAACTGATTCTTAAACTGTTGTCATTGCAGGCTGTTTATCCAAAGAGCACGACCAAACACAGTAGTCATTAAAAGCAGTTTGCCTATTATGTACAGTATCTGTTGCCCTATTAACCCCTCAAATCTTGTAAACCTGCCCTGTTGCATTTTTGTCCTATTACTAGTTGCACTTCTGGTCAAATGTTTACAGCATTTCGTTCCTCTGTACTCGTAATGTGTCCAATAATCAAGTTTAATAAAGGACAATCTGATTAAATAGAAATGACTGCAGTGACTCACTGGATCAGTGGATTTGTTCTACTGGTAGATTATGAATTTGCATTAGAGTCACACCATTTTCAATGGATAAGAGCGTCTGCTAAATGACTAAATCTAAAATGTAAATGTTCAATCAATTACCCACCCCTCCCTTTAATGCCTCTTTCTCTCTCTGTCTCTCTCTCTCTCGATCTCTCTCTCTGTCTCTCTGTCTCTCTCTCTCTCTCTGTCTCTCTTTCTCTCTCTCTCTCTGTCTCTATGTCTCTCTCTCTGTGTCTCTCTCTCTCTGTCTCTCTCTGTCTCTGTCTCTCTCTCTCTCTCTCTGTCTCTCTCTCTCTCTGTCTCTCTCTCTCTGTCTCTCTCTGTCTCTGTCTCTCTCTCTCTCTCTCTCTCTCTCTCTCTGTGACTTGCAGACACACATGCCTGCACAAGCCCCTTTTAGTTTTTTCAGGATAGGAAACATATGCCAGTGGTGAGGTCATTGATCTTTATCGCAGTCTATACCATTCAAGAGCGGCAATATTGATTTGGGACAAAGTCATAATGAGTTTTCCGCTGAAAGGCAGCATAAGGTTTTTAAAACCAAAATGCTCTGGATAGAGTTCTACTTCAGTTTACAATTCTGACTGATCATATGAATGTTAGTGAGGGATGTATTCATAATGCATATCCCAATTTTGCTCACATTGTTTTAAATATTTTTTCGAACAGCTTTGTGTTTTATTGTTTAGACAGTGACCCAGGATAGGAAAAGTGTAGTATGTTCACAGCTGTCGGTGTATTGCTCCACTTGTACACATAAGTCATTTTGTGAGTGTGAATAGGCATAATTTGTGTTATGTTTTGTTTCACGTAGCGTAAATTATGTTCTTTGCATGCTAGTGGAGTTATGTGTTAGATGTAGGTTATGAAAATAGTGTGTGTTGGGTAAGCTATTTATGAGTTTTTCTATTGGCTTTTGTAATTAATGGAACTCACTCTTAACAAACAGTAGTGTAGTTACTGTGATGTTGTTGCCTTTTAATTCAATTCAAATATTAGGGAAAATTACACTAATGCACAAAAAGGAACATTTAAGGTTGAAGCCTTATGTAGTGGAGATAAGTCGTCATTCATTTCCAGCTATGGGTTGCAATAGGCTAAACCAGTCCTACTGTACTATAATACAAAATCACTCTTTGGGTTCATGCAAGTCTTGAAATTGGCATGAAGGTTTGATTCCCACCCACCTGCATTAAGCCACCTCAAAATGAAGAACAGTGTTATTTTATGTGAAATAAGACTAACCTTCACGTCTTCATTCTCCAAGCGACTTTGAGGCACTGGCCATGACAGAACTGCGTGGGAAACAAGAAAACATGAACACATGTAGTCTCCCGTTTATCAATGAATACTTTATAATGCATTTCTGATGAATAGTTTGATCTTTTCTACTGAGATTTTCTTTCTTTAAATTGCCCTTAACTTTTATTTAAAGCATTTGGTTACATTTTCCAATGCCGAATATTTAAGTCCTCACTGTTAACTAAATCAATTACTGAATGAGGATCATCACACGTACTGACAGAACACATGCAGACGAAAAGCAGAGCGCTGTCCATGGTTCTGATCAACAGAAAGACACCGCACACACACACAACCTTCCAGTGCTCACTCGTCATATAACTTTTAATAAAACTACATTTAGCTCAGCAATCATATTCCCAGTGAATAAATAAAAAAGATCTTACCGCAAGTGGCCAAAATGGTAAAAATGAAGCATCCCCTTGCAATCATCTTTGCAAAGAAGCCGCAATTTTTGCAATATGACACCAAAACACTTCTTGTCTGAAAGCGATGCGGACTCTTGTCACTTTTATGCTGTCACCGATGGATTATGGATTCATACTGTATCGAACTTGGTCGTCCTTCGTTATTATTGTAGACCCTGGTCCCTCTGCAGCAGTGGATGTGTGCCGCTAGTCAACATACTAGCACCTGCTTTATATAGGGGGCTGCTGCGCGAGAAGGAAATGACATCATAGCATGAAAAGTAGGGACTATCATAATACCTTTCAACTTTGAGAATGGTAAGTAGGCAACCGAGTACTTGGTTGTATAATAATGCTTGTTTATGAGGGGTGGTTTTACTCAGTGCATTAGGTGTACAAACATCGTTACAAAGGACTTCACACGCTCTTTGAACTGCCACTCAACCAACCTACACCTCCTAGGAAGGAAGGAAAAGCTCCCAGTAAACTACCAGGTGTGTGCAGTGGCAATGCATATATTCAGTGGCAATGCCTACTTAAAATGTGTCTATTTATGGATACATGTGTCTACATAATGTAAAACTTATTATTGTTTTCATGCCAATTCTATTATTTAGTGCTGAATTGGACAGTTTGTTCAGAAATGTGAATTGCCCAGCTTACCTTCACAAGGGCTACACAACTTGACTAGCAAGTCTGATTGTCAGTTTAAGGGTTGGTTACAGTGTCCAACTTTCCCATGTTTGCCACCCCCAATGTGCTGCGACAGATATGTGGTTTGAAATAATGCCTGTCATCTTCATTTACATTATAAGTTATTAACGCAAGACAAATATATGATACACAATAAAGCGTTTCATATTCTGAAGTATACTGTATATCCATGGAGCCAAGCTATGGTTTGTAGGCAGTTATGGCATTGTTTTCATTATACAACTCTACAAGATGCAATTTTCCCCCTCGGGAGACAAATAAAGGTTTTCTCATTTTAAGATATTTCTGACACTGTACCTTTAACAATATCAACACAATTCAAAGTAGAGTCAAAACTACACTGTTAGTTTCACTCACCCTCCATTTCTGTTGCTTCCCTCTTAAACTGAGTTTGCATCTGCAGTTCCTTTTCTTGAGATAAAAGATGAGATACTTTATTATATACAGTTTTCTCAGTGCGGCAGTATACACCTCAGCAATAGGTAAGCACCATGGTTGAAATTTTCTTTTTAACTTGTATTATGATAGCCTATAATAATCCACATTCCAATAGTATTAATAATAAAATAACTTTAAATAAAAGTACCCAAATATTTTGATATTGAACAAGCATTTGTATTCGAAAATGGTTAAGAAGTGATCTTTGTTTTTTTAGGTCCTGAAATTCATTACACCTTTGGATGCTTTGATTCAGGTGATTTTCAGGTTGTTTTGGAGGTAGAGGGAGATGAGCTCTTTTATATAGACTTCAAAATGAAGGAGGCAGTGTTGACAGTCCCTCACTTCAAATACAATGGTTTTCATAAGTATCGTGAAATACTTTACAACTATAGTGAATTGAGCAGAATTTTTTGCTCGACCAACTTAAACCGAGAGAGAAATTGGACGACCTCCTTCACACCAAACCTCAAAGGTGAGGGAGACTGTCTGTTGGCATCTGAGTTTAAGATTTCAGCTTTGTGATGAAGGAATAACTCATCTACTTTTCAACTTGTGTTTCCGGTTTCTGTTTATCATGAAGCACCTGTCAGCACCATTTACCCCAAGAAAAACATTGAGCTGGAGGCAGAAAACACTTTAATTTGCTTTGTGAATGACTTCTACCCTCCATCCATCAACGTGACGTGGACCAAGAATGACGTGGAACTGACAGAGGGCGCGATGGGTCGTTATCACCATAACAAAGATGGAACATTCTTCCAGGTTTCCACCCTTCTTTTTACCCCTCAGGATGGAGACATATATTCCTGCACTGTGGAGCACCCTGGCCTGGAGAGCCCCATAACCCGAATCTGGGGTGAGATTCGGAACAATCTAATGATGTTTATTTCAATCTAACTTGGTTCATCACACAGAGTAATCAAATCAAAAGCTGAGATTGGATGATTGAACGTTGACTCATGTTCAAAGTTGGTAAGCGACCTCTCTGTCCTGCTTTTCCCCCAGAGGTGGAGGTGAACGAGGTGAAGGAGCCCAGCTTGCTTCCAACTGTGTTCTGTGGAGTGGGTCTGATTCTGGGGCTTTTCGGAGTAGCAGCTGGAACATTCCTCCTTGTAAAACAACCACAGTTTTAATATAGCCATGTAGTACCCGCCTATTGCTATTGTTATGTTATTGCCATTAATGTATATTACCCTGCAATTCTGTGTGCTATACTTTACCCTCCTGCTGTTGTGAACTGCAATGTCCACCCCCTGGAGGACGAATAAAGGTTCATCTAATATATAAAAACTGTTATTCATTACATTCAATTATTGGACACATTATGTCAATTATGTCAATGTCAATTCATAAATTACACAGTACCATTTTATAGAATAAAGGATGACTCTTGTACTGTTGCATTATCATTTCTATGTCCCTTATAATATACATTTTTAGGAAATAAGATAATTATGCAATGTCTTTATTGTTACACTGCGGTTTGCACAGAAAGATAACTTCCTCCATAAACTTCCTCCAAAAACGATGTACAGTATATAGCAGTGGTTTTCCCCCTAGTAGTTCCAAGTCACTAAGAAGACTTCATTTTCTGAATATACATGTATGATGTGATGAAATAGTTTAGACTAAAGACATTCCAATTCTATCTACTCGAAGAGTAACCCATAGATGTTCAACCAAGATGGATTAATTTGAGAAGCGATACCTGTGGCTTGTGAATGTGCTGACCTTTTTACCCCTGCATGCATTTTTATTTCCACTTCTTCATTCTCAGTCTTAAGTCATCAGTTGTATTGCTGTTAACAACAGACACAAACTTCCCCTTAGAGGTGAAACATGTCTACATTTTCTTTTAAATGTGTGGGACTCCTGTTCATCTTCCCCTCACTGTTCGGACATGGTCAGTACATTTTTCATTTGTGATATATATATATAATCTGATGATAAAGTGCATTTAATTTTAGATGTTTTTTTTTTAATGCTTACTAAGTTAAAGTGGAAAGGTATTCCTGTCAACAACAACAATTTTAACAAAATAATTGTGAATAGTTTCTAGTGTGCTTGATGGTGGATTTTAGAAAACATTGATAGAATGTATTCATACACAAAATATTTCGTCTGCCATAGGGATACAGTACTCTCTACATGTATATAAGCTCTCTTGTGTTTTTATGAATAAAAAATATATATACAAAAAGATACATACTGTGTGTGACAAGTATCTGTTTGGAATATTTGATTTGGTTTGGGTTAAAAAAAAAATAAGAAGAGATGCCACTGTTTCTTTATAGCAATTAAATTGTATTATGGTTTTACTGACACCAAACACCATCTAAATTCAGTTATTTCACAGTTGTGTTACGTCTCCCAAACTATTCTTTATGTTTTTTTTCGAAGCGTACTCCTCGAACGGATATTTCTCTTACACAAATGCTTGGTGTCCAATACCGTCAAGAGATGCAGAGGATATGGAGTACATACTTGAGTACCATTTCAATGGAAAGTTGTTGCTGCGGTACAACAGTACTGAAAAGAAGTACACAGGTTTTACCCCCGAAGCAGAAGTTGAAGCTGTTAAATGGTCCGGCACTTATGACATCAAGCTGAGAGAAAAAGATAAATATACATTATGCAAAGCATTTGGTGCTTCTGTCTGGGACACAGTAGAGATGAATACAGGTGATTTTATTATCCATTCACGATGCCATGCCAAGTGGAAAGATAGTTATTGATGTTAAGGTTTCATAATATATGTTGAAACACATTCATTTTCCAGTTGAACCTGACGTGAAGCTGTGGTCAGTGAAGCCTTTCCGCCCCGGACATCCTAACATGCTGGTCTGCAGTGCATATGACTTTTACCCCAAACAAATCGAGGTGACATGGCTCAAGGATGGACAGCCAATGACCTCAGATGTCACCTCCACAGAGGAGTTGTCCAATCTGGATTGGACCTACCAGTTACACACCTACCTGGAATACCTGCCCAAACCCGGAGAGCGAATTTCTTGCATGGTGGAGCATGCTAGCCTCACTAGGCCCATGCTATATGAATGGGGTAAGAGTGTGTGAGAATCTCCTGAGATTAGTGTATTTCGTCATTTTGAATATCATTATAATTGTCTGTGAATAGCGTTGAAAGTTAATTCCAAAAAGACGGTTGAATTCTTTGCAGACATATGCCACTTCATACACAATAGACAATAAACTAACAAACACAAATGTTCCATTGCTTGTGATGTACACTGTCATGAGTGGTTAGTGTTCTACATAAATTAAATGCTATATATATTATTAACATATTGTGATATTAATCAATATGCTACATTTGATTAATTATTATTTTGTTATTGCAGACCCCTTGCGGGAATCAGAGACAAATAAAATAAAAGTTGGGGCTTGTGGTCTGCTACTTGGAATCGTATGTGTGACTGCAGGTCTGATAAAGTACAAACTCAAATGTACAGGTGAGGATCAATACCTATTTTATTCAATATTACTTATTTGAACTAAACATTTTCTCCCTAGTGTCTTCAGAAAATACTTGTATTCTATGTTGTAGTTTAGTTTGGCCACTCAAACAGTGACTAGAGCAAGAGCATTCAAGAATAAACCTCTAAATGGAATTTCAATTAAGAAGATAAAAGAATGATGTGCTGTACATTTGTCTGTGCTCATCACAAACTGTGTCTGTTTCTTAGCTGGAAGAGAGTTGGTGCAGGAAGAGTTCAAGTTTGGGCCTTCAGAAGCAGAAAGGTTTCTAGAGAAATCTGCATCTGTATCACAATCTTGAATCACCCACTTTGACCTTGAGGACAGTGTGGAAAAGGGATTGAAACCCCGAAATACAGATTTACCAGGCTTGCTATACAGTATTTGAAAATAATTGGTGATGTAATTTTGGATGAACAATGACACATACAGAATTTTTGGTGATTTTTTTACGGTCACTTCATTGTACATTTTGCTTGGTTAGTCTTGGCTATTCACCAATATTTACTAATTTGATGGTAAATATTTATAGTATTGCAAATTACTGTTTGTTCTCCATGACAGACAGAAGTGAATAATTAATGTATTTGGAATGTACAGGATTCCTACTCAAATGTATGATAAATTATCCTAAGGCTTTCTTGTATACAATAATCAATAGTAATTAAAGACATTTTGGTCTTCCGAGGTTGTTTTTGATTCAGGCCACCATGAACACATTATTGATAACTTATTTAATGTTCCTTAGAGCTGCGTCAGCAACAACTATGCACTGCAGGTGTTCTTAACACTGTTGAGATTTTCCAGAAGTGAAAATAAAACCTGCAACTTTGCATACTGCTAGAGGAAGAGAAACATGTTATGATTGTGTAACTTCTATGATTGTGACACACAACATAATATGAACCATCCTCCCTCATTCATGATGTCACGTCACACAAATCCATCTGTCCTGGTCAGTTCAAATGCCCTCCTTTCCAACTAAGATACCAGTCAGAAATGATAAAGACAGTTTTGCGTCAATGGATGGCTTGTGTTGACTGTTTAGTACAGTACAGATCTGTTTGCAGATGGAGTGGGTTTACTGTGGATGTGATTACAAAGTCCTTTTTAAAAGACACTGATACACATGTTGAAAGGATATGATTACCATGCAGAACGCATCCACATGAGAAAAATGGGACCTGGGATTGGGGGATTTTATGTCTGAAACCAACAATGGGGAAATGAAATGTTCTAGTCACAAAAGGTATCCTGATACTGTACTTACATAAAGGAAGACTTATCTCATGCTGTTATTGACAGACCATTTGCTTACTTGTATAACATGCATCTACAAGATAAATAATGCTTTTTTTTCTTTTTTACAATTGTAAAAAAGGCACAATCTGCTTTACCGCTTAATTGCTTAGTCTGAAGAACCAAAGACAAATTTCTCAGGTTACACGTCTGTAGAGCTGGAAACCTACTGTCTGTATTTCAGGGTTTAGGGTTACTAAACTAACACTTTCCAGCATGCTTTGTAAAGCCACCCCCTTCTAATGTCATTGCTTTCAACTTCCCAACCACTGCTGTGCATTGTCTTGTTTGCATTGTGTCTATCATTCATTTCAAAAGGAGACAGGAAAAGGGCTAACTGAATTAGCATCGCTGAGCAAACCCATTAAAGGAAATGAAAAGACCCAAATTTAGCCCTCACCTGCCTCTTTTGTTCCGTTTTTATTGTGATCTTCTTTACAAATGTGGACCGCAATGACATGGTGAATACATGTGTTGTTTATTGACAGTTCCATGTGAAAGGCCAGGATAGGACACTTATTTGGAAATAAGCACACGTCATTCTTTCAGCACCGATCCCAGGTGGTGCATTGCAAACGTTGGATTTGATTACCATTTATTTTCACAATTCTGTCTGCTTCATAGTCAATACATGCTGGATCAATGGTTCAGTATCACGTTATCCATGGCATGTCATTAGTAGATCTACTGATAATGTTGGCTCTAGATCAAGGTCCCCGCATGTGGTCAGTGCCTGATAATGTACACAGTGGGCACCGATTCAATTTACCCCAACATTGTTCATGAATGCACCTAACATTGTACTCAGTTGTGTGGCTATTGACAGCTTTTTTGCTTTTTTTGCCACCCCATCTGTCACTGTATAAAACAGTTCAGGTTTGACTGGAGATTTATTTGAAGTGAAGGGTTACAGTAAGGCTGAAGTAATGAACTGCCCTGTCAGAATGCTTGTTAAAACCAGGAAAAATAAACGGATGTCTGTCTTCCCTGAGCCTGCTGATCTGGGGTCGTTGGGTACAGTTGGCTGGTCTGTTGGGGCTGTGCCTGGTCTGGTGTAGATATATGGGTAATCCTGTTTATTCAAAACAATCGTGTCAGTTACTGAGTTAGTACATTATAGAGGCATGCAATCTCATTATAGCCATCATCTACATAATTAGTTAAGTGATGCAGACATCGATAAGATGCTCAGAAATGAATAGATGGTTCATAGTTACAGAGGTTGGTCATAGGAACGGTTTTGATTCCCTTTTTTGAATTTTCATGGCATGTCATCATAAAAGCAACCTCATGGCTGCCATGGCTGTCAAATCTCATTACCTGATCACATTAAAATGCAAGGAAAGTCCTGAGTCTCAATCAATAACTCGCTGGAAGGTAATGTGACTTAACTTTCCTAATTTTATCTAGTAACTTGATCCACATTAAATGCATGGTCCAAATAAATGAAACTAAGGTGTAGTTTGTTCAGCAAAAGGAATATGTAGCAAAACATGCTCATATTTATAAGGTTTCTCATTCTTACCAAGGATGGGCACACTAGATCGATGGGGTCAGAAAAACTGCTTACAACCGATTTGCTTCCTTCAGGTTGGAACTGTAAGGGAAAAGAATGAGAGCCTATTGGATGATATCTGAGAGAATGAGAGCCTATTGGATGATATCTGAGAGAATGAGGGCCTATTGGAAGATGTATGAGAGAATGAGGGCCTATTGGATGATGTATGCGAGAATGAGGGCCTATTGGAGGGTGTCTGAAAAAAATGAGGGCACATTGGTGGATTACTTGTCCAACATGGAATGGTGTCCTATGTGGACCCATTAATAAACATTGTTCAGTGCTCACCATGTTGTTCCACAAGCCTTTGGCGAGCTCCTCATGGCCTTTTATTGTAAAGTGAAAGCAGTCATGAGTGAAGAAAGTCATGTCGATCTTCCCATCCTGTTAGGACACAAAATACAATACTGACACCTCTCAGAATCATTCTTTTGATCTTCTTGAATCAATATTTTTTTGTGTGTGTGTTACAAATAACACTAATCCCTTGCTGTTATCTTTGAACATAGTTGGAACAGTGCCAACTAATATCATATTTGTTAACATAAAGGGTGTCTTGACTGACCCCTCTCAGGTAACTGTGTGGTGGCTGCCTCAATGGTTTGCTTATGATGTCCTCTACTCTCTCTACATGTTTCCACTTGATCCAATAGGCTCAGGTATTTAATGGAGACTACCGGAAGGCGAGGAGGGTCAGCGTGTTTCAGGAAGGGCTGGAGAATGACAGCAAAGTCCTCCCTGAAGAAGCGCTCACTGTACAGAAGCAGCTCCAGTCTCTTCTGGAAAGACACGTCGTTCTTCAGTTACTAATCATTTTGGGTCATATGGAAAAATGTTTATTTAACATAACTAACTGTAAAATACTGTAACATATTGACATCATATTCTGCTCATATGAACACAGTCGTCCAGGGGAAAGGACTTCACGTGGAATTTTAGCCTACATTCAAGCTTCCAAATCCTGGGGAGAACAGGCCCATGAAGGAAGGAGTATAACCATTTACCTGGAACTCTAAATTGACTTCCACTAGCTCTTTGAGTTCAGGGGAACTTGACACTGGTTTTATGAGGCAGGAGCAGAAAGACCTATAAAAAGAAGAGGAGTCCAGAATGAGATCCAGAGGGTTGTTCTAACTTCAAGTTATCTAACGATTAAGGTATTCACAGGAGGTATTCAAATGAGACAGAATTGATAAATGAATGAATGAATGTGGGACAGAATGAACGATGGAAGGATTAAAAGTGAAAAGGAGGGAAGAAAAAGAAGAAAGGGTTTTGGTCCGTAATCTTACAGTTCCAAATTCAGAGGAACATTGTCAATGGATTCAGACTAATCGGAGCACCAACGTTAAATTGTTATTCATGAAAATGCATCAACAGCGCTCTCTGCAGTCATCAAATCAAAACTGCCCCATGTCAGATGAATGGTTCTTATTGGCCCGGTGGAAAACCAGTTTGTACGGGCAGGTTATCAAACCAAAATAAGCATGAGCTCACAGATTGGTCAGTTTCCCTGGCTGGAAAGGTCCCTCACCTCTGGAGCAGACAGCCAGGTGTGGGTTTATGGACTTCCCTCAGGGTCTCCATGGGTAAGATCTGCACCACGTTCACTATCATCCGTGGTACCTGGAACATGTTGGAGACACACACAATACTCATGACATGACATGCATTTGGTCTACTGTATCTTGTATGTAAATGTGATTAATAAATGCATGTATATATAAAATTGGTACATTTCAGACATGTGACGTTTGACCTCTTACCTCATTCATTAGCATTTCCAATGAGACGGTCATATAGTGAATGAAATTGTCCACTGAAAAAAGAGTCTGTTAAGACAAGTTAGCAACACATGGATTTTAAAATGCTGGATTCTCTTGATGCTACACAGGACACAAACAATTCAGAGGATTAAGTTAAGATTACTGATGATGCAACAGCAATGTATGGGGGCCAGATGGCTCAATGGTTAAGGTGTTGGCCTCATGATCGGAAGGTTGTGAGATCTAGCCCCGGCTGTGGCTATATGAGGTTGTGTCCTTGGGCAAGGCGCTTCACCCTACTTGTCCCTGTACTTACTGTAAATTGCTTTGGATAAAAGCGTCTGCTAAATGAATAAATGTAAATGTATATCAGGGGTAAGTGAGGTTAGGTTTAGGTAGTGAAGAGCATCGCACTCTACCTTATCTTTGCAGTAATCACAGATATCATTCATGCCTATAAGAATGGTCACAAGTTTCCAGTCGTCTTCAAAGTTCAGGTCCTGACGACAAACAGAGAAATGTACTCAGAGTAATATATATACTATAATCTGTACATTATAGATTACTACAATTATCTGTACATTCGAGATTAATATAATTAATAAAAACAAAAAGCAAGAAGAGTTGCCACCTTTATTAAAAGGTGCAAAAACTGTCCAAATCTTTCAGGTACAGTTTCAAATCACATTTTGTGAGCACATAATTACCTCAAAGTTTCTCAAAGTGTCAATGAGGTGTCTTGTCTGCCCAGGGAGATTGCTAGAAACAAACCATTGGATGACATGTTCGATTCAGTGACCGATCAACATCTCAAATCGTGTGAAAGCATTCTGAGGAGTGCGAAATCCTTCAGTGTGTCATGTGTGATACAGTAATGTGCAACATAAACAATACAAGAAGTATCGTGAAGACAGGATCCATGGACATTGGAAGATGGGGCTTTAATCCTATAGGGTCTATCTCATTCCCAGAGCAAGGTACTTCTACATTGACAGTGGGGGCATGGTAACCAAATGATATCTGATCCATTACCAAGATCCTTCTTACAAAGTGTTGTGTCCAGTGACGGCCAGGTTGAAGCCTGTCTCGCTGAGGGGGGCAGGGGTGCCATGAACTGTCTTGCACAGGGCAGGACCAATCACGTTTGGGTTGAAGAGCTTGATGATGTCTACAGTAATATTGATGGTCACATCATTAATATGAACCATAGACTTTACTTGGATGACTTGAAATAAGCTAGTCTTGATGGAAAATATATTACATTCTGTTTTGTGGTAAGATTCAACTGATTTTAGATATATAAAACAATATTCTGTTTGTGTCGTCTCCATATTTGTGCAATTAAATTAGTTACGTACTTGCCAGTGTGATGACATCTGTAAAAGACCCATGGCCTCCAATGCTGTTGAAAGGAGAATGTTTTTGCACAACTGCATACTAAAATTTACAATTGAACTCAACAGTAAGTATTGGAAGTTGCATTACCTCCATGAAACATGGCGGAACTCAATGGGAATACCAAGGACATTGGTAGCATTGGCACCAATCGCAGTCTAGAAAAAATATCAAAGTAATAATAACATGAGTCAATGAAGAATAAGCAACAAGCATATGTTCTAAAAGCTTGTTATCCACATCATTTATTCATGGCCAAAGGTTATGTAACTTTTGGATCACACATTTTCTGTGTTAGATCACAGAAAAAACAATAGCCCTGCGACTAGCTGACCCCAGTCCAGGGTGTACCCTGCCTAAGGCCCGAAAGTCACTGGGATAGGCTCAAGTCACCTGTGACCCCTAATGGGAATAAGCGGCACCGCTAGTAAACGGTAGATAATGAATGAATTAATGAATTAATGAACTTTCTGATATACAGTAACTTGATTTGCAAAAGTTAAAGTCTTCTAGCTCAGTGTCTTCCAATTGTTTTTTTGTTAGTTTTTTTCTCTCGTTTCTGCTTAATCATCGTTAATCTGGTGTTTTCTTTCACAAGGTCTAAAGGGTGTCAAATAACGTGGGCACTACTTCTCAATGAAGAAAAGAAACGAAAACAAAGAACTTCTCTATACATTCCAGAAATAAAAGAAGCCATGGGTCACGACCCTCAAACACCTACAGTCAGGGAGTCTCCCAGGGCAGCGATGACCTTGATATCAGCTGCCTTCACCAACTCAACTGCGGAGAAAGAAGTCAATATGAAGAACCAGAGAAAAGAGAGAACAGGATCTGATGTCTCAAGAGCCACAGGATCAGAGGCTCACCTGAACTGGGGACAGAAGGGGACGGACTCATGTCCGGACATTGGAACAAAGGATGTTTGAAGTTCACCGGTCGAATTTTCTCTGGAAACTCCTGGAAGAATATAGGTGGTAGGAAGGTAAACAAACATGTATGAATTCATGTGACGTTAGTGTTACACGTGTGTGTTTAAAGAGGGGTTCAGAGGAGACCGTGCCTTGAGGAGAGCATCCTGGCTGTAGTGACGAAGGCCCTGCTCATATTTCCACCACCACTCATTGCCTTGGAGAAGAGAGAACCAGAGAGAGCCACAGAGCAAGAGACAGAGATAAAGCAAAAGAGCGTGGAATCTTTAACGTTACAAAAAAACACAGCTAACCCCACACAGAATCCATCCTCTTCACCCCCAAAAAAACACTGATGACGTCCCTCAAATGAAAAACTTCTTGAGTTGGAATCATCACAAGCGTTTTCAGTAATACTCATTCTATCAAGAGTCAATGGGCAGATTCTTTGTTAGCAGGTGCTCCATTATCTGAACCAGCATCGACCTGCCTCCACTAGGCCCCTCACTCAAAACAAAGCCACCAGGCTGACATCATGTGTGTGGGTGCGTGTCAAATATCCACAGAGACTGTTTGCCCTCCTGCTTGTTCTAGCACTTACCTTTAACAGAGCAGGACACTAGCGTGTACGTTGCCACAGCAATCAAAAGCCATCCCATAGTGGCACAAGCCGGCCAGTCGGTCAGTTGCTCGCAGGGGGCAGCACAATGTGATGTGTGGCCTGAGAGAACAGCAGCTATATGCTGCAAGCTGCATCTCCCCCACCCAAAACAGCTGAGTGACAAAGTTCAGACCCCCTTGCATAAAGCAGAGAGGCTAGTAAATGCAGGTCAACAATGTAAATGGATAGAAGAAATGCCCATAGATCACTTCATTAATTTATTTAATAATCTATTGACATCGCAATGGTAGAAATGCATTATTTCAGACAATTTTTATCAGTGTTTAATCAGACAGAAATAGATTAATCCTAGTTTTAAAATCTATTCAATACCCTTCATTCAAATGAGGACAGGAATCTTATATTGAATGGGCTGGTTTTCTTAGAAACATAAAACAAAACAAAAAAACAGTGACACATACTATTGAAATGATTGTATGTTTTGTTTTTTTATATGTTGACTTCTCATGAGTATATTGCTATAAACGATTGCATTGTCTTCCTCTGTATAATATGAAAGTCAAATACACCCTCCAAAGCAGAACTAAAGGAAAGATGGGCAGAGCAGTGGGATCAACTATACATTTTAAATGCTTACATTTTGTTATCTTTGATACAAGTATCTTTCCACCAAATATGTAGACGTCTGAACTACTGACAAATAGTTAAGATATCCAACTTGTGACAAGCAGCGAATAAACGCGAGTTCTGAACATGATTAAAATGTAACCAAACCAAAAAACAAGATAGCCTCTCATTAAGGCTCATTGTGTCAGCAGTTGTACTTTATATGACATGACATTTGTCCATGCTAATTATTTCTGCGATAAGGATAGAAAATTGTTATCAAAGACCTAGATCTTGATTGATCCAGGCCCAAACTCTTGGTGGTCCATACATCCTAACTGATTAAACAGCTCCTACTCTGGGGAGTTTCTGGACCTTCTAGCTCACTAATTGACTGTTTCCCATCACATGACATTCCACTGGGATACCAAACAGAGGTACAGTGTCAAGACTCAGAAGGTTTTGTTGAACAAACATTTATTTTGCACTGTTTTGGCTGTGAATGAACAAATTATTGACAACTACAGTTTATCCCAATAGCTATGTTTAGCCCACAGATCAGTTAGTAAATCAATGTCCAATTCCAGGGTTGGTCAGTAACAACTCTAGGCATCGCTAATGGTATTTCAGATAAGCAGGCTACATGAAGTCCTTGACAGGACCTGTACTTTCTCCCTACAAACAAGTTGCACTGTCAAATAAAGTATTCTTATACTAACCAGGTTTGAGATGACATTAAGATTTGGGTCTGATGAGCGACCTGTTTGCAGGTTCTAAACACAGCATTGTCATCAACTACTGTTTGTGTTTCAGGAAAACTTTAAGAAAGCAGCCAATATAAAATCAGCTTGGAAACAAACAATCAGATGAAAACAAGTAAAATAAACAGCTTGGCTCAATAAGGAATTATGTTTATGACCAAAATTAGTTAAATATCATAACCGTTCTCCATCTAGCATACAGATGCTCATTTTAGTCAACTCCAACAAACTGTCTCAATATCTGGACTGCTTCTTGACGCTAAATTCGAATGGTCTGAGTCATTTATTTTTATTTTACTGTAAATAAAATGAGGCATAGCTAATAAGACAGACTAAACATGTGCCAGTGAAAACGAAATAGCAAAAAATACAAAAACAACCAAATGGATCTGAACACAGACCAACTACGAGATCCCATAGCGTTTGTTTCGATTGCAGGTAAAACAATGAATTTCAAAATCATCTTCCATGTGGCAACCCCGTGGCAAATTCCTTAGAAGAGGAGAGGAATTCCTCTGACGGTACCCTGAGTCACAAACTACGAAGTCCCCAAGTCGACATTGTCCTCTACTGAACTTTAATTCTCTATATCGGTCAGCTGATCCCCCCCTCTTCCTTCTCCTTCACACACAAGTCAGAAGAATCGGGAGGGAGGAGGAGAGTAAATAGTCTTTTCTGCATGCAGGTCAGGAGAGTGGGTAAGCAGTTATGCTCAACGTACCAGCTAGTTAGCCTTGTAGCTATTTAGCTGGTTTTCTTCCCTGTTTCTTTGTTTTGTTTAGGAGACGGTGGGCTTGGGCACATCATTGTCCATCAGTACCCAAAGCCCTCCTCTCCTTCTCTCTCTCCCTCTTGCTCTCCCTCTTGTTCTCCAATCCGTCTCTCACTGTTGCTGCTCTGGCTCGGCTTCTGCCCCGGCCTGTTCCTGGTCTTGGGGCTCAGGTTGAGCCGGGGTTTCGGGTTGAGGCTGCACCTGCTCTTCAGTTGGCCTGGCGTGGGGTGCCGGGGCTGGGGTAGGGGGCCTGGGGGGCAGCACTGCCTGGTGTTGCCTTTGGCGGTACGCGATGACAGTGCCCAACAGCAGGGCGATGACAGTCATGAGGTAGAGGTCCCATTCGGGGCCCAGGAGCTGGTCTAGATCCACCTGGGTGATCAGCTCGTTTACCTGGTGGAGAGAGGTTGGGGGGGGGTAGGAAGAGAGAGTACAGGGAGGGAGAGAGAAAGAGGGGAAAAGGGAGGAGAGGGTGAACTCAAATTAAATTACTAGTATTTTATTTTTTAAATGTGAAGATTATAAGCTTTTCTACGATGACCCAGTTTCCTTTAAGCTAAATGAACTCAAACTCCCAGAAGCCCCTGGAAGAGCCGCTCACATTGAGGTCCTGGATGTACTGCAGGGTGTAGACCAGACCCAGCTTGCACAGGGCCAGGAAGACAGGCACCTGGGCATCAGGGCTGGCCTCAGCAGCCATGTCGTAGAAACGCTTGGCTAGATGGATGTCCTACAGAGGACAACAGCAGAGGTTAGTGAGGGATGTGCTTGTCTGTGTATGTCTGTGTTCCTGTTTGTCTGAGCAAGTCTGTGTGTATGTGTATGTATGTGTATGTGTATATATATATATATATATATATATATATATATATATGTGTGTATATATACACACAGTATATATATATATATATGTTTGTGTGTGTATGTGTGTGTGTGTGTATGTGTATGTGTATGTGTGTGTGTGTGTGTGTGTGTGTGTGTATGTGTATGTGTGCATGTGTGTCTCCAGTAAGCTCCACCTGTTTGATCCCCAGGCCTTTCTCGTGCATATAGCCCAGGTTGAATAAGGCCTGGGCCCCATGCTGCTGCTCTGAGGCCAGCCTGTAGTGGATGACAGCCGTCTCATAGTCTACATCGGTGCCGTAGCCATAAAAGTGGTAGTCCCCTAGCTTGATCCTAGCCACCGTGTAGCCTGCCCAGGGACAACAAAACAGCAAATCAGCAAGTTCATTTAGGGTGACAAGGACTTTTGTTTTGAAAAGCAGGATGACTTTTGTTTTGAAAAGCAATCCAGGCGAGGGAGACTGTACTGACCCTGCGCTGCAGCCCTGGTCCACTGGAGGAGGGCTCGGGGGTAGGTCTCATTCTCACTGAAGATGCGCGCCTCTTCTGCTTCAAATGGCACACGCAAGCAGACACACACACAAGCAAACCAACACACACACACACACACAAACACACAAAACGGTTAAGACAACCGGCTTGGTGCGCCAAGTTTCAATGAATTACAGGTGGATGTTTTTTTGTTGTATTATAATTTTTGGGGTTCGTTTCTCAAATTGGAAAATTAGTCCCAGAACCTGGACTCATCTCTCACAAGGTCCTTTTCTGCATCAAAACACAGAAGTTTGGATTCCCCCTTTGCTTTCCTTCTAAAACACACAGGGAATCAAGCCAGAGGTGGAGCCATGCTGCCCTCTAGTGGTGAGGGGACGGTACAGCGCTTACTCTGGTCCAGGATGAAGGCCACGTTGCTCTGGGCAACCTCAAAGCCCTGCTCGGCCAGCAGCAGGTACTGCACCAGCGCCGCGTCCATGTCGCCGTCCTTGAAGCTGCTGTAGGCCGCCATGAGCCTCTCCGACCAGCGCCCGCGCTCGCACACGCTTTTGAAGAACTAACACACACACACAAGCGGACAGCCGTCAGGTGCTGGAACATCCACGGACAATTACCCTTTGTGACCTCTGCTACAAACCCTGCACATCAAGCCCTGGGGCGTTCCGCTAAATGCACCTTATTGGCACATGAAGCTTTCTGCTGCCGGCCCATTAGAGAGGCGGCTCTCTGGCTCTCTGGCTCTCTGGCTCTCTGGCTCTCTGGCTCTCTGGCTCTCTGGCTCTCTGGCTCTCTGGCTCTCTGGCTCTCTGGCTCTCTGGCTCTCTGGCTCTCTGGCTCTCTGGCTCTCTGGCTCTCTGGCTCTCTGGCTCTCTGGCTCACCTCCACAGCAGTGTGGCAGGAGCGCAGCACTCCGGTCCCAGTGGCATGCATCTGGGCCAGGTTGTAGATGGCCAGGATGTGGCCGGCCTGCGACGCCAGGTTGAAGAACTTGAGGGCCTGTTTGTAGTCGCGCTTCACGCCGATGCCATCTGCAGAGGAAGGAGGGAGGGGTGTGGGGGGGCGAGGGCAGAGTTAGAGAGGGAAAAAGTGAAAGTCTTGCCACGGAGGCAGAATTGAGGGGGAGTTTGAAACAGCATGACTGTGGGTGACTGAAACTGTGCTGTTAAACTAAGAGCAGCACACTGAGCCGTTAGATCAAAGTGGAAAAAACAGGAAGGGGGGGGGGGAAATAAAGAAACTTATTCAGGAAATAAATTGAGAAAAAAAAACAAGTCTAAGTCAGCTGGTAAGTCCAATTTTTTCAATGAACTCCACAGGATGACTTACTGTAGTACATGGTGCCCAGCTGAAGCTGTCCATCCACCCAGCCCTGCTCTGCTGCCTTCTGGAAGTACTTCAGAGCTAGGTCGTAGTTCTGAAGGACAAACACACCAGTCAGTCGCTTAGAGCAGCACAAGGCAGCACAAACAGTGGTGTTAAACCCACAAGGACTCCCCAGCCCAAAAAATTTAATAACCTACATCCGAGTATCATTTTGTTTTTAGGATTCAGTTGGAAATGTCTAACATATTATTTTATTTTTTTATGTTATCAAGTTAACTGTCCTACCGCCCTGTTGGCCAAATGTACAGGCTCTTAATGGTGAAAACTTCCGCACTTCAATTTGAAAGGGCATTTTTGGGTTATGATTTCTTCTGAAAACTAAAACGCAATCTAAAAAGCTTCCAATGTGTTCAACCTAGACGGCGTCAGAGGTGACACTCACCACAGGAACCCCTCTGCCGTAAAGATACGCCATGCCCAGCCCACTCTGTCCAACAGGATTACCCTACAGAGAAAGAATGAGTGGCTAATGAACCACACAGGAAGGTCTATCGGAAGACTGTAACTGTGAGGGGGAGAGGGTACTCACCAGATCTGAGGCTTTCTTGAAGTACTGCAGAGCCGTTTCGTTGTTCTGGGGCACGAACTCACTGCCCTCAGAGTACATCTGCGTGTGACAGAGACAAGAAATAAAACATTTGAATGACGAAGATTAGGAGGGAAAATAAATGAAGAAGAAAATACAAACAGACAGGGAAATACTGAGGGAGCTAGCAGACAGTTTGAGACCGGACAAGCCCTCTCACCTTCCCCAGGAAGGCCATGGCGTGAGTGTTTCCTGCGTTTGCCGCCTGGTTGAAGTAGTCGTAGGCCCGCTGTCGGAACAACAAACGTTAAGGGAAGACGCTGCTGTGCGGTCACTGAGGGCCAGAGAGCGTGTGTGTGTGTGTGGGGGCTAGATCTGAAGGTGCGAGGCTCACCTGGTGATTCTGCTCCACCCCGCGGCCGCCATGCAGGTGAAGCTGGCCCAGTCCCACCTGTCAGGACAGCACAGACCACACGTTAATAAATATTCATTTAGCAGACGCTTTTATCCAGTGCAGCTTACAGCAAGAACAGGGACATTCCCCCTGAGGCAAGTAGGGTGAAGTGCCTTGCCCAAGGACACAACATCGATAGCCACAGGCGGGAATCGAACTCACAACCTTCCGATCATGAGCCCAATGCCTTAACCTGCTGAGCCACCTGACTCCCTAGGACTTGGGTCCCGCTGAGACTCAATCCCTGCTCTGTGTCATCTGTATGTGACCTCACATATAGAGGATATGTCTTAAAATATTCATATGAATTGACATATTGAGACAGCCCGCAGGAGCTCTTTCATTGACTGAGTCGCGATCGATCCCCAAAATATGGACGTCATATCCTGCCAGCAGAGTCACAGACACAGGATACCCCAAGGGGATACCCACAACTTCAACACAGAGAGACGCAAAGGGAAGGGGATACCTGGGCTTGGACGTCTCCCTTCTCTGCCAGGAACTGGTAGTACTGGATGAGGTCCTCCTCCAGCATGCCGCTGGTGGAGCCAGGGTTCTCCACCTCGTCCAGCAGCCTCACCCTCTGGACTGCGCTGCCCCCCGTCAGGGACACGTCACTGGCCACTGGGGGGGTGGGGGGTGGGGTGTTAGGTTGGGATGGGATTGGGGTTGAGGTTGAAATCATTTGGTGTGTATGTGTGGGTATATTACAGTGTACACATGACATACTAGGACTGAGCTCTCATTGGCAGACGGGGTTGTGGTTCCTTACCGTTATTGGCCACCAGGCGGTAATGCGTCAGCGCTGATTCGCAGCTCTGAGGCACACCCACGCCTCCCCAGTACCGATACCCCTATAGCCACACACAGACAGGGGGAGGAGATTAACACACCCTCATCATACATCCTTCCAAATAAATACGTTCTAAAAAGGGACATTATGTCTGTGACTGTGAAAATAGGACTTTGGAGTCAACATATTAATCATCAAGTGATATATTGTAGATTAGACTGTATATCTCAAAACTCCCCCCCATGAGTTGTGAAGGGAGCAATCACTCACTAGAATCATGTGAGCTACCAGGTTGCCACCCAAGGCTCCAAAAGTATAGTAAACCAATGCCTGAAACAAAAAGAGCAAAATATATCTGTGAGGTAATCTTTTGATGAATAACTACCCAATACAGACAGGGTGCAGTATGTGGAGTGGCCTGGACTTGTTTACCTTGGCTTGGCTTGAGTTCACTCCTAACCCAGCAGCATACAGGAAGCCAAGCGCCTGTGATTAGATATGAAGAGAAACGGTCAAAATGACATCACCTCAGAGGGCGACAATCCCACAGGTCAGAATGCTGTATCGGAACGTGCCGTCGATACGCCAAGCGTACTGAATGGGCTCTCCTGGAAGAGAGAGGCTGAGCCATACCGTCTGAGCCTTGGGGAAGCCCTCCAACGCCAACTTCTCAAACAGCTCCTTGGCTTTGGGGACATCCTGGGGAAGGTAGTCTCCAAACAGCATGGCGTAGGCCACCTTCTCCATGGCTTTGTGGTGGCCCTTGGTAGCCACCTTCAGTAGCTTCTCATACAATCTTGGAGGGGAGGGAAGAGGGAGGGTTAGGAAACAAACGTGGGCAAGGAAGGGTTGCGGTAAGGAAAGACCGAGTCAAAACAGTTGGCGATACATGTGTATGCACGAGGAAACACTGTTATTTATATATAAAGAGACTGGAGAAGGGAGAATGGCTCACTCTTTCTTCTGGCTCTTCCTGGTGGTGGAGTTGATCATGCGCAGGGCTGCCTGGTACTGCTCCTCTGCTTCCTCCGCCTGGTGCCTCAGCTCTGCCTGCTCCTCAGCTGGGGAGAGAGAGAGAGAGAGAGAGAGAGAGAGAGAGAGAGAGAGAGAGAGAGAGAGAGAGAGAGAGAGAGAGAGAGAGAGAGAGAGAGAGAGAGAGAGAGAGAGAGAGAGAGAGAGAGAGAGAGAGAGAGAGAGAGAGAGAGAGAGAGGAAAAGATGGGCTCAAGTCTTCCAGTTAACATGCACAGGTAAGATTGAAAGATCCCTGTGCTTTCAACACGCTCAGCTAAACCATTCACTACTTGGCCTGACTTTTTGGAAGGTGTCCAGCCGTGTCTCTTTGAATCTATGTAACACTGGAACTTACTTTCACAGAAGCCCCATCGCTTTTCCCGGTCATAATCGTACGTGGTGGCGCACCACAGTCGACCGTCGTTCCGCCCCTCTGTGGTACAGTCCAAGTAGTTGTTACCCTGGAAGCGGAAGGGGAAGAGGCAGGGCTCTCCATTGGCTGTGCCCCCAACCACAACAGGAACTGACAAGGGGAAAAAAAAGACACAAAGACATTTGTTTGGTATTAAAATCAGACCAGAACATTGTGCCTTTGTGGTGTGATTGACATTGGAGCAGAGCTGAATTTTTGAATAATTAAAAATGTATGAAAAGGAATCATGAAGGAAAACCATATTTAACCGTATACAAAAGCCAGAGAACATTCTAGTGTAGAGTCGCTTAATGAGTATGAACATGGCTGCACAGCAAATGGAGATTGTGAGCGCTCTCAAATATGCTGATGCAACTCTGAGGCCACAGGTGCCAGCAGGCTCTCAATCCCCAAAAGGGGGAACCATTTTATCTCAATACGAACATGCAAACCTTCCCAGATGAGTGCCTGCCATGCAGTACACTTTCAGAACTGTCATGGGACTTTCAAAAGCATATTTGAAAGTGAATTGAGTTGAGTTTGAATTTCAACTAAATATGCTGGCTGGGACGACGTCAAACTAGATACACATGTAAACAACCAAGATCGTAATGTTGGGCAACAAATCACTTCCTAGATCTGCACCAGTGACACAGTATCTCACTGATGCAACATGAAGCTCATACTTTCTTTAGGCTTTTGTTCCATGGGAGGAGGCTGGTTGGGTAAGTCTTCCTTCTCCTCCCCTTCCAGAAGGCCGTCTTCAGCCCCAGGATCAGGCTTCGTCTCTGCTTCAGGCAGAGAGGCCTTGCTGGGGGACGTCACCATACCGGCGACAATTCTCGACCCCACGGGAACATCATCTTCATCAGAGCTCGGGTCATGGTAAGACTGGAAAGAAAGTCTGAGAGTTAAGATGTCTGAATGTCTGGAACTAGAAGATATAGAGACAGAATCCTCAGGATGGGCTAATGGTTGTTTGGAAACTGTAAGCCGTGACAAATATTTTGGCATGTTGTCTGGAAGAGAATGCCAGATTTTATGACCTGATCATTGAGCTCAAGGCCATTTGCACATTCAATACAGCAGAGGAGGGGAGAAATAATTGCCCTGTATATACTACAGTAAATGTTTTTTTACTTTTGCGTTTCAGCAACTCCAATAACTATCTCTATGGAGTTAAAATATGAAATGAGTTTACAACTGAGTCTTGTAAATATTTGTCTACCTTCAGTTCTGGAGTGTCATTGCCTTCGGCCTCCTCATCTGCAAAGTCAACAGCAGTACACAGTCAGATCATCGCCATCGTGCACTTTACACGAACATACTAACATGCAATTTCAATAAAATAAAAAAAGATTATGGGTCATGTTGGGTTAGCCAAGGCAACAACAACCTTCTTACTCGCTGTAACATTGCACCCAATCGTTTGTCAGCTGGTTACATGGATGTGAACATGTTTACACTTACCAGCTGTCACTACTTTAGAGACGACTAGGGAGAACATAAGAACCCACAGCAATCTGGTCGTCCTCCTCGAACCTTTCAAATCCATTTTCAGCCAGAACGACTAACAGCAGCTAGTTAACTGATGGTGTTTCTATCACAAAACATTCAGTTCCAGCCTGTAGTCCCAGTTTGGAGTTTAAAAAGCATGACACGCATTCACCGGCTGGCTACCTTAACCAAGGTCCATGAAGAGGAATATGTATGAGGCCACATAAACAAGATGCGTTTTCAGGATCAGATAACTGAAGGTCTCTTCTCTTTATGCATCCGCTGACAGTTTAAGCTACAGTATAGAGATCTTTAGCATGCTAACTGGCTAGCTACCTGGCTAGATAAACAAAAAGGTATCCGGTGTTGCTAAGCCATCAAACAGCCTTTGAGAACAATTTGTTACTAATATCTTGCAGGTTGTGCCGCCAAATATATGTATATTTAATGCGGCGGAATCGACTATAATGACAATAATATCTATAACGAGAGTTTCACCAGAAAACCCAGCTGCTAAGCTATCTTGTAACCTTTCACCCATCGCTAATCACTCGGATGGACCAATCGGGTGGAAGCAGGACGTGTCGTTAGCCAATAGATGGAGGCGATGAACACGTCGACCAATCAGCTGCGCACACACAACGACATCGGGACTTGACAGGTTTGTCCACGACAACGACATGAGCCGCTGCCACACAGCTCGCGTTAGCTCGCGCTCTGGCTCGCTCCACTGTTAAGATGCTCGGAGGCTTCTAATAATTAAGAATTTGTACATTATGAGCCTTTACTAAAAATAGAGCATGTCGTGAAATATTGTTGTTTAACGGGAAAATATTGTGGCAATCCGATGTAGTTTATTTTTATATTAATAAGGAATCATAATGGGCATTATAACTGTAGCGACTACATGGGACGGTTGTCGCTTAGAAACTGAGTTTATATCAAAATGTCAAAAATGTCAGGCCAAATTAATATGTATTATGCATCCCTTACAGTTAATTATAGGTGTACAACTGCAACAGCAAAGATTTTTTTTAACCAATGCTTACTTAATTAAATATTCCTTTCTTAGATGAATTTTGGAAAACATTCTGTCTAGGTTAGAAAGGTCAACTATTATTGCAGGGGGTTATAATTCTCAATAGATTGAATGCTACATATACATACAGTAACTAGGAGGACTGGGACTAGGACTGCCTTTTGAATAACAACACAACACACACATTGGTTAGGTAAAAACTAAACTGCGTTTATTTAATCTAATGACACAACAGTGTCCAGTTTTATCTAACGACACGCCAGTGTGCAGAACTGAGAACAAAGTCCAAATCCAAATACTGTAGGCAGATGAATAGAAGTGACATAGATCTAGTGACATGTGCTCTACATTGCCATTCCTGAATACGCTCAAGAGGCAGACAGTGAAACTGTGGCCCTAAGAAACTGAAAACAGCAGTCATCCCACAGGACAAGGCACAGTCTGTTTGGGCTCACTGTAGGACTGGTGCTACATGAGAATGCGTCAAAAGGAGAGAGCATTTACATTAAATAACCAGGTACTCTTATTCTTTTATACATAATTCAAGAGGATTGGCTGTCATTAGAGGCTGATGCCGTATCCGAAAGTCTGTTTGATGGCTTGAAAGTAATATCGCTTCCATCCCTCTTTCGTACGGTCCGCTTCTGCCACCGGGACGCCCTTACATTCCATCTTGAGCTCAGTTTCGTCTCCCAGGTCTTTCATGTCCAGGCTGATCGTAGCATAATGTTCTGGAGAAGGATGAGGAATGGGTCACACATGTTCCCACAAGTTCTTATAAAACTCAACTCATGTAAACTCTTATCAACTTCAGCTGTTGGGGTGGAACAGCGACAACATACCGCTTGGCCAGGTCTTGAACCTCCATCTCATGACAATCTTCTCATCTGGGACCTAGATTAAGTAAATATATATATATATTTTAATTAAACAAATACCCCTAAACAAATATTTGTCCCTGAAATTATGTGCTGTTATACATGTACTAGCCACAAGGTGTCTTCAAAATAAATGTGTCTAGTTATGATGTACAGTTACTCAAAACTGGTTAAAAAGTATCGTCTTACCAGATCCTGGAACTCTCCGTTCACGTTGCCGTCCAGCAGCTGAAACTTCCCTCCTTTATATCCCTCAACAACGGCTGCAGAGTGAGTGAACACCTGGACCATCTAAAAAAAGAACCATGATCAGAGAGGGGCTTCAATGAAACTGTCACCCTTGCAACGCATATTCTACCAAGATGCGGTAACTGTGCGATCTGGACGGTTAACGCAAACCCTTTCTTCAGTTTGACCACTGAAAATACGGTAGTATTGTAGCCTATCAGATCCTTAATCTTGTGTATAGTACAAATCTGTCCCACTGTGAGTTATTTTCCTGCCCTAAATATAACATGAAGCTACACAGGGTTGCAACATATGAGGGTATTTGTGGGAAAGTGAAAAGAAGAAAAGTCCTCTACAATTTCCCCAAGAGGATACTTGAAATACTTGAACGCTCTACTCTTGAAGTGTTGCATTGTTACTCTATTGCAGTGTCATATGACTCCCAAGATTCAAGGCTGTGAAACAACAGTATGACTAATTGTATCAATAAACCTGCTTCACAAAATGAGGCCCATTTCACAAAACTCTAGTACAGTACACAGCATTAGTAGGACTGACAGACGTATAAGTGTTATTACAGCTGGTAAAAGCTTCCAGTGATAATCTGCCAAAAATCTGTACAATTAGGTAGTTTTAGCAGCAGGACGGTAACCTTCCTGTGAACTCAGCCAAGGTGAATCATCAAGCCGACTATTTGTTTAAAGTGCCATCTTTATGTTCGATGTACTTACTTCCTGGTTGATGAAGGTTCTGTATAGCTCATCGGCAGAGGTCATGAACTTCTCCTTTAGACTGAACTTACAGGTGGGGATCTTGACCCCTGAACTGGGTGCAGGAGCTGCGACTGGGCCTGAGGGGCTAATCTATGAACAGAAAATATATTTATACAAATGATTAGACATCAAAAGTTCACCAGAATATGGATAACAGTTGTAAAAACGTCATTGTGGCCCTAAAGGGCACACCTATTTAAAATGGCCTATTCCCTCTGATGCCACTTGCCCTGTCTCATCCCTTAATCCAATTTTAATTGTGTTTATTTTGTGTGTTTTTATTCATCTCTATTCTTGTATGTTGATATTGGTGTTCGTTGTTGATGTGTTCTTTTGCCTCATTTTGTACGGTGTCCTTGAGTGTCTAGAAAGGCTCCATCCAAATAAAATGTATTATTATTATTATTAAAGGCTCCCTGAGGGGGGTCACCCACCTGAGTTTTGACTTTCACCTGGCTCTGAGTTTTGGACTGAGACGGTTGGGGCTCACTGACACCGTTCACCGTGGGCAGGATCATGCCCTGGGTGAACTCTGCAAGTAAGAAGCACCAGAAATCCCCATCATATTTCAGATAAGGTCTTGAATGAGGAGCTCCTGTAGGCTAATGGGGTCTGGCCGCTGACCTGTCCTGAGGTGGCCCACGTAGCTCCCCAGAGCAGCTCGGACCTGCTTGATTCCTTCCTTCTTCATGAGGTCGAGCAGCGGCGTTTCAGGCTCATCTTTACACAACGACACGTGGATCTGTGACGCCGATGACAAACACTCATGAGGATCAGTTTGTTGAGAAAAAGCTAGCACCTTAACTGAATCTGACCAACAATGGAACAATGTTATTTTAGGTTAATTAGAATCAGCTTTATTCGCAGAGTAAGGTTACACAAACAAGGAATTTCCTATGTTTGTTATGTCAGGAAGGTGCATACGATACACATACTATCCAATGTAAAAGACGATTCCAAATAAAGTCAAATGAGATGCATGAGTATTGACTGTCAGCTTACGTCCAAGTCGTCCATATCATTTTCGTCCGATAGGTTTGAAACCTCTATGTTCCCTTTGTACTTGATACCAGTTTTGGAAGTTCCTAAACAGGGAATGGACAGTCACAAGGCTTTAACACTGAAGACAAATGCTATGGCAACACACCCACAAAGCGAAGCATCGCCAGTTGCCATGGCAACAAGTGTATGAGAGGAGCAAACAAAAATCATTACCTGTGAAGAACATTAACATACACTAAATTATATGACTCACACCCTCTGATAGTTAGCCAGATCAAGATGGAGGAAACAGCTCAACCATATATGGATTGGCTGTTTTAGTAATAATGCTTTGGCAAATTGTTCAGTTGGTGGGATTACCTGTCCAGGTTGCTTTGACGACCCATTCGTAGAAGTAGATGAGCTTTCCTTTGCGATTGTTGATGGACGCCTCCCCCTCCAGTTTGGGGACATCTGTGACTTTGATGCTACCCTCGGCCCCCTCCACGCTCACCCCCAGAAGCAGCTCCTTCAGCTTGTCTGAAGACCACCCTGTGGCATCACGCTCCGTCCTTTCGAGGGACACACAGTGCCAAACCAGACAGTATTCAAACATCCAATTCTGACTCATTTTGATGCAAAAGATACATCTTCAGAGTTAGGGTTAGTAAACAAGTCTTAATTCAAGATTTAAGGTTAGGAGTGAGTGAGTGAAATTCGTACAATCAATTCAATGAACACATAATTGCCAGCTTTCTCTTCAAAGTAGATGGAGTTTGGACTTGAGAACATTACCCTAAGGCCTAATATGATAACTGATATCAATAAATAAATAACATAACTACAGTACAAACTGTATAATTTCACACATTTCAGTCTGCAATTATATAAAAAGCAAGGTCTGCTGACCAATGGAGTCAGATGTAAAAATACCCTGCTACCCATCTGCTTATCCTGTGCTACCCTTGGGGCTCCTTAAATAGCTTCCCTTTCCCCCTTAGAGCAGTCCTGCACCAACATTCCTGATGAATCAGGACAGGCCACAGAGTCAAAATTGTCCCTAGATTTCGTTGGTTGGTAGAAAATACAGTGCGAACGGTCCTATAGTTGGAGGTAAAAGGTAGTAAATTCAATAGGATATTTGGGTGTTTTATGGATCAGACTAAGTCTAACCACGCTTTGCATGATCAAATCTATCTTGGAGTCTGAATGGCCCCCCATAGTGTGTCAGCCATGCTACCACTCCGGACTCACCAATGCCAGTTGTTGACGTTTGTCGCATCGGCTCGCTCTTCCACGATCCAGCGCGGATCCCCCTCTCCCCACTTAGCCATGATATTGTTTTACGATAGAAAAACTTGTAGAAATGGTGAACCAAACCGATTCAAAAATATATACCGCTTGCAAACGTTGTGTTAATCAACTGTCTAGCAGTCGCTATTGCCGTTAGCCAGCCCGGTGTAACTACCAGCACACACTCATTCACACTGCCTGACAGCGTGTTATGCGTGTTAGCAAGATAGCTAAACTAGCGTCCACTAATAACCCTTCTAGGAAAACCAAACAAGGTAATCCGCTTGACGTACTGAAGACACAACAGCAAAAATCGCAATCAAATCTAACTTGGCGACACTGACTTCACCCGCTGTGTCTTCGGATCTGTTCAATTGTCTGATAGCTGCCTGGTATTATAACCACACGAGTTTCTAGAAAGCTCGCTCTGAAATTGGCATTGCTCTCACTTGCCGTAGAAATTGCTCGAACGGGGAAGTAACTTCCTCATTCTCATTTCAAAATACAAGTTTCATATATATTTAACATGAAATGTCTCAATTTATCATACATTGCATTAATTCGTATCAAATAGATAAATATTATGTGTTGATACTATGTAGAAATTTGATATACAGTGGTCGCATAGCTTGATATGTTTTATGTGTATTCTAAATTAAAACTAAATGTAAGTTACATTATATGTAAACATATGCATCTTTCAATAAAATGAGTAAAAAACTTAAACAACTAAATGTTATCTTTTATTTTGAAATTCAGCGCTTCAACAATTTTTGACGCCACACATCGGCGATAATCCACTGTATATTATAAAACAATAAAAAAGTTTATCTTCTGATTGGGATGTGGGCATTGAATTAAAGTCTGAAAACCATTGTTTTACAGCACAACAGTACAACACGGAAGAAAAATGGAACAAACCGTGTTTGCAGTCGTTTTAAACTAGTAATTGCAAATGCAGAAACCTATAGGAACCTAAACTACATTTCCCAGAAAGCACCACGGTGCCTCTTCTAAAGTCGAGCTGTTGCTAAAACGCTTTCTTATTGCAAGTAAAAGGTAAATAGTTGCTGTATGTATTGCCTATTCATGTAACACCTATCTGTTATTCAGATAGGGTCGTTCTGTATAGTTGTCGCTTTTAACTGTGCAATTTTATCTGATATAAAGTAGCTATGTCTACATGCAGCCTCCAGAAAGAATAGATTTTAAGCTTCATCACACCGAGTAAACCAGTTACCAATTAAGAGACATAGGCTAACACTAGCTCCTTATCTGATGTAATCATGTTATTAAGGTTTGGCAGTGCACCACTAGTGTTGGTTAAGCAGTTTAGATCGTACTAATAGTATTCAAAACATCACAGAGGAGAGGTTAGCTGACTAGCCACTTCAGTTTAGTAAACACAGCTGGTTGACTGGTGCCCAGTAGTAGTGAAGGTGATTTGTTCTGTTTTCAGATGTCAAGGATTAAGTCAGATGATGACGACTATTGGAATAGTTCCAATTTAAAGGTCAAACCTTTCACGTTTGAAGACGACGATGATGACTATACCAGGGTAAATAGCTCATATTATCATGTCATATTATGGAAGACGTCATTAAACATCTAAAAGAGTGTGCAGTTAGAAATGGTCGTTGCAATGATGCAGTATTTATGTCTTAATATTTACTTTTTGTAGCTCAAGGAGTCCAAACAGGCAGTCAACAGCATTCGTGATCTTGTTGATGAAGATGAAGATGACGTGGAAAAGGTTAGCTGGAGTGGAGAACCTATTGGAAGTGAGAGGATTCGTTTTTTTAATGTTTACCTCTTAATATTAATGCATAAAGCCTATAATGCATATAGTCTTGGCTCTAATCAAAGGAACGTTAAGGCGAACAAGAGAGGTTTGTGTGTACTGAAGGGATCATGCGTCTTCCTTAGGTATTGCTTGGTCTGTCAAGGAGACGGCCTCCAGCACCCGGACAGCGTCAGGCGAACAACGGGAGATGGGTTTCCCCAAAATAGACACAGCTCCTTCACTGCCCAAGAATAACTCAGTGTATTCCTTAAGTTCCCTATTCAAAGGTAAACTCTTTAGAGCTTAATTCGTCTCATATAGACACAGGCTTAATACACAGTACATATGATAATACTAATTTACTGTTCTTACTTAAATATTCAAGATGTTTAATTGTACCTGTACATCTGTGTCATTTTCTCAAACAGCAAAGACCAAAATTGGCGGTCAACAGTCCTTTTCTGAGTGTAAGCACAATCGTTGCTAGTATTTACTAAATCTATAAGATAATCATTGTGTGTGTTTGTTCATAAGTGTGTAGACAGGGAGAGAACATGCATTTTCACAGACCTATAGTAGATGGCATTACTCACAACTTCAATGGTTGTAAACATTTTATTTAATTTTCATCTTTATAGCTTTCAGTAATACGCACAGCAGACATTATGCCCCAGAGCTTCGGAAGCCAAAATCTGAATACAAGGTAAAGCAACACAGTTGAAATAATTTAAAAAGAGAACCATATGAAGAGACTGCTCTAGATTCGTACAATTTATTTGTAAACATGTAATTAGCTCACATATGTCATATCCTGTGGTGATTACAGGACTGTGTAGGTGATTGGACCCCTGAGGAGACAGTGAAGAGGATGCAGCAGGGAAAGGAAAGTACAACCGTGGTTTATTGTGCATTCAAACTCGTGATCATGTGACCTTACATCAAAAGTTACGTTTGATGGTATTCCCCTCCCATAGGGCTACTCTTTGGAGAAGTTCCGCACTTTACAGGACAAACTGCTACTGTTGGACGAGGCCGTGATCGCACACGATGGAAACGTCATCACAGCGGTACAGTTCTGTTTTGCTGGAACAGAAAATAGTCCAAACAAATTATTTCCATGCTAATGCTGTTCTCCTATCTCTTTTTCCTCAAATGCCTTATTGCAGGTTTTAATATATCTAAAGAAATCGTTAAGCAAAGGTAGGGGTATGAGATTTTGGATGTCAAGTTAATTGACCTTACGATCTTACAAGGTGTTCATTAAAAAAAGCTTTGAGTTTAAAGTAGTTAAGCATGAAGTTTAGATTCATTTGAAGGGATTTTATACATTTGATAGCAGAGCAAAAGCAACTTTAAAGTGTTTGACTTCATGAGGTAAAAACAATGTTTCTTTACAGAAATTCTTTTCCGAGAGTTAATAAGTCGGGAAATAGCTCTTCGACATTACATTCACTACCTTAAGGAAATGGGAGAACAGAAGATTTTGTTAGAGCTGTTCAGGTAGGTCAGAGCGTGAGAGAAGCAACAGAGAGAAGATCATTTTTTAATTTGTCACATGATGCGGTCAAAAGTCACATTTGTACCTGTTTAAATGTCTGTCTCTCTCCACCTTCTCATGCAATCAAGGTCCTTGGGAAGAACTGAAGACATGTCGGTATGTTGTAGTGCATTTTGAGGTGGCATTACAAAGAATACGAGGCCCGAAAGAGTAATAGTTTCAGGGATTCAAGAGAAGAATATAATTTGATCAGCATTTAGCTCAGTCAACATTATACACACATTAAATTAATATAGAATATGAAATATGCCAGGCAAGGATTTAATCCCAACTATCATTGTCCAGCCAAAGCTTGTTTATTGGTGGGTTTTTGTTTTGAAATAGCTGTTGCAGTACAGAGAATACCTCAATATCAAAGATGAAAACAAACGGAGGGACCACCTGAAGAGCTGCCTCAGGTAAAGACTTATTAGCTTTGTTTTCTGTTTTTGATTTCATATAGATGAATAGATAAAATATGAATTCCCTTTGTGGGGAAATCGCATCATCTTAAAATATTTGAGTGCAGATTCAATTCCTGAACTCTTTCCCAGATGGTACAGGTGAAATATCTGCCATTTAATGAATAATGTAGTTATTGACGTGGAATAAATCACCTATTTCACAAGAACTGTTTTTTTCAGTCTCCCCTTTTCACCAGACGATGTAATGCACGTTCAAGACCACTATACACTCCTAGAGCGACAGATTATCATTGAGGTGAGATGTATTTTTGTGGTAAACTAGCTGTGTACTCTTCTGTTAATGTTAGCATGTTGTTGGTATCGTAGCGTATATCTTTTGTAAATGTAAAGAAAATATTAAACGGCAAACTACCCATTATGTACATTTTGTTTCTCACGGTCATGTTGGTGACAAACTTCTTCTCATCCCTGTTTCAACCAGGCTAATGACAAGAAGTTGGAGAGCAGCGGCCAGTCAGACATTTTTAAAAGGTATCCCAGGAAAGCGTCCATTCTCAACATGCCAATCATCACCACTCTGTACTACTCCTGCTTCTACCACTTTGGAGAATCTGACGTAAGCTGCTACTGCAGACTTTTTACTGATCTGAGCCTTTTACCTCCAGCTTTTTGGTGTGTGTGATGTGAAAAGCCTGTTAGAGTAACTGTGTTTATATGTAATCCTACTGTGGTCCCTTCTTCCGCACAGGGCACTTACAGCAGCCCAGCCAACATTCGGAAGACTTTCAGGGTGAGACGGAAGCATCCTGGATGCAACGTTATCTTGGTTGTTTTGAAAAATGGCTCAAATGCAGAGGAGAAATCTGTCGGCTGGTCAGAGGAAATAAACACAAGCTTACAGATTTGTTCTGGTTCCCAGGCTAATGATTCGCCAGATTTATTTTTCTTAGTACTAGTATATATAGTGTATATTATATTAGTCCTAGTATATGTCCTAATGTTTCTTTCGTTTCACAGATTTCAGAGAAACAGTATCTTCTCACAGCTCTTGGTGCCAGGGCAAAGCTAAAACAGTGGTTTGATGTTGATGCACTGTTCACCTCCAAGAACTGGCTAGGCTACACCAAGAAAAAGTCCCCTGTAGGATTCCACAGAGTGGTGGACATCTTACAGAAAAACAACGCACCTGTGTCGGTAGGCTATCTGCAGCTGTAGAGCCTTTTAAAGATGGTAGCCAACAGACTGTATCTTTTTTGGTGTATTTTTATCTCAGTGCTTTGAAGGAATGTGTGCATCTCACCCTGCATTGGACTTTGATTATGTTAACGTTTTTGTATTTTATTCAACATAAGTAGGATTCCTACTGGCTGACCTAATTAATGCTGTAGCCTTTATTAATGCACTCAAATATATGTATTCGGCTCTTTAAGATATCCGTATCCATATTGTGTAGAAAATACATAATCCATATATGTGACTACAGATGAAAAATAGCCTTGTGGCTAAATCTGTCATATTTACATGTATATGTTGATTAATATGCACTGTTTCCTGAAATAAATAAATAAATAAAATATAATGTAACAAATTATAATACAGAATGGTGTTATAACGATGCTCATTTTCCCTCCCTTTAACATCCATTCCATCTTTCTGTTCCTCTCAGGTGTTGCAAGAGTATGTGAATTTGGTGGATGACACTGACACGAAGATCAGTTTGGCTCAAAAGTACAAGTGCCATGACACCATCATCAATGTGAGTTTATCAATGTGATAAGGAGAGATGCTAGCAGGACTAGAGAAACACGCAGTCCCGCAACCTGCATTTATATAGACATATATGCAGACGGCTCCACTAGTACACAGCACAATGTTAACAGCTAGACTGGATGAGTTGTGATGTTGTTTGTGTGTGTGACCCCATTTACAGACCTACCGGGATCTGAAGGACCGGCAGCAGTTGACTGTTTACCGGGGGAAGGTGGAGAGAGGATCTCCTGAGGACAGGAAGATCGAGGAAATCCTAAGTAACCCGGTAAGATGGCCGACAAATCTGGCGATACACAGACATGGGAAATAACTTCTGTTGACCTTTCTTTGTGTTTCTAACAGCTCCCTGGGTCCCTTAATGCTCAGGTGTAGATGGGGATAGTGTATGGCGTGTATGATGTGTAGGGAACTGGTACGGTTTGCAGACATTGAAGGATAAATGATGTCTTGCTGATGATGCATGTTTCTACTGTAAGTGCTACCACAATAGTGGCAGGGGAGAAGAGACATTTACATTTAGTTATTTCGCAGACGCTCTTATCCAGAGCGATTTACAGAGACTAGGGGCTGCATCAAGACCCTGTTCTAAGAAGCACTTATTTATTTGTGTAAATGTACCCTGTTCATGAAAAATATCACAGTTAAACAGATTGATTTAGTGTTTGGTTGTTTTAACTTCTGTTATATTTCACTGTCAGTGAACAAGTGCCCTGTGTTTACTTGCAGCAAATGCGGTGGAAAAACTGATCCCATCTCGTTGAAGATACTAACAACTTGCCGCATTTCAGAATGATTGTGAATATTAGTGATGGACATTTTTACCTGACATCATTAGTTATTAGTCATTAGTAAATGGGGGTGAAAGTAGGAGAAGAATGAATCCAAACTTTTCCAGATAAATCCCATTATTTTGAGTGTTGTCTCATAAATCTTGCCCTTTTGGTCACAAATCAATGTCCGGTCTTTTCTTGTATAACTGCTAGGGTGCGCTTGATTTGATCTTGTCGGTTTATTTCATCGTTCAGTTGATATTTGATCGTATACTGCAAGCTGAATTAAGAGCAGCCAAAGGAATGGAAAGAAAACGATTGGTGTTTTAACGCAGCTCTATTGTCCGCCTTGCCAAGTGTCCTTCGTTCATCATGTGCTCCTGACCCAAGATAATGCAAAAAAGGGCATCAGAATATATCGGCTGAAATTACGTTTTACTTTGTTGTCATGCTCATCATGTCTCAGTACTTTCCTTGTGTCATTGCGTTTTACCAAACGCAGAAATAAAAAAGATTATGTTAAAACATCCTCATGTCAAGTTTCAATCTTTTGTCAGATTTATTGATTATTGTTTTTGTTTTAAATTCATTAGATTCTTTATTGCATTGTCAGATCTTTGTGACCAATAATTTGGGATTACAGTTGTGGCATCTTATGACTTGCCATGTTCCCCTTAATACATCTCTACACATCTAAAACCGCAATGAGGTTTGTAAAACCAAGAGGCAAAAATGACAGTTGAGGTGTGGTCACAGTTCCTCATATCTCTTTTTTAGTCTTAGTTCCTCTGTAGCACCTTATATAAATATCATGTTTAGCAGTATAGTTCTTCTTTGTGTCCGAGGGGATTTTGTTGACTTTCCTCCTCAGAGAACATGATGGAGGACATTCCTGGTGATTAAAGACGAGTAAGGTGTTTTTGGTTTGTTAAACACATGGTGCACGTTTGAAGTCTCCCATTGTCTATGGCAAATATGGATTTCACAGGCACAGACAATGGAAGTGCACTCATTCTCCTTTTTCAATCATTAACTATTAAGCAAATGAAACCAGGTTTGGTTTACAACCAAAGGACCTCAACTAACTGAAATTCAAATAGTTATTATAGGCTCCTGTCGATGAATGCATGGGCTGCCTATAACTTAATACATTGTTTTAGCTGGGTAGCTTTTTATCTCAACACGTTTGAATGGAAGGGTCATTTCTAAACATGGTTCCCACAGAGGATTATACACCGAATTTTTCGGTGTAAATAATAGCAATGTGTTTTTTATGAGAAAAAAAGTTAGACATAGTTTCGCTGATAAATGAATCATTTGTCTGTCGCGTCTCCTCCATCCCTGCTGCGTCTGCCTCAGCGCCTCCCCCCCTCCCCCGTCAGGGTCACATAAAGCAGATAGTAAAATGCATCACACAGGCTTGTAACAGTCTGATATGACGTACAGACCCTGAGAGCAACACAGCCCAACGGTAAGTTTTCCTTTCTAAATTTGATACTGCACAGTTGATACTGGAGCTATTTGGAAAAGTATTGTAATTTGTTTGACATTGTACATTACAGCCACAGTTGATCTAATGTACACATACAAATGTGTGTAGAACAATTCAAACACGTTACAGGAGGTAATCGTTACAGTGAACTGCGGACCATGTTTAGGTAATTTTACACACCACAAAACGAGAAGATTTGATAGTATACATATTAACTAATATAAAATTATTTAATTTTAATCATTCTTATATTGGCTATACAGTGGACGCAATTTGGATAATCGTGTGTTTAATAAGATAAATCACAATTTATATTTAAATTGTAAAAAAAGAAAATCGACAAATATATTAAAATAAATATTGAGATTAAAATGGTAACGCATTATCATTATAACCCCACGATTAATGTGTCGTACACCATAGTTTAATTGAAACCTTTGACAAAACTTTAATAAGTAGCTGAAAAGATCTAAACGTTACACACTTTGTAGCCTACTTTCAAGACAATAATAAGACCTAATATCCAAACTGCAAGAAAGACACTGAAATAATCTTTACCCCAAAATGCCCTAAGCAACGACAGGGGGTGTGAAGTGAACGTGCCCCTTTCTATTAGACTCTATTAGAATGAGACTTTCTCTAATAGAAAGTGACATACGAGGTCTGATGTACATCAAGTCCCACTAAAATGTGACAGTAAGGAGGACATGTAACACAATGAAGACAAAGGCTCTCAACGTGCCCAGTCTTCTCTTTATTCATGTTGGATCGATCCAGACAGTGTCTGGTCAGGATGGTGGAGCCTTGCGTGGAAAATGTGAACACACCATTTAGAAAACTGCTGCTAATGCTGGTTTTGGACTATAGTCCAAAGAATAGAATATAGTTTTTGTTGTACGCTGCAGGATATGCAGTATCCTGTTCTCTTTACCTGTAACAGTCATGGTGAATATTAATCTGAAACCTAAAAGATCATTCTTAGAAAACCGCAATAACAGTTTGGCAGACTATTCAAGGCAGAATTGTCTAAACCATGCCTGCTTTGATGAAACGTGAATCAATCTTTTCCGCAATCCTTTATTGCTTTGAGACTTCTTTTTGACAGTGACTGCGATTTACATGCTGCTTGTTTTTCCACTGCATCCTACAGTATCCCCCCCATCTCCTCTGAAACTGGTAATACATTTTTTAGGAGATGTCTTGTTAAGATTGGGAAGCATGTATATGGGAGCGGAGGGAGTCTTGGGGATTGAGTCTGAGTTGTTTTGCTGTTAGAGGTTAAAAGCTTGGGCAAAATATCTCAGCTTGATGTTCAGCTACTTTGTTTCCGAAGCTGCTTGATTTATTTTTTATCTGGTGACAATCCTGGCAAAAGTGACATTGAACTAGTCATTGATAAAGCCCCCCCATCTCATCCTGTTTGGCTGTTGAATAATTATTGTAGCTATGGGGTTCATACCATAACCCACAAGACTGGTTGGTGGCTGTCTACTCATTGTTTCTCAGTAAAGGTAGGAGGGGTGTTAAAAAATAAAGTAAAGAAGTGACTGTGAAATGGTCGTGTGTTACTCCACTTCTTGTGTCACACAGTTTCCGCTGTCCTGAGGAAATTGAGGAAGTGTCCAACCAAATATGTTTTGCTCTGGCAACAGCCAGCCTTTTATGTGAATCCATCGGTTTGGTTTGACTCGCTCATTAGACTCATATGTAGATGTGAATTTGTACGTTTCTGTGAAGTCAAACAGTAGCTAGAGGATATGAACTGCATACAAAAAAGGTAAATGTGACCTCTATAAATGACCCCCACCGCTCCCGCAGGCATGATGCATGAACAGACGGTGACTCCGACCAGCATGGGGGCGGCAGACTGGAGGGCCAACTCCAGCTGCACAACGCCATACGACCAGGACCGCGTGCCCTTGGTGGTTCTCTACAGCCTGGTGCTCATAATCGGACTGCCCGCCAACATGGTGACCATCTACCTGACCTGGCTGCAGGTGCGCCGGAAGAACGTGCTGGGCGTGTACCTGTGGAGCCTGTCCCTGTGCGACCTCATGTACCTGAGCACTCTGCCCATGTGGGCTGTCTACGTGAACAGCGGTCATCAGTGGCCATGGGGCTCCTTGGCCTGCAAGATGACAGGCTACTTGTTCTTCAACAACATGTACATCAGCATCTTCCTGCTCTGCTGCATCTCCAGCGACCGCTACGTGGCGGTGGTGTACGCCGTGGAGTCCCGAGGCATACGCCAACAAAGGCTGGCGGTGGCGGTCGCCGTGACGATCGTCACGGTGGTAGCCGTGGGTCACGTGCCGGTGTTCATGATGCAGGAGGGCAACGCAGACAAAGGGGAGAAGCGCTGTTTCGAGCCGGGTCAGAGCACCGCCATGGTGACGGGTTTTAACTACGCCCGTTTTGTCATTGGCTTCTTGTTGCCGCTAGCAGTGCTGGTGTTCACCAACCGGGCCATCCTGGTTAACGTGCAGGCCAGTACAGGACTACAGCCATGCGAGAAGGATCGAGTACGCTACCTTGCGTTGGCCGTGGTGGCTCTGTTCCTCGGCTGTTTTGCGCCATATCATATCATCCTTTTACTGAGGGCTGTCACCTACCACTTTCCCCATCTGGAAGATTGTCTCTTTGAACAACACATCTACACGCCGTACACCATCTCCCTTGGCCTGTCCACCTTCAACAGTGCCATTAACCCCCTCCTGTACGTGCTGTCCAGCGACAACATCCGGAAGGAGTTGAGTCGTGGCCTGGCAGGTCTCAGGGGACGCACCAACCAGCCTCCTCGCTCCACAGACAGCAGCCAGCACAAAATGACCAACTACAACTCATCTGAGGTTGCTGCCACCAAACCAGTGGGCTGATGGGTTGTAGACAACAAAGGAGGTTTGATTGGATTCTTTATCTGACTGCAGACTTCATGAAAGAAGGGTGTGACGTTTTTGAGGGGGACAAATCAGTAGGACTCGGAATGGACTCTTGTGGTACTCCACACTGAACAGTAGAAATGTGAGACGATACAATGCAAGCCTTTCCATTATGATCCAAGTTCAATTCCAGCATGGGCAATTTACTGCATGCAATTCATCCCCTCTCTCTCTCTCTTTATATATGTTTGTACATGTTTGCCAAAATGCTCAGTTTTTGCATTTCGTAAGTAATGTGGGACATTATTACCTATCAGCATTGTGGATGTCTTTCTGTGTCAGCAGCTGTCAAACCATAAAATCAGGCTGCAAGTTGAATAGAGATACTTTAAGCACGTTTCAAAGGAATCAGCAGGTCTGTGGTTTAGATGTTATTGTTACAGGAAGACTATTATCTTCACCAAAAAAAGACATCCATCTAACTCTTAAGCTTTGATTATAGACGACCTAAACTACATTACATGACAGATAGATCATATTCATCAGAATGGACAGCAAGTAGTACATATACAGGCCACGGGTTAGCTTAAGGTGAAGGTTTCCATCAAGATAGATAGATTTTCCAATCAGCATTTAACGTTTGTGCAAGAAAGGCAGTGATACATTTTCTGTGAAATGTTTTCATTTTTCTTTGAGTGACAGGAAGTCTTTACAGGTCACAGGAAAGGTTTGTGTGTTGAGGTGAGTTTGTATCCAAGTCTCTTTGCATTGTGAGAATTCTCTAGTATTAGGAAATTAAAGCACCTGTACATCTAGGTCAACTGTATATACCTTGCGGCTAATATAAATACTTTTAAATCTATGGGTACCATATTTTGTCATCTCGCAAATACAACTAATTTTGCCTTTGTTATGTTAACATTTTCAACGTGCATTTTCATTATCAGAGAAATGTTGAATGGAACAGGAGTTCAAACACATCCAACATGAAATGGAAACTCCCTGGAGATATATCTTTTCTCATTCTGTCAGCAGACAGTCTAGACAGTTGTACTTGTGACTTGGTTTTGAGACATTCTGCTGGGCTGTCTGGGTGTGTGATACGACTGTGTGAGAAACACAGGTGTTGGTGGTGATGAGAGGATTGGTGTGGTTTTTCACGTCTGGTAGGTGTCAAGCCATTCTGCACAGCAGCACACAACAGCTCCATCGATTTACACTAACATTTTGTCATTTAGCAGACACTGTTATTCAGACAGCAAGTACAGGGACATTTCCCCTGAGGCAAGTAGGGTGAAGTGCCTTGTTCAAGGGATTCCACTTAAAGGCATACAATTATGTGTGCATAACATTCACTCTGTCTTGTAACATGGGCCGGATGTAACTGAGATTTCAGATCCATGATGCGTTGATAATGCAATCTCCACTTGTCACACTGTGATTGAACATGTTCCTCTCAGACCAAAAACACTTTTGAAGAGTTTGCTGGTTATTAGATGAACCTTTATTTGTCCTCCAGGAGGTGGAAATTGCAGTTCACAACAGCAGCAGGTATGTGTAGCATTGCTGCTTTGGCTGGTGTTCTAACCACAATGTCCTTCTTTCAGCAATGAGATGATGGAAGCAATATTATTACGTTTTTCAGTGCAGTGGAACCACATTGTGACCGTGCTGCGTTAATAGGGAGGGAATCAGCATTTGCAGTAGTTGTTGTGTTGGTTTGTCCGTGGAAACTGTCTCTGCTCACAACACGCTTGTGTCCTTGAGCTTCCCTGTGATTGTCCTTTTACCATCCTGTTGTTTAGTGAGTGTCCCATACTCTGCACTGAACCAAAGTCACAGCCGCTGGGAAAATGCTTGTGCAGACTTATTCAATTATTCTTCTGCCTGGAGGTTGAAGGACTTCTTTTCCCGTACAGAATTTCCACCACATCAACCTGATTTCCGTAATCAGTCCTGAATCCACGGCACAGCCCGCATGAATAATAGTCTGAAGGAGATGTAGGATGTTTTATTATGGACTGGATGTTTTAATCATCCTCCCTTACACATAGGGACTCCATTTTTATGTGAATGAAACGTGAATAAAATGAAAACGTAATTGTAATGAAAAAGTGTAATTCTGACTACAATAAATGCATTACTGATTTGTTTGTTTCAGAGGGACAGCCATCATAGACTCCTTTTGTAATACAGTATATCGCTTAAAATTGCCAAGTGAGGTAGTAAAGGGCCATTACTCCCTCCCCACCACCCCATAGTACATCATAGCATGAAAGGGTACATATTGGAATAACTCCAGAGGTCGCACTGCGTACAGGAGACAGCAGACGGTCATACGGTACGTCTGCTTCCTATCCCCCTCATAACCTCATGAATAATTAAGACACTCGAACAGGACAGCCTGCTTAATTGTTCCCCAATGAATCATTGAGTAGGCAGCACCTGGTAACAGCCAATTGGGACTCTTCTCTACCTAGAGGGGAGGTCCCACATAATCCCCCTCCCCTCGGCCCCTCCTTCTCCCTGCTACCCTGTTGTCCTTGGCCTGGCAGTGTGGTTGGTCCCTGACGGTCTGTTTGGGTGAGCTGGAGTGGGCAACTGTCTGCACAGCCTAATGGCCTGAGGATGTGAGAGATCCTGTCTGTCGGGCTGACAGGTGACTAGTCTCAATCTCAGCTGGTGGCCATTTACGCATCATTCACCTGACTGGTCAGCCCCACCCTCGCTCCTCCCCTCTGGGCCGGATTGTTTCTGGGCAGGGTTGGACTCAGAACAACATGGTGGGCTGGTGGGGAGGAAGAGGAGGGGAACTGGGGGAAGTTGTTGACAAAGATACCAGTTTCCCCTCATGTTTTATTTAAGGTTTTGGCTAATCTTGAAGATGGTTTTTGTGTGTGGTCAGCATGCGAGGACACAGGTTAACAGACAAAGCTTCCTTAAGGGGCCTTTTGCACTCTGCCTGGAAAATTACAGAAGTGGTACTGTTGCAAAACTAAATCATTTCATGGGAAGATACAAAGAGGAAACATGGTGAGGAAACATATATGTACATCAAGTTGCATATCGGTGTTGTGAAATGATGTTCTGTCAGTAATTGGCTGCAGTGCCATGTCAAATTCAATTTAATGTCACTGCCTTCCTTCTCTCTGTGGGGGTAGACTTGCTCGCTCACTGTTATGTCTTTGGCATTTTTCTTCTTTTGCTCTACTGGCTTGGCTCTACTTTTTTCATGAGCAGCGTGAATTATTCATGTGTAACAAGCACAAACAGCTCCCACTGCCTTTAGCCTCAGAAACACCATCAAACCCTCTTGTCCTCTGGCATTCTCTGCATGAACACTACCAGAATTTTTTTTACCCAATCCATGAGAATTGAGGCTGCAGAAACCATAACATTAGAATGCAAATTGTACTTCAATATAATCTATATGCAAAATATTATGATTCCAGGTAGCCTATATTCTTCAATTATTGAGTCAGTGATTTTCTGCCATTTACAGCCATCGTTGGCTCATTGAGCCAAATTCACTGCACTTTATCTAACTAGTTAACTAAGAGCTGGTTGTCATGCTATTCACCAACTGTTGGTGAATGAAAGGATTTTTGGTTCTCGTGATGTATGTTTCATAATCTATAAACCTGCTATGTTTGGGTCTATCAGTGACCGATGCTCTTTTATAAAGCTCTCTCTTGTAAGTCGCTTTGGATAAAAGCGTCTGCTAAAGGAATACATGTAAACGTAAAAGTAAAAATGTGGGGTGTGCACAGGGAAAAACTTCACTTAGTGACTTGTCTGATTAAATAATGCATCTATTGCAGTAATAATGTAAAGTTTTGGCCAATATTAAGAGAGCAAATTATGCTTTCTGCACTGTATTTATCCATAAACCTGACAATAGTACAAAATTGATTTAATATTCACAAATCACTTGGCTTCCCCCTAGTGGTTAACAGTTGTATACGCCTCTAGCCAACATCAGATTTTGAAAACATTGAGAGCGTTTGGGTGGGAAAGTTCATACCTCATGTGTCTTTGACATGAGGTTATGGCTTGTTATAATTATTTGTAGAGCTATAGACGCCCGGATACTAGGGTCAAGTTGAGAACTGAATGGATGGATTGGTGTATGGATTAACGGATAGTCACGTAGACCAATATTGGTGGGTGGTCGTAGTGGGACAAATAATGTAATATAGTGATTTAATAAATGGACCAAAAGATGGAAATTCTTAAATGTTCACACCATGTTCTGAATAATAAACAGAACTGTTTTCTACCGCTAGATGGAGACAGAGATCCTTGGTTTATCTCTGAATATATCTCTCACTTATCTAATCTAGTCGATGAGTGAGTAATTTGTCTGTCCCTCAATATGCCGCTCTCTTCCTTTCCATCTCTTTCTAAAAAGCTCTCATCACTAAGTGTCCAAATAAGTCTAGTCCTTCCCAGCAGTGAAAAACACAGGTATTACCTACCTGACCAACTCTTTGTTGATATTTCCACCCCCATATCTTCATTTTACTGCATGCTTTGACAATGGGTCTACTAATGCCAGCTGCTTCAAGACCTACCAGTGGAGTCCTGTAATGGTCGTGAAGTAAATGTGCTCACATGCTGACTCACTTCCTCTTGTCTACAGGTTAGCCAAGTGAGTCACTCTCAGATGAACAAGCACACGTATGCTGTCGGGGCACAAATCCTTGCCTTTAAAAATGCATGGTAACCAAGCCGGCCATAACAAAACAGAAAACCTGCTCAACAAGTTTGGATGGCTCCCAACAGGCCACAGATATAGTTGGTCTGCACTGTACCAGTTCAGGAAGAAGGAGGCTGGAGAATGTTAAGCCCAAATTCAGGTGCACATGAGATTGCGGCCACTAACTTGGTGTTGGTGGTGGCTAGGAGTGTGACACACTCTGGGCATCAATCTCATACAGTTTTAGGTATTAACCCATTATTAACCAACTTGATGGACATTACAACATTACAACATCAAATGAGATATTAATCCTCACAGTGTGACAGTTGGGTATATTTGACCATTATAGCGTTCATACATTTGGATGTGTAATATAATAACAATAATAATTACTTAACATAATAAAAATTGCTATAATAATTCTTACAAATAAGAGACATAGGCTAACACAGTGGTAGACTTTGTGCGAAACACATGATTTTCAGTCATCCTACAGTCATACACTGCTAGGGACAACATGGGGCTTGTTAAACAGACAGTAAACACAATTTATTTTATTGTATTAATCAACCTGGATTGTGTTTGAAATTGGCAATGTTACTATGGAGATGTAGGGGTATTCTGGAACGTAATCTTGTTCCATTGGTAACTGGTCCATTATTGCTAAGGAGGTGAGTTGAGCTTTGTCCTGGACTCCTGTTAGTTGTGACCTCATCCTTTGCAATTACCTCATGTTTTAGAAGCATTGATGACTTTCATTAGCATGTCACCTTTTCTATTTGAACGAAACTACCCAAAAATTTGCAATCTCCATTTAAATTATGCTTTTTTCATGTATATCATAAAACCAAACGTCCATTGGGTTTCATAATAGGGAGGCTGAAGAGGCAACCAAGTACATAAGTGTGTTACTGGGAGCATCCTAAGCAAGCTGTGCCCTGTTTGTCTGCTGTCGCCTTTGTTCCTGCACCTCAGCCCTGCTCCGTGACGGGGCTGGCTCTGCCTATTGTGTCGACTGATGGCCAAAGATGGGACATATGTTAGGAGGGGGTTAAGGATTGTCATCGGAACACAATGAGAATCTGCGCTCTCTACTTTCAGGCAAAGACAAGTCTCACAATTAAAAGCTTTTGGGCCATACCAGAGGTATAGACCAACATTTTGGTGGTGGTGGTGTTTGTATGTAGAGGTAGTAGACTGAGCAGTAATGGGATGCTGACCGATGGTTCAAATTAACCCTTGGATGGTTGTCCAAATTATTTAATTCAAAATTATATTTTAAAATAAATGTAGGCCTCTGATTTGCATGGGGCAATTATCCATAATGCAGACACAAATGAGTTTTGAAGTACAAGGGTGATACCTTATTTCAATCTCTTGGATTTAAAGGTCAGAACATTAATGTCTATTTGCACTCCACTAAATGTGAATGGTTCACCTCAAGTCAAGGTAGTTCATTTTTGATTTAGTACATCTCAGATGGAACATTAGTCTAAAAATGTTTCCCCCAAACAGAGGCCTTATTGTGTCCTGTCTGCCGGGCTAGACCCCGTGGTGGAATCTGTTTCTTCACTGAGGCTTTTGTTCATGTTTTTTCCTGGGTTCATGCGATGGCCTGTCGATCAAGCTGCATGTGTCCGCCCACTTCACCCTTCCCTCCTCCTGCTTCCCTCTGCCGCAGCTGGCCAAGCAGCCGCTCTGGCTTCCAACTCAGTCTGAGAAAAGCGAAGAGGAGGACTGCGCTTGTTATTTCATTGACCCACGTAGATCACATGAACACTCGGAAACTAAAACGAATTATTTAAAAGGTAAGTGCGTCAATAATGGATAACATGCGTCATGTAATGATGTTTTCGATTTGTAATGAGTTAAATTGTACGTCTGCTCTTTAAAAAATAAAAGTCCCCCCAGATATAGTAAAATGCGCGGTCGATTTCGAACGCGAGCGCTCAATGCGGAAGTTCACGAGCGGAATTACCCCCATCAACCTTGTTTTGTAGGCTGAGTGTTACTCTGTAGTCTTTAATGTAACTATATTATTTCGGTTTTTCATATTTATTTCAACGTTGTGTGACTGTATCCGAACACATTGTAACTTATGTTGGAACTCAAGTTTTGTAGAATGGATTCAAGATGGCCTCTCCTCTCTCCAGGTTGGTTTTTGTGAATACATTTGAAGGCTTCTTAGTCCGCGCTACACTTACGGTATCATTTCACGGTTGCCACATTTTATTTTAATAAAATATCCTAGAACATCCACAGAGTCCCAGTAGTTTCTCATGCCTCTTTTTCCCACTGTATTACGGGCTGAAGTGGACTCATCCGGCGGTGATGGCAGCGGTGGGGGAGGGGAGTGTGTCTTGGGTGGAGCCTGGAATAGAGCGCAGGCAGACGGGCAGAAAAGACTCAAACCCCCCGATACTGATCGTGGAACAGACGGTTTGGTTTGTGTCTGTGATCATCCCCATTACTGGATCATTTTTAAAGTTTGCAACGGAAATGTTGAGGTTTGGAGAAGCACGTTTTTATTAGTTAAAATATATATTACGCCGTCTCTTGAGGAACTTATTGTCCAAAGGCACCATGTACAATTGACATAAGAGAGTATTGAAGAGCTCAAATAAAAAGTTCCATTGTAATCCATGTGTATGAACCATCTCAGCTTCAGTCCTGGGACATGGATTTTACTGACAGGACATCGGTAGGACACAGACCTCTATCACTTGTACCTACATTTACCCAGTTCAGTTCATAATATTAAATTTTTTATATATTTTTTTTAAATGAGTGCAAACTGGAAAGGTGTTTATATATTCCATGACACCTCCCTTGTGATGTAGTTTTAGTTGCAGAGGATGGCATACTGGTGTCTGTCCCTACAGTGCTGGGATATCACTCTTGTGTCAGGTAGGCTGAAACATCATGCCTTTATCTAAACTTCCACTAAACCCCCCTTCAATGTTGTCTGTTACTGTTCAAGGGGTGTCTATCGAGACGCCAATGTGATGTTGTGTGATTGATATTTAACAAATCATCTCCATTGCACAGACAGTTTGCCCCCCCCCCTCACTATCGAAAATGATTTGACATCCTGTGATGTGATACTTTTCCTTTTTTATGCCTGCAACTAACAGTAGAATGGTTTGGTGTACGGTGTCCACCTTGCAAAAAAAAAAAAAGAGAAAAGAAGACATCTTGGTTTTCATCCAATGCAATGCAACATCAACTATTGCATTGAAGATGTCCTCAGCTGTCCATAATGTTTAACTTCACCTGAACCTGCAGTATGGGTAGTAGTGTACCCCCCCCCCCCCCAGTGGCACATAAGCAGTCAACCAAGTGACGTTGGATGTAATGTACATTGACGTGTAGTGGTCACTGTCATGTGTTCTTTCTGCTTTAGCTGTATTTCTTGGTCACTTTTAGGCTCCTGTAGCCCAGTGGGAGGCTGGTCGACGTGACTGGAATGTCCCAACACTTGTCTTGGTATACTGAATGTATGTACAGTAACATGTGCTGCTCAGCATCGAGACTTTTTTCAGTTTCTGTGTGTGTCTACCATCTTAACTTCTACACAGCACAAAAATAAATGTACTGTGCGCACAAGTATTGTTACGCATTAGACCTTTTCAGTCGTTTTTTTTATTTTGATATCTTCATTTCTACATAGCACCGTTCTTTTGCTTTGGCAGATACTTGCATTAGAGTCTTAGATGAAAGGCACTATTACACCTCTTTCTGGTTTGTATCACATGGCACAATTTTTCAGATATTTTCTAGGGTTGCAGTTCATCGTCGATAGGAACAGTATTCCAAGTACTATGTTAGTCTGGAAATCATTTCTGAAATCTGTGTAAATTGTGCTTTTGAACCCCTTTGTTTTGACAGGCATTCATTTTAGGTTTGTAACAGAAGATGTTCAGTGGATGTTGACCCTGTCAAGCAACAACACTCTGTGCTAAGAATTCAGAGGAATGCCAGCTTGGCATTGATCTTACTACTACTTCATCTAATCCGAACAACAAACGTTGTCAGTGTCGCCTGTTTCTAGACAAGAAACTGGTGGCTCATCTAAGGCAGGAAGCGAATGAAATCTGGTAGAATAAAAAAATGTTCTTGTTTTGTCCAGTGATCTACAAAGTTGGGTGTTTCACTCAGCAGGTATCTTGGTGGTCTGCTTGACGAGACCTGAAAGAGTTAAGAACAGAAGCAGTTTGTCAGTAACACGCTGAAGCGATGAGAAAAAGAGGAAGTCGTCTCGTGTATATGCCCGTGCGCCGCCGTAGGAAAGGTAGAGAAAAGTAAATGAACAAACCCTTTCAAGTATTTTTTTTTTAATAGTCTTTTGTGGTGGTGTTCAAATGCAGTTGGGTTGGAAAGGGAATGGATTAGCATTATTCATGTTAAGAGTTTGTTTAGAAATCCTTTAGTTCTATCGTAGATATATTTTGACATAGCTACCTATGAAGAAATGTACTAGTCTACAGCAATACAGAATTTTCAAAGACATTTTCAAAAACAAAATGAAGTCGGTAAATCTGTCCTGGTATCTTCTAACCCTGGTCTTCTACTCACCTCCTTCCTCAGGACCACTATGTACTCTAAAGGCACCAAACGTAAGTTCGCTGACGGAGCAGACGCGGTGGCCGAGGGTCCCAAGATGGCGCCCTACAGCCTGCAGCGTCAGTCCCTCCTGGACATGTCTCTGATCAAGCTGCAGCTGTGTCACATGCTGGTGGAACCCAACCTGTGTCGTTCGGTGCTCATCGCCAACACTGTGCGGCAGATCCAGGAGGAGATGACCCACGATGGCAGCTGGCAGGTGGTCACCGATGCCTTCGCCAACTCCGGTCAGAGCTCGTCCGAACGCCTGGTTGCCACGGAGGTCCTGTGCCGGTCCCCGGGAGCGGAGCAGGATGCGGGGCCCAAGCTCTTCTCTGTGATGGGCTACGATGGATGCCACGAAGAGGAGGTCGTGACCGACGAGGCCTTGTGTTCTGTCGCTATAAGTGATGGTGGCACTACCTGTCTCTTGGGGACCATTGGGCACTGCTGGGAGAGGGCTGGGCTCCGGGCGGAGGCCGAGTTAGAGAACGGAGCGACTGAAGACTCGGGTTTCGGAGATGAGGAGGAGGAGGAGCTGTTAGGGCAAGAGTCCAAAATGTCAACAGGAAAGGTTTTTGGGAAGTTTGAGATCAAAAACAATAACCCTGGGTCTGACGCGGCGCTGGAGGAGCTGTTTTCAGATGTTGACGCCTCTTACTACGACTTAGACACCATGCTGACTGGCATGCAGAGCGCCCCTAAAATGGGTCCTTACGACCTCTTGGACAGCCTGGCTTCCTCCCATGGCCCTGCCCCCAACTCCAGCTGTAGGCCCGATCTCAATGAACTCGACCACATCATGGAGATCATTGTGGGCTCGTAGACTTGCTTCTGATCACAGACACTGTTATCATGTAAAACTGGTATCTTTCATTTAATTTAGTTTGAATCCAGGTTAAGGCTTGGATACTGCCCCATTTTTGTGCCATCGCTTTGTCCTGTATGTGACCAGGCCAACAATGACACTTGGTAAATTATATTTCAAAGCAAGTATTTGAATTGTTTTTCAACCATCATCATTTTTACTTCTTTTGCATGTTTTTGTATGTGTATTTTTTACGTTTTGTTTGTACCTATTGTTGGTTTTCCATTTAATTTATTGTACTTGCAGAATATCACTACACGAACTGAGCGCCGAACAAGATATTTACATGTACAAATATTTTCTTAAAAAATGATGAAAGATTGATAAAAAAAAAGTTTATATAAAAGTATTCTACTATATATTTTTAAAAGTTATACATTTTTGATAATTTTCACTATTGTTTTATTTTCTATATGCCTTTATCCAGAGTATCTGCACAAAATCTCTTATGTGATTGGGAGTAATTTAGCGTTTGTCTTCCTACCTTTGGGTATGTTTGTGAACTATAGCAGCTAGGAGGTAGAAAACATGTTCAAGAACACAGTATGCTCACGACGTATTGCACCCTCTGCCTTTGGTTTGGTGTTATGTGTGCAGTGTAGCATTCTTCTTACTCTTACAACCACGACACCGTCAGCCAGAGAACTTAAGCACCATGGTTAGCTGCACCTAACCTGTGCACTGTCCTTTGTTTGCCATTAGAAGTCACATATTCTGAATTGTTTCTCATTCAAGTGAAGAATATTTATGGGTATTTCCCATTTGTCATGACTTTTAACTTATTATATTTATTAACTGCAAACATATATGCTTTACATTGGTCATACTTCATAGTTTTCAGTTGTGAAACATGGTATTGGGTTACAAATGTAATTGTATGAATTTAGTGCTCTTACAATGAAAGTATTTAAACTTTGTTAGGTTAATCAAACTATGGCAAAATTATATATTGGCTGTGTTTGCGACACTCAAAACATGCAGGTGTCTCAAGACACCTAATGCGCTATACAAATAACCTGTCTTACTAAATAGTTTGTTTAGTTTCTACATTTGTCACTCAGTGCAGTTTTTAAGACACCTGCATGTTGGAATCAGGATCTAAAATCGGTATTCTGCACACTTTATACGTTCAAAGGTCTTTGCTCAGGCACATGATGACATTGGGAGAAGAATTTGTATTGACTGTGTGGGAACAACTAGGAGATATATTACTTATTTTATCATTAAAGATTACTTATGCGGTATCTGACCATGATCTAGTATAGATGATGCATTTTTATACAAACTGTAGCAGTTTATACATTTCAAAAAATAAAGGATACATCATATTAATAACGTGTGTTCTTTGTGTGGTATGTGTGTACTGTGAGAAAGGTGTGTTCATTTCTATGATTTGAGTCTTTATTTAGACACAAGACAACTCCAAACTGACTGTATCAAAATTAGGAAAAATACATGTTTGCATAAAAATAGGTCTTATCTTTAAATGGGTTTACTGCACTGGTTAAAAAAAGGAACACTTAACTACTGCTCTCCATGAACCAAATAAAATGGTAGGCTATGATAAACCCCCTAGTGGTATAACTATTCCTAATCAAAAAAACAGATCTATAAATAATTTTTTGTTTTTTAAAGATCAAATATAAATACTTCACAGATACGGACAATACTGCTATGATAACACGTTTGATTGAAAGTCATGATTTGTTAATCCAATGTTGAACGGCTCGTATGTGCTTTGATGATTTTATATAAATGTACAGTATTTCCTAATGCAGTGCCCTGTGCTCTCTTTCTAGAAGTCACGTTACAGTGAGCGCAACACGAATAAGGTAGGGGCGAGGGGGGTTTCTACTCTGCCAATCAGACGTAGTTACTAGGCGGGCCTGAGATTTCATTGGTCTAATGGAGGTTATCCCACTGGACGACCGTCAATCAGCTGGACTCATAGGCCGGACAGCCTTCCCGTAGGTTCTGGATGTTCTGTCAAACGGACTCAATAGTCCTCAAAAGCATTTCCGGTTTTGCGAATTCACCTTCAGATTAAGAGTACCTGTGCTGTTATATTACAAAATCTGATTTAGCTAGCAACATCTACGGATGTTGTCATGGTTTGTTCAAGTTCCTGTTCATCACTGCACCAACAGAAATGATGTAACTACATAGTTTGTCTAACCACTTCCCATGTTGAGGGGGCAGAATAGCTCGTTCTCAACTTCTAATTTATTTGAATGTCTAGACTTGATACTATTGTATCCTTTTGTTAACATTACTCTAACCATCCTGTGTATTTCAGCAACACGTTTCGGAAAGAAAGTTGACTTTTCATAACACCATTTTTTTTCTTGACTTTTATTCTGAGTTCTGTTTCGTGACCATCACCGGAAGTCATGTTGTTTATTGCTGCTGGCTTCACGTCACTTGGCTTGATGCACGCGGACTGACTCTCGTTCTTCACAGTTCAAACCAGCCAGACATTCTGAGTCAACCGTTATGAAGACTTGTCATACAACCTCGGAGGAGTTTAGGAAAGAAATGTTTTTACTTTGGACGTGATACATTAAAGTGTAGGGGATTACGTTTTAATGAAACATTAAAACAAATATTATCATAATGTAGTTTTCCGGGATTAAACTAGCTGGTGCCGAACTGGTTGTTTTTCCTTTTCGAAGTTAGCTAAGCTAACGAGTGTTAGCCTGGCTGGGTTCATCTCAACAGTACCAACAGACTTTAACGCGTTTTAACAATCAGACAAACAAGTAGATATCTGGGTAGATATAGAAAAATAATGACATGGGTCAAAGGGAAATCATGCCATACAAGACCACTCTCGTGAGAAGGAGAAACGGACTTCAAACTGCCTCCAGACTGGATGTCGAGTCAGCCGAGGAGGGGAAAGAACAGCCCGAAGATGTCCACCATTCAAGGTAAAAACTTACCACAAACTGGTTTAAACTGGAGGAAACAGTGTGTTATCATGAATTGAACAGGCTGGACACATACTTATTTTCAGCGTTTAGAACTCCAGACGACAGTAACATAATTTCAGTTACTTTAGAGCCAGTAAATCACCAGTACATTTTAGCTGCCATCTTCATCATCAAACAACTCTGTAGATTTTAACAAGTTGTCCCACACGTATGAGCAAATGTTCACTAAGGACTCGACAAACGTCCTCCCATCATATGTCCCCTTACTGTCTTGAAATTTACTCAATTAAAATCGAGTTGGCTAGACTAGTACATTGAGAAATGGTAGCTCGGTGTCTGTTACGTTCATCTGCCACCGGTTTATTTTTGGGGAAAAACACTTGCAAACTTGGCTAACATGTTGCTACCCAAGTTATAGTAAGATGAACGATATTTCGAATCTATCATGTGATATAGTGGTGCAAAGGGAACATCACTTACTGTATTCTACAGTATTTACTATTCCTAGTGATTATCGGACACTCTCAGCCAGTCTCTTCATCAGTGGGTTGAGGAGAGCCACAATACTTCCACTGCTGTGTTGCGTAATTGGATTAACACGACTGGTTTGCTTAGTTAGTATTTCTGCTGAACCAGTGAAGTTGAAATCATTGAAGTTAGTGAGCCTCAGTGCTCTAGACAAACGATCTGAACTCACGTGTGGTCCATAATATATTCCCTCTTGGTGTCAACATGGGTAATGCCAATTCAGTCGGAATAAAGGCTCTGAACATCGACCAAGTGCCATAGTAAATGCAGATATATGCTGGATTCTAATGAATGTGGAAATCTACTAGTATTTAAAAAGCCATTACTTTTCACAAATGGATGTGACAGACACTGAAATCATCCTTTTGGGTACCATAGATTAGAAGATTATGTCAAGTCGTCATTGGTCCAGATATAACTTTTCAAAAGTAACCAGGACACTGGCATCTTAAAGCAATTTATTAGACATGGTGTGCAGAAATATATTCTCCAATCCCAACATGTAGAGGACTTTAGTGTTTCAGTGTGAGCCAGAGTGTGGCAGTGTGAGGTAGGTCCTCCATGCACACACATTTGAGCATTTGGTTTTTAACACAATTATTTGGCAAGGGTTTCCTGAAGTCTAGCGGGTTGACTAACCGACGTGATGCATTCGTCATTTGTGACTCGATTCGCGGTTCTGGAAGCTAGTGACAGACCTGCCCATATAAAGACATCCGTTCATAGGGAGTGTATGTTCAACTCTTCAACGAGACTCCTCGTCTGCCCGTCGACAAAAGGCTCCGCCTCCTCCCCACTCCCCTTCTAACTGGAGCGTGCCTTCCCCCGCAGTCCTCCCTCTCTCTCTCTCTCCCTCCGCCCTCCCACTTCTTTACACTCCTCCCTCCGTCTCTAGAGGGGGGGGCACACGACAGAGAGCCCTTGCCTCCCAGGCTGAACATGGGAGGTGTTGTGACTCCACCATGCAGGTTAATGGATCAGTCGAAACAGAAAGTTGTGGCCCTCAAGAGAGTTGGTGTGAACAGTTGGTCAGAGGACGTACGCAGAGGTAGATGGGGAGGAAGTCGTTTACTGGAAGGAAATCTCCTGTTAGTACTGGTGAGACACAGCCGCTCTAAAGGGGAACAACGGTCAAACCAATGCGGTTCTTTCACGGGGTAGAAATATGCTTTACGTGCAAAATCATATATTTTTTTATATCCCAAAAATTGACCTGCAGCATCCCAGTGTAGACTGGAAACAGCATGGCAAGGTTTGAAATGAGGCATCTCAATGGAGACCTTAGTCACAGAGGTTCATGTAGCTAGATCCCCAGTTTAGCAGTCCTCTATCTATGCTCTGTCTGTGTTACAGTTCCTGTTGCCTTTCGGGCTTTAGCCTCTCATCCAGCGCTGTTGCCATGGTAAGCAGGCGGAGAGAGAGAGGCTAATGAGAGAGGCCCCTTTAAAAGCACGGCTGGCTGCTTCACAGCCAACGCGAGGCAGTCTTGCCCCATTCGCGGCTCTACGATTTGAGTTTGTTCTTTCAAAAGCGAGGACTTGAAAAAGGGGGGACTTTTTAATTGGTAGGATACATTCGATTGAACTTTTAAGGTCTGGTAAGATTGCAAAAAAAATTCTAGTGGGGGATTTCAAGACCGCTCGTGAACAGTGCAGTAGGCTGTAGTTTTCAGTAGATCTCATAGTCGCAAATCTGCTACCGGTCAAAGAGGTCATGGAAGCACGAGTTCAGGGGGAAGCGTGTGTGCTCTCCTACGTGCATCCGTCAGAGCAAACCTAACAGAGAACCAGGTCAAAAACGACCAGAGCTGCTGTTATGTAATCACTGGCGTCAGACTCCTCGGAGCAACTGGCTTCCACATGCATATCAAGCAGAGCAGACTAGCCACTTTTTTGGGTGGGTGGGTCAGGGTGGGTGGGTGACTCAATTTCATTCTGTACTCATCCACTTCTCAGAGGGTTTTGACATTCAAAAGAGGGAGGGAGAGGTGGGAAGCGTGATTCCTTTCCGCCCGGTGAGCAGAGGAAGAGGACAGCTGTGACCGCTGCCTCCGCAGCCTCTGCACCCTCTGCACCCCCGACCTGCGGAGGACGGCCGCTAGCCGCGCAGCCGCACGTGACGAGCAGGCTGCGGAAGCACAAGCGCCTGCGGCAGAGTGGGCAACAGGGCTGCCGGCTTCCTGTCGACGCCCCCTCAGCCCTAATGCACTCTGATAGGACCACGAGGGAGGGAGGGAGGGGGAGGGAACGCTCGCTCGCTCAGATGATGGGATCTACCACAATGTTCCTTTGCGTTGCTTTTATCTGTGGCAGCTTAAGCGGAGAGAGATTCTCCTCCAGCGCACTCTTCAAACTGGAGGTGTAGCCTAGTTTGGGGGGGGGGGGGGGGGGGGGTGCAACAGTTGATAGTCGTCCCTGGTAGTGTTGGGGGAGCTGTTGGACAGAGCAGTGTTCGGGGGGGGGGGGTTTCCTCTCACCCCCAGCCCCTGCTCTTGTGTACAAGCGGAGGTGGCTCTGATAGCAAACACAACAAAGACACAGCGATGCAGAACTGCACCCTCAGCCAGGGGGCCGTGGGCTGGGCCCCTCAGGGACCCGATCTCAAGCTGACACCCAAGGTAGATGGATGTGGAATCGCCATGGCGACCAGCGCGGCTCTCCAACACTGCGCCTCCCCCTCCTCCCACCATCCCCCCAGAGAGGAGCAGTCCATGTGACCTGCATGCAGCGCTGCAGTTCTGGAAGCTCAGTCTGAGGGAAACAGGACAGCCTCTCAGTCTGAAGGCCCTCCGGCCAGGCTCACACGCTTGTTTAGATCCTTTTCTCTTTCTTTGAGGACTTCTGCATTTTGGTAAACGATTCATTCATCCGCAGACAAATCGTCGATCCATAACGTTCCTCCATGTGTTCCACAGAGTTCCCGCCGTTTGCAGAAGTGCATTAGCCTCTCGACAATAGGAAGGACAGACTAGAATGAACAGTAGAGGAACATCACTCTGGGGCCTCCATCTGAGGCAGTCCATTGAGTTTCCAGCTCTTCAGAGAGGTCATGTTGACCCCATTCATGGTGCTCCTGTCTGAGAGCCGTTAGTACAGAAACTAATGGCCCTGGTCACTTCCAGCACTCATCCCACACACACCCAAAGATGGAACTGAAAGTTCTGCAAGCGAAATACATCGTTTTATAGGTACCAGACGACTTCGGTACCAGACAATAACAATATTGATTGCGTTCCAGTTGTATCTGAATGGCAGGTGCCTGATGTCTTGCCTCCTGCTGTTTGTCTCCAGGTACATGGTGGGTCGAGGGGTTAAGCGCAAGCTGAGCGAGTGTGAGGACCCTGGTCTGGGGCTGCCCTACCCCCAGCAGAGGCAGCTGGTGCTGGACCTGTGTCTGGACAAGCTCCAGACCTGCCAGCGGCGAGCCGAGCCCAGCCTGCGCCGCTCGGTGCTGCTGGCCAACACGCTGCGGCACATCCAGCAGGAGATGAGGCAGGAGGGCCGGACCCAGCTCCCTGACGCCCCTCCAGCCCCCTCGCTGCTCCACGCCGCCACCCCTCGGCACGCTCCGGAGCTGCCTGCCGTGCCCCCGGACAGCCCCCTCTCGACGGCCGCCTCTACCCCCCCGCCGAGCGACGATAAGGAGATCCGGGTCGAAGCAAGGTCGTCCGATTCGCTTTTCGGAGCCTTCGAGATCGCCAACTCCACCAGTTACCTGACGGACTTGGCGTTGGATGACATCTTCGACGACATCGACACGTCCATGTACGACTCGGCGGACTGCTCGGGCCTGGTGTGCCCCGCCTCCAGGGGGGCCGGCACGGAGGACAACCTCAAAGCCTTCTCCGGCTACAGCACATCCAGCACCCTGCAGCTCTGCCTCACAGACCTGGCTGATCTGGACCACATCATGGAGATCCTGGTGCACTCCTGACTGGCTGACCTTCATCACAGTGCTGACTGCTGCCTGCCTCTGCCTCCGCACGCCGGCTGGGGAGAACGACTATTTCACCTTTCCTTTTTTATTTAAGCGGACATTTCTATTTTTTGATACAAAAACGTGATATATTTATGCGAAAGACAGACCTGCCAGATAGACTTCTGCCGAATGGCGAATGCACATTTTCGACGGCAAGCTTGTGCCGATCATTGTTCCTGCAGGGAGGAAAGTATTACTGTGGAGACCCTGTGAGAACAGAGGAACAACATGTGGAGGAAGGATGTGGAAATGTATTTATTGAGCACTACAACTGAGTCCCTATGGAACGAATGGGGACATGCATGTTCTAACTTTAAAGCAAAGAGCAGTTTATATATTTACACACGAAACAGAACGGAGGAAAGAAAAAGAAAAAAAGCGTGTCACAATTTTACGCACTGACTAGTTTCATTTCCTCTACTTTTGAAAACGGGTGATTGTCAATATTGCTTATTGCACTGGATTCATTACAGCCTTGCCTTCATTACAGCCACAGTCTCAAAGCATAGCTGATCATTCCACAGATCACTTCTGCCTTGTCCGCTAGCATTCTGAACTGGTACCGGACGTCCGAGTACTTTGTCAAGAGACACTGGCTTCCCATTGTGTTCATGTAAGCAATTTCCACCTCCCTGCAATTTCCACCTCTTTCTGCAATTTCCACCTCCTGGAGGACAAATAAAGGTTCATCTAATCTAATCTAAGGGCAGTTCTACTTAAGAATCTCAGTAAGATGTCGGAGGCTGGAGGTCGAGAATTATTTGGATGTTTCGCAACTCTACCACAGCTATTTGAAGCATTTAAAGCAGTGTTGTTTATGGTTCACTGCGCACAAATTGAATACAATGTATATTTTCCACGTGAGATTGTTCATAATGCAGAAAGCCCCCCCACCCCCCACCCCCCAAACCTCCCTGTAAAGGGGAAACCCTGTGCCTATAACGGAGGGAGAAGAGTGGGCGAGGGGGGGGGGGGGAGGGGGGGAACCACCCAGCACAAGTGCTCAAGCCTTTGGGGAGGAAAAAGGCAGCTGAGAAGCTGTTTTAGCTGTTTTGTAAGGGATCTTCAGTCCTCTAGATAAGCCATGCGACCAGACGGGTCAACCCCCCCCCCCCCAGAACACTCTTCGCCAAAGACTGGAACCTTGCAAGAACGCTGCGCTGTACTACAGAGAACAATCGAGTGTCCGAGTCAGATTTTTTAATACAAGATGCTTTGTACTCTCTCCATGGCCTTTTCTTCTTCATCTCTGCATCCAGTAATGTGTTTGGACTCTGCTCCCTAGCAAAATGCAAGTCATGGATAGATAGCTAAGTTGCGCAAGCACAGTTGCCAGTCTGAGCCGTTCTGAAAATTGCCGTCAAGTGGTGATTCCTGAGGAGAGCGGCTGATTGGCCGTCCCCAATCTCCGACTTCAGCCAGTCAAAGGGGTCAAATAGCCTGCATATGTGTTCCAAGGGACTGTCCGGCTTGGCTTGCAAGCTGTCCCCCCACCTCCTCCCCTCCTTCCCCCATCCTTCCTGAGACTGCGGAGAGAGGAGAGAGGGGGGGGGGGAGAGAAGAGTGAGAGCAAGAGATTAAGGGGGGGGCTGAGTGGCAGTGGCTCCGATCACGTGGAAGTCCTTGCTTGTGAAAAAGGCTACGCTGAGAGTTTCACAACAGCTGGTATGTGCGCGCACGTTTGCGTGTGTCCGCGCTCGGCTCCGCCCTGAAAAGGGGGCCCCCCTTGGCTGCGTCCAATAGGAAGGCAGGGGGAGGAGCCAGAGCCTCCAGTCCACCAGTGTGCAGCTGAATAACAAACTGCAGGCAGCCTGACGCAGTTCCTTCCCTCTCTGTGGAATGTGAGCCCGTCTCTGGTGGTTTGCAGTTTGGGACAGAGCGTTTTGCACTGTAGTGTTGTGGCTGTGTTTACAAATGTACCGGTGTCCTAACTAGTAAAAAGCAACAACAACAAAAAACAACAACAATTAAACAAATGTAAACCATAAAGAACTGTAGGAGCCCTCATACTCTACGTATAAGCTCAGCTAACCGAGTTACCTGGGATCTCCAGCAGTTCTATGTTGTGAAGCTCTCAGTAGCACTGGATGCCAGACAACAGACCCCCCCCACCCCACCCCCCTCTGTGTTTCCAGCTCCCAAATAGGGCTGCCACACACATGAACCCCCACCCTCGTGATCGAAGGAGTCTCGCCCAGCCAGCCAGTCTCCCGCTGGAAAAACACAAACCGTAAACAATAAACCAAGGAGACTTGTTAATGACACCATCAGCATTCTTCTGTGGGTCCTTCCCTCTTCAAACATGCTATGTGCCGGGCATCAAAATGAGTTGTGAGTTTCTCAAGCTTTGTAAGCTTATTTTTCTTCTTTTTTTTGGTGTGTGTTGTAGGTATTTGTATTTATAAATTTTTCTGTGATATGACTTATTTTTATGACAAAATTCAAATAATATATTGCGTTTTATTTATGAGGCTACTGTCTGAGGCCTCTGTAGCAGAGTTGTGGCCCATATTTTATATTCCCGTTGAATAGATTAGGTAAAAAACAAAATATGTCTGTAAATATTTGTTTTGAATCATGATGTTTTGAAATGATTCAGAAGTTTATGAATTGTACTGTGTATGCAACCAGACCTTCCACTTTGTCAGTGAGTTCTAAAGCGATGATTTCAATGGACCAGGCAGACTAACTGGCAGCTTTTCACCCAGTTATCAAACTGAACCAACTTGGCTGAGTTAACCAAAATATTTGATCCATAATCAGTGTATGAACTAGCTTGTCAGTCCAGTCACAACTGTAGCCATAACTCACCAGTGAAACAGGGATATAAGAAAAACACTGGTTACTTCAGAGAAGTCAAACACCTTATTTTTTCGTCTGTCAACTGGCTTTTTGTCAGCATTTGGTCTCATACAGTTACTTTGGGAGCAGGACGTGTCGTTTATATTCATACTTGACTACTATGAATATCGACCACAGTGTCTTCAAACAGGCAAATGCTGTATTTACTCAAACTAGGAGATAACCTTGCTAATCGAGGCGACCTTCCACCTGCGTTCAGAGTTCCTGCAACCACTTTGAGTCCAGAACAATAGCAGTTGAAAATACATGGATGCTTAAAGAATCATTGTAGTCCCAAGTGCAATATGAATATGACCGTTTTACTCTATCTTGACAGATCAGAGTGTGTCAGAGATGTTTAATAACCATTTCTACTACAGGATTTTCATAGGATCTTGCTCAACAACACTGGTCTCATGCTAAGTTCACTTTCAGTATGTATATTTTTCTTGTCATCTGGTTTTGACCATTTAACACTCTTGTGTGTTGTGTACATAATAAAGCAGGCTATTTTGAAATGTATATCCTATGCAATAGTATTGTAGCTGGTCAGTTAAATCTGAATAAATCTGAAAATTAATTTGGAATTTGTGTTTACTTTCTCAAGCCTGCCATAACTGAAGTACAGTACTTTCTTAGTATAAAAGAGCACGATTAAAATGGAGGGGAGAAAAGGGACATGATAAATATCCTTATCTAACAAAAGAAGCCGATGGTGTTGGATTTCAAGCAGGCATCGCCCCCTGGTGGTGGACGCCTGAAAGTACTCATTTCATAACCTTGGAAAAGGTGAGTTCACTTGACTCCTTAGCCACTGAAACCTCCTCCAGTTTTACATGTGCACGAATTTATCCCCAAAAGATTTAAAACGTTTAAGTTAACTCAACCCCTGCTTGAAATTTGTGTTGAAGTAACAGGAAAATACTTCAACATCCAGAAGCGACCTTTTTAAACGATTAAATTGACCTGTAGGCTGCAATATGATGGGTCCGCTCAACATTTGAAACCTTAAAGTGTGACAACTACATACTGAGCTCTGTGAAAACAATGACTTATTCATTCAGTACGGTTCACCTGGGCAGCCTGCCCTCCAGCTCTGAACACAGGAGCTGTGTGCTGAACCTGCACGCATTGCCATGATGGCTCTGTCAAGCAGAGCAACGAGGAATCCCTCCAAGCAAGAACC